>CM065130.1:77500-512500 GCA_033026305.1 Cirrhinus molitorella
GCATTTTTAGTTTGTTTCCGCGCCCGCGGCTCCAGATGCCAGAATCGGCTCCAGCAGCACCGGCACACGTGTGTTTGAGAGAGGAATCTACTGTGAATGTGATTAGGAGCATGAAGACACACAAATACTAATCTGATACACAGATAAGTGCTTTAAATTATACCCATCTCTTTAACCTGGCTTACACAACACATTAACACATTTCTATAATTCAAATGTTAAAGGATTATTAGGTTGCATTAATTAGGTCAACCGCAACCGGGAACACTTCCCACAACACCTGATGCACTCGCTGCATCATAAGAAGAATGGCATCTACGCTAATATTAGTCTGTCTCTTTCTTATTCCGAGGTCACCGTTGCCACTCAGATCCAGTCTGTATCCTGATCAGATGGTGGATCAGCACCTAAAGATGACCTCTACAGCTTTGAATGTCAGCGGAGACCACGTCTAGATGAGCCCCAGAGACAGATCCACAGTGAAGACATCATCAACTAGACGGCCTTCGGCACAAGACCACAGGAACCCGATGAACCCTCTACACTATTAACAGCTGGTTTGTCTGGTCAGAGGACAACTGACTCCTCGACTTGAGCCTGGTTTCTCCCACGTTTTTTTTTCTCCATTTCTGTCACCGATGGAGTTTTGGCTCCTTGCGTAGTTGGGGGACACTGAACTGAGCTGGACGATGACATCGCTGAATCAATGATGAACTGACTTTAAATGAAATATCGACGGTTTATAGTGTCCGCTTGCATTATTACACCCCGTTTAGTAGGGGAGACCGGGGAGTGCTGTAACATGGGGTTAGTTGTAGCACGGTCAGTTTGACAAGTCAGAAAAGAGCTGTGGTGATGTCATCAATATCGTAAACTCCATTCACATTTTTAATGTTACAGAAAAAGTGGCAAGTGAATGTGAGCAACATTGTAGATTTTATGACCAAAAAACTAATTTTCAAGAGAGAAAGTAATTTTTTTCATTATGATTATTTTTTGCCTAGCAATCATTGTGTTATAGATACAATTATTTGACTTACATAACCTGAGGTAGCTGTATCTCTAGTTTAATTTGCAAATAGTTTAATACTTTGCATTCATGCTAACTTAAAACCCACATGCTAAAAACAGTTAGCTATGTTATGGATGTTTGAGGTGGGAATAGTTGTAACAGTTAACCATTAAAAATGGTTACAACCAACTCCTTATGATGATTCCAATGAGTCCATTTATCCAATTCCCTATTGTGTCATGTCATGTGGGACTTTTTGTTGCACATGAAGGGATTGATGCAAAATGTGTTTCCATCATAGCTTATGCGCATATCTTCTTTTTAGATAAAAACACTACGCCTCAAATATTTAAATATTTATTTATTTTGCATATACCTTTTTTGTGCATTTAGAATTTATGTACATCTTAACATTTCCATCCAGCATTTTTTATGTGATATTCCAAAATTCATATAAATATAGGTAGATGGCAACACAGTTACTGAATACAGTTCACGCACACACACACACACACACATCAATTGTTTTTGTGCTAAATTTAAAGTCCTAAAATGAATACAGTATACTTTTTTAAATGGTATATTCAAAACAGATTATCCTTTGTTCTTCAATTCAGTTACTACTGCACACTGTTACATCTATCCCCAGCCTGTGTTACAACTCACCCCAGTAGTGACAACGGAACTCTTTGTATTTGACATTAACTCATATAATCTGTGATCATCAAGTACACGTCTAAGTGAGTTTTATTTGTAGTAGACAAATGTGGCTACCATATTTCAAAGTTTGAGAGATCTAGCAGAAACAACCAGTTACTGATGCTCAAACAAAACGTGTTACTACCATCCCCGGTCTCCCCTACTGTAAAGCTGCTTTGACACAATCTGTATTGTAACACGTGTTATTTAAGGTATCTTTACTTATATCTACACATCTACAGGTTTTTGAGATGTATTTTGTTGGTAGACAGATAAAGTGTTTATTCTGGTCAGATTAGCATACGTTGTAACAACTGCACCCTACAAAATTATAGAAGGACAATGTGTTAAATATAAAGTATATATTGTATATAAAGTAAATCTTTTTTTTTTTTTTTGCAATGTCCTTCGCTTTCTCTCTGTCTGTCTCTCGAGCGTTTGGATCTCCGTGTCCACAGCGGCGCTCCGTACATGAGCATCGACCGAATGAACGGAGCGGATGTCGGGCGGCGCTGCTCGGTAATTAAACGCACCGTGGGCTCCGTCATCAGCTCGAGCGCGTCCGCCTCATTTATTATACCGAGGGTAAGTTTAATCAAATTCGCGAGGAATTATTATCGTATCGATCGCTGTGGTGTGAACACGAGCACATCAGCCTGTCTGGCCGCTTCATACGTCATGATTTCTATCGCACTGTATCGATGTGACTCAGGAATTGATGCGAGTTCAAAGGCGGCGGATGATGCTCGGTGTCGCGGCGGCGGCGGATGTGCAGATGTTCGGCGGAGGATCATTGCAGCGGCTCGAGCTGGACGACATTTTATTTTCCTGTCAAATGTTCGTGCTTTGCTTATTTTCCCAGAACGAGCCTCTGTTTGATGTTTCCAGAGGCAGGAATGAGTTGATCGGCTCCTGCAGAATCATCTGACACTAATAAAGCCTTATTCCTCCTGCCTCATCATTACTAGTATCATCATGTATCACAGAAGACAGTTTAGTAATGGTGGTTCTCAGGCCTGGAAAAGTCCTGAAACTAATACAATGTAAAAACGGGAATTTACCTTGTGTAAAACAGATCTCTCAACTCTAAAAAATATTACATTGTCTAGAAATTGTATGTTGTGTGTGCAGTCTCTATAAAATGATATAAAAAATGGAAATTTACTGGTCAAAGATGCAGGAACCATGATTTTTCCTACCAGTCTCTGATATTATTTGAGCAAGTCTGTAATTCAATGATATGAAGCATCATTCATCCCAGCGGGTGCAATTTAGATTCAAAACTCCAGCATTATTTCGAAAGACACATAAGAGGAAAAAAAAAGTCATTTCACATCATGCAAATAAACTGTACTAGAGAGAAAGAGAGAGCAGACAGTATGATAAAACATTAAGTTACAGTTGTAGATCACAAAGTCACATTTAAATGGGCACAAATGTCCTTTTCTGAAACTTCATATGCAGGGTGAGTCTGCGGCATGTCCACCCCAGAGCCCCCTTTAGGAGGGACGCCCTGTCCGGGGCCTTCGCCTGGTCCGGGCCCGTCTCCTGGGGCCGTGCTGGGGTCCGGACTGTCCCCCGGGTCCTCGCACAGCATGATGGGCCCCAGTCCCGGACCGGCCGCTTCCACGGGACACTCCTTTCCGCAGCAAGCGTCTGCGGGATACAGCCAGGAGAGTTTGCACCAAATGCACAAGGTGGAGATCTAAATCAGTCTAAATGTCAAATAGCAGAGATCGTGTTTCTGTTCGGCAGAGGGTAATGTCTCTGTGTGTCCTAAAGCCTGTGGAGGAGAACCTTTCAGAAGATGCTCGCTTCAGTCAGATGAAGGTGGTTCCGATGAGGGCCGGTCACAGCGGGATGACCCGTCCAGGGAGCCCAATGGACCAGCACTCGCAAGGTAACGCGCTTTACTCAGTAGAGTCTGAACGTAAAGATGTTTTGGGCTCCCTTTATTTTGTGTGTTCGCGTTGCTGTATGAGACTCGGCACTTGTCGAGAAGCTCTGCTCTCTGTTACGATGTTTTCCCGCTTGACTGACTTGCGCCGCTTCTGTCTCCTCCCGCAGGATACCCGTCTCCGCTGGGCGCTTCGGAGCACGTGTCCAGCCCCGTGTCCGCCAGCGGGCCTCCGTCCGGTCCCCTCCTGTCCACCTCCGGCTCTAGTTCTGCCTCGTTGGAGGGCGCAGACGGCCAAACCCTCCCGCAGCAGAACCGTCCGGGAAGCCAGAGCGCCGCCTCCGTCTCCGGCAGCAGCGCCTCGGGCTCCTCCGCCACACCCACGCCCTTCAACCAGAGTCAGCTGCACCAGCTGCGGGCGCAGATCATGGCGTATAAGATGCTGGCGCGCGGGCAGCCTCTCCCGGACCACCTGCAGATGGCAGTGCAGGGCAAGCGGCCCATGCCAGGGATGCCGCAGGGACCGTCCCTGACCAGCCTGCCGCCCGGCGGTGGAGGGAGCGCTGGCTTCAGCAGAGGACATGGTGAGCAGAGATCTGACACGCTTAATCGAACACGCATGTTCACGGTTGCTGTGATAGTAGAAAATCAAGATTCATTCTCTGATGGCAAGGTATGTACTGTACCAACGAAACGTACAGAACCAATGTTTAGTCTTGACCACATCCCTACACCTAAACCTAACCATGAATAATCCTTAAAATCAGAAGAAATTATAGATGAATGACACTGATGTACAAGCACCAAACACTGATTATAAGACTACATTTCACAAAAACTATAACTATTTTTCAAATCTGATTGGTTAATCACAGTGTTGTTCCAGGGTCAACAAAGATGTTGATCCAGGATCACGTAGCACCTGGTAAAATCAGGTTCTGCGAGTGGAAGCTTGTTCAGCTGCGCTGCACTCTTCTGTGGTGACTTTAGTAAAGGGTTAGTTTGTGCCGGTTGCTCCGCAGGGATGGTGGGACCCAACATGCCTCCTCCTGGACCTTCTGGAGTCCCGGCTGGTGTTCAGGGCCAGAACCACAACGGACCCCCTAAACCATGGCCTGAAGGTGAGAGCGTGTGTGTGATGGTTGAGCTTCTTCTGGAACGGAAAAGCAGTCTGTGACGACGTGTGTCCGTATGACAGGTCCCATGGTCAATGCGGCGACCCCCTCGAACGCTCCTCAGAAGCTGATGCCGCCGCAGCCCACCGGACGTCCGTCTCCCGCGCCGCCTTCCGTGCCGCCGGCCGCCTCTCCGGTCATGCCGCCGCAAACCCAGTCTCCAGGACACCTGGCCCACCCGTCTCAGCCCACCACCATGGTGCCGCTGCACCAGAAGCAGAACCGCATCACGCCCGTTCAGAAGCCCTGCGGTCTGGACCCGGTTGAGATACTGCAGGAGAGAGAGTACAGGTGAGCCGCCGCAGAACCGCAGAAACAAATGATCACTGCTGTTTGTTAAATTTGCCTCCTCTAAGCCAAAATGAACTGCATTATTAGAGGCTACAGTTTGTTTCTAGTGAATCTGCACTGAAGTGATTTACTCTGTTTTCTGTTCTGAATACATGTTGATTCCAAATCACTGTGGTAGAATTAAAATATATGTACCATTTACCAGGAAAGGCTGACTGCATGTATTCAGGATTGTTAGTATTAGTTCAAGAATCAGCCCTGGTATCTCAGCTTTAAAAAAGTCATCCAACAGACAAGTTTTTCAGGCACAGATCGTCTCGTCTCGTGTGTAACCCGTAGTGCGGTTCCAGGCCTTTGTCTGATGTTTTGTGTCTCTGCAGGCTTGAAGCTCGTATCGCTCACCGTATTCAGGAGCTGGAGAATCTTCCAGGGTCTCTGGCTGGAGATCTGCGCACCAAAGCCACGATTGAGCTCAAAGCGCTCAGACTGCTCAACTTCCAGAGACAGGTGATGAAACTGGACCGACGGCACGTTCGCTCAAACGTTGCGATCCGCGTCAATCTGGTGACTTGTACCGCTGCGTCGGTGCGTCTGTTGAACATCCTCTGCTAAAAGCTCTCTGACGGTTTGTGTGTTCTTCCACAGCTGCGTCAGGAGGTGGTGGTTTGCATGAGACGAGACACGGCCTTAGAAACCTCACTGGACGCAAAGGCCTACAAGCGCAACAAGAGACAGTCGTTACGTGAGGCGCGAATCACAGAGAAACTGGAGAAACAGCAGAAGATCGAACAGGAACGCAAACGCAGGCAGAAACACCAGGCAAGCGGCTCTCTGATTCCTGACCACACTGGAAATCTAAGATTTAAAATCCTTCTGCAGTTCACGCTCATATTGTGATGCTGATCACATGAGTAGTAATGAAATATTTAGTGTTAAATTAGAGGAGAATGCAAAGTAAACATTTCCACAAGTGTTCTCAGACTTTAGGAGCTCGCTGTGTTAACTCCCATGATTCATTGCTCTGGTGCAGGAATATCTCAACAGCATCCTCCAGCACGCCAAAGACTTCAAGGAATACCACCGGTCCATCACAGCAAAGATCCAGAAACTGACCAAAGCCGTGGCCACGTACCACGCCAACACAGAGCGCGAGCAGAAGAAAGAGAACGAGCGCATCGAGAAGGAGCGAATGAGGCGACTGATGGTGCGCCGACACACACACACACACACACACACACACACACACTTACTCAAACACACACTAACCTGAGGTCAGGCGTGTAGCTCCTGTGTACTGTGTGTTTGTCCTGCAGGCTGAGGATGAGGAGGGCTACCGGAAGCTCATCGACCAGAAGAAGGACAAGCGTCTGGCGTATCTGCTCCAGCAGACCGACGAGTACGTGGCCAATCTGACGGAGCTCGTCCGCGCTCATAAAGCTGTGCAGGCCCTGAAGGAGAAGAAGAAGAAGAAGAGGAAGAAGAAGAAGCTGGAGAACGCAGAGGGCCAGACGGGGGCTTTGGGGCCCGATGGAGAGGTGGGTTCAGCGCTGCAGGTAACTGTGCTCAGGGTGTGAAGCGTCACAGTCTCCAGATGAGCTCAATGAACTCTGTATCCCACAATGCAGTGCACTCAAACTGGAAATGAACTCTGACTATTAAAAGGCTCCTAATATGCTCTTTTACAGAGTCTTGATTTTGTGTTGGGGGTGTACTAGAACAGTGGTTCCCAACCTGTGGGCCGTGGCCCACTAGGGGGCCTCAGTGATCATCCAGGGGGGCCTCGAGATAGCTTAAAATTAATTTTTTAATTTAATTTAATACAATCTGTAACGAGGGAAATATGTTGTGGCTCCTTTAAGAGAACAGTCTGCAGCCCTATAAGCCATGAGCTCCACATGTGTGCGGGTCCACGGTTTTACTTTTCATTTCTGTTGCTCTTTTAAGTTGTCTTCTTTTAAAAAGTAAAGCTGTTGCCAGGAGAATAAAGTGAGATGTGGAACGCGACCTGTGGACGTTTTGGCTGATTTCTGCTGCAACTAACTAAACGGCGACTCAAAACTTCCAATCGCTGCACGCAAATTACATCTCTCGGCTGCATGAAGCAAACCGTTGCCCTAATGTAAAGGTAAAGATGATTAGAGTAGTTCTAACAACAAACGTGCACGTGCCTAATACATTATAGGTGCGCATAAGTCCACTATTGATTCACAAACTCACTTATTTAAGAAAAAGTAGCTACTCTGAAAAATGTCTGAAGTAAAGAATTCAGAAGCGTTAACTTTAACTTTTATTATTTTTAAAAGTTAGAATTGAGCAGAGGCTTTCTTTTTAAGGTTATAAAGTTTAGCTTTAATTTAAAAAGTTTGTTTGAATTTTGAGGGGATTTTTTTAAATAACATGCAGAAGAAGAATAATTATGCAAAACAAATGGTTTTGTTAATAAAAAGGGTTTAAAAATAAACACTTTTCTCTTTACTATAGAAGTACTGTATAAGAGGAAATGTCAGGCATGCAAAATTGACCAGAGAAGGAGGGGGGCCGCGGAGTTGGGAGGTTGGGAACCCCTGTACTAGAACATGCTCTCATGCTTCGATAAACACATTATTTGTAACATAATTTTCATTATTACAGTACCTTTCTCCCGTGCCTGGCAAAAAACGTAGATTAATTCTGGGTTTGATGAAGGAAAAACGAAATGTGTAAGCTGTTCCAGTGGGTTGTGATTGGACAGCTCAGACGTAGTAGTTTCAGTACCGCCACGCCCCTTGCCAAAGCAGCAAGTTCCCGTTTGCGGCCACCGGATCTGATCGCGGCCAGTCTAGTCAATGCTTGTGTTTATACCAGCAGCACCACGGCTCGATGAAGCGTCCCAGAAGCGTCTCTCTGTGCTGCATCGCTAAAGTTAGACTAATCCCTCACCTCCTCCCTACCCACCTCCTAACCGTTTGAGTTTCCGTAGGCGGGATTTGTTTTAATGATATTCTAATGAGCCGCGTTGTGACATCATAACACCCAGAAAACAACGCTGTAGTCCAAATGAGCCGTTCGTTGTTGTTCTTAAAAAGGGATTTTTTAAAAACGAAGTATCTCCATTTGTAGTGGAGTTTGAGATTTGTAACGTCGTAGATCTTTTTAATGCCCAAACATACCACACACTGACTAAAAAAGTGAAAAAGCATAATAGGACCCCTTTAACTGTTCATTCAATCAGGCTGATAACATTCAAGACATTTGGACTCAGTCCTGTGACAGTTTCCTCAATCAATTTGACATATTTCTCAAACATAATCAATCTGTCAACATTTTCTCCCTCACGTCGCTCAAACCCGTAAGACTTTCTTCTGAAAGTAGTGAATGTTTGAAAAGTCTGTGCACCCCTGATCTAAAGGAAGCTTTGATGATGGTGATGATGATGATGCTTACAGCCCCTGGACGAGACGAGTCAGATGAGTGATCTTCCAGTAAAGGTGATCCACGTGGACAGTGGGAAGATTCTGACTGGAGTGGACGCTCCTAAAGCTGGACAGCTGGACACGTGGTTGGAGATGAACCCTGGGTAAGATGACAATCCATCACCTGCTGTCCAACACAATGATTCGATGATCTCCACTGACTTCCATCTCTTTCTTCAGCTATGAGGTCGCTCCACGGTCAGACAGCGAGGATTCTGGGTCGGAGGAGGACGAGGAAGAGGAAGAGGAACCTCCTCAGCTGCTGCCTTCACAAACTTCTGCAGAAGAGAAGAAGAAGATTCCCGACCCGGACAGCGAGGACGTGTCTGAAGTGGACGCCCGTCACATTATAGAGTAGGACGAACTCTTACGTCTGACGCACATCTGCTGCAGCTGGAGCGATCGATCGTCAGCATTTACAGGCTCCTGATGCGCTCTCAGTGCTGCAGTCTGAACCTGTGTGTCTCTCTGTGTGTGTGTGTGTGTGTGTGTGTGTGTGTGTGTGTGTGTGTGTGTGTGTGTGTGTGTTTTGCAGGCATGCTAAACAGGACGTGGACGACGAGTACGGTAGCGCTGCGTTTGCTCGCGGGCTACAGTCGTATTACGCCGTGGCTCATGCGGTTACTGAGCGGGTGGACAAACAGTCGTCTTTGCTAATCAACGGCCAACTCAAGCAATACCAGGTCATTCTGGACTCTTACATTTAACATTACCACTGGACAAATGATTTTTGAGTCTCCAGTATCTGAGAACAGATGATCCATATGTACAAAACACAACAAAGAGTTTTAAAAAGAAAGAGAGCACTAGTGATCACAAACAGAAAACTGACCGAGTGATATAAAATAATCCAAACGAAGAGACGAAAACAAAACCCAACAACATGTTGAATGTGATGATGTTTTGGCTGTTTCTCTGCAGATCAAGGGTCTGGAGTGGCTGGTGTCTCTTTATAACAATAATCTGAACGGGATCCTGGCGGATGAGATGGGCTTGGGCAAAACCATCCAGACCATCGCGCTCATCACGTACCTCATGGAGTACAAGCGTCTGAACGGACCCTACCTCATCATCGTGCCGCTCTCGTCAGTCGCTCAGCCTGCTTTCGTACTTGTGTGCGTTACGCAGCGTGTCTGTTTTGTTGATCACTGTGTTTCTCTGACAGGACTCTGTCTAACTGGGTCTACGAGTTTGATAAATGGGCGCCGTCTGTCGTCAAAGTCTCGTACAAGGTGAGCGACGCACGTGGACTGATGATCTGATGCACTGTAATGAAGTAAACGTGAATCAGTGCTAGCGAGTAACTAAACTTTCCCTTCTGCTCGAGCCTGTGCGATAATCCAGTTTATCATGTCAGCAGATTGTTTTAAAGCAGCTTCAGAAAAACACACATGAAAATAAGAGTGCTAATCCTATAAAACCATCACTTATGAAATGGCTATATATATATATACAGTTGAAGACAAAATTATTAGCCCCTTATAAAATATTTAATTATTTTTCAAATAATCCCCAAGTGTTGTTTAACAGAAAGATGATTTTATCAACACAGCAAATTTAAACTTAATACTTTATTTAGGAAGCTTTTAGGGTTTGTAATACAAATAGAAATAAATGTCTAACCAAGACTTTTACAAAGTCAACTGGTCAAAATGATTAGCACTCTGATGTTAATAGTGTATCCCTTTTGCTTAATAGCAGCCTTTAGTCGTTTGCTGTAGTTCTCAACAAGATACAAGCATGTCTCCTGATGAACGACAGCCCATTCTTCCTTAGCAAATCTCTCAAGCTCCTCCAGATTTGTTGGTCTTCTGGCACAAACTCAGGACTTTAGTGTGCCCCACAGATTTTCTATTGGATTCAAGTCTGGGCTTTGTGCAGGCCAGTCAAGTACACTTACTTTGCTCATTTGGACGTATTTCTTCAGCAGAAGTGAGGTATGCTTTGGGTCGTTATCATGCCGGAAGACAAACCAAGTTTTCTTGCAGACTGTCTGAGGTTGTCTTTCAAAATCTTCTTATAGTCTTCCTTCTTCATGATTCCCAGTTCCAAACGCACTGAAACATCCCCACAGCATTATACTGCCACCACCATGTTTCACTGTGGGAACGCTGTTCTTGGGGTTGAATGCCTCTCCCTTCTTTCTCCAAACATAGGCCACATCTCTATGGCCAAAAAGGTCTAGTTCTGTATCATCTGACCAAAGGACACGTTTCCAGTGTGCATCACATTCCCCCAGGTTGTCCTTAGCAAACTTCATTCTAGTTTGGAGGTGTCTCTTCTTCAGAAGTGGAGTCTTTCTGCAGTTCATTCCTGTGCAGGGCTCTAGTGATTGTCTTCGTTGAGACATCAATTCCAGACTCGTCTAGGTCATTCACTAGTGTCTTGGCAGTTGTTCTTGGGTCTTTAGAAACCTCTCTCACTAGTTTTCTTTCCAAAGTTTTTGAAATCTTTCGCCCGTCTTGTTCTCCACTGTGTTGGTCTCTTTAAACTTCTTGATAATGCATCTCACTGCAGTTCTTGACACTTGAAAACGCTTTGATAAACGTGTGTATCCTTCTCCATCTTCAATTCTCCTCCATCAACAATTTTTTCTCTCAAGTCCAAACTAATTTTTTTTTGTCTTTGCCATGATGACAGTACATATTATTTTACTAGTTGTTTCACAAGATACTAATCTTCGGCTTAAAGAGCAATTTAAAGGCTTAACTAGGTTAATTAGGTTAATTTGGCAAGTCATTGGACAACAGTGGTTTGTTCTATAGCTAATCAAACTAATAATTTCTTAAGGGGGCTAATAATATTGACCTTATTTTTTAATTGTTTTATTCAAGCAACTATAAGAAATCAGACTTTCTCTAGAAGAAAAAAATAATAGGAAATAATGTGAAAACATTCTCTTGCTCTTGCTCTGTTAAACATCACTTGGGAAATATTCTGAAAAAAAATGTACAATTTCACAGGGGGCTAATAAATTTGTCTTCAGCTGTGTATATATACATATTATGCCTGTGCTCTGAAAATACAGTGACTTACTCCTATAAACCCGAGCGCCTGATTTGTCTCGTCGTTTGCTGAAGACGCCCATCTGATCCTGTGATTGTTGTATATTCAGGGATCTCCTGCCGCTAGAAGAGCCTTCGTCCCGCAGCTCCGGAGCGGAAAGTTTAACGTTCTGATCACGACGTACGAATACATCATCAAAGACAAGCACGTGCTGGCCAAGGTAACGTGTGTTTGCGTTCGTATCTGTGTGTGTGTGTGTGTGTGTGTGTGTTTCACTCCGTGATTCCCAGCAGCCTCTCTCACAGGTGGATGAACGTGAGCGACGGTTCACGCGACCTTTGACCTCGATCAGACCCGCTCATGAGATCGTGTCACCCGATACAGATTCGCTGGAAGTACATGATCGTGGACGAAGGCCATCGCATGAAGAACCATCACTGTAAGCTGACGCAGGTGCTGAACACGCATTACCTGGCGCCGCGCCGCGTGCTGCTGACCGGGACGCCGCTGCAGAACAAGCTGCCGGAGCTCTGGGCGCTGCTCAACTTCCTGCTGCCCACCATCTTCAAGAGCTGCAGCACGTTTGAGCAGTGGTTCAACGCGCCCTTCGCCATGACCGGAGAGAAGGTCTGTTTAACGCTAACGAAGCTCAGCGCGTTTCTTCCTACTAGTGCGATCGCATCTTGAGCCTTTAATATTTGATTTGTCACGTCAAGACACGATGGGAAAATGACGAGTAATAGCAGACGTGCCTAGTGTTGACGGCAGATCTGATGTCTCTCTCAGGTGGATCTGAATGAGGAGGAGACCATCCTGATCATACGCCGCCTGCATAAGGTGCTCCGCCCCTTCCTGTTGCGCAGGCTGAAGAAGGAAGTGGAGGCGCAGCTGCCTGAGAAGGTGAGTTTGACTTCAGTCCATGTTTGTGTCTAGGACTCTCACTGATGATTATTTTGGTAATCGAGGTCAATTATTCTGGCAATTAAACAAGTAATATGATTTTTTAATCTGGTTAATTGAGGAAGATAAAATATAATCGTGTTTTTTTTTTTTTAATAAAGTACTCCATAGGTCTTCAACCCTGCTCCTGGGGACCAAGTTTCCTGTAGTGTTTTGCTCCAAACCTAATCAAACACACCTGAAGCAGCTAATCAAGGTTCAGGATCACTTGAAAAGTCACAGGCCAGGTGTGCTGAAGCAGGTTCAGTGGTTCCCCAGGAACAGGGTTGAAGTCCTATTGAGTACTGGAAATTGAATCTAGAAATCATGACAGTTCTATTTGTGTCATCGTCTCATACAGATGAAGCATGTGTGTGTTTATGTCCGTGTGCAGGTGGAATACGTGATAAAGTGTGACATGTCGGCCCTTCAGAGGGTCCTGTACCGACACATGCAGGCCAAAGGAGTGCTGCTGACCGACGGATCCGAGAAGGACAAGAAGGTGAGGACGAGTGTGTGATTCTGTAACCTCACGTCTGTGCAGGAGATCATGAAATCACAGGCTCCAGCAGCAGCTCTTTAGCCACATCTAGATCAGTCTGTGTGCTGTTTTAGGGTAAACGTGTGTGTGTGTGTGTGTGTGTGTGTGTTTCTGAACACGTGTGTGTGTGTGTGTGTGTGTGTGTGTGTGTGTGTGTTTCTGAACACGTGTGTGTGTGTGTGTGTGTGTGTGTGTGTGTGTGTTTCTGAACACGTGTGTGTGTGTGTGTGTGTGTGTGTGTGTGTGTGTGTGTGTGTTTCTGAACACGTGTGTGTGTGTGTGTGTGTGTGTGTGTGTGTGTGTGTGTGTTTCTGAACACACGTGTGTGTGTGTGTGTGTGTGTGTGTGTGTGTGTGTGTGTGTGTTTCTGAACACGTGTGTGTGTGTGTGTGTGTGTGTGTGTGTGTGTGTGTGTGTGTGTGTGTTTCTGAACACGTGTGTGTGTGTGTGTGTGTGTGTGTGTGTGTGTTTCTGAACACGTGTGTGTGTGTGTGTGTGTGTGTGTGTGTGTGTGTGTGTTTCTGAACACGTGTGTGTGTGTGTGTGTGTGTGTTTCTGAACACGTGTGTGTGTGTGTGTGTTTCTGAACACGTGTGTGTGTGTGTGTGTGTGTGTGTGTGTGTGTGTGTTTCTGAACACACGTGTGTGTGTGTGTGTGTGTGTGTGTGTGTGTGTGTTTCTGAACACGTGTGTGTGTGTGTGTGTGTGTGTGTGTGTGTGTGTGTGTGTGTGTGTTTTTCAGGGTAAAGGCGGCACTAAGACTCTGATGAACACCATCATGCAGCTGAGGAAGATCTGTAATCACCCCTACATGTTCCAGCAGATCGAGGTGTGTTAACGCGTCTGTCGTGGTGTCGATCGTCTGATGAACGTGTTTGATTTGTTGAGCCTCTGAACATGTTGTGCTGCTTTTGTAGGAGTCGTTTTCTGAGCATCTGGGTTTCTCGGGCGGGATCGTTCAGGGGTGAGCCGTAGAAATGCTGTGGAACCAACCGTCTGTGACTTACATTTATTAGACGTCACCAGCACTAAACCTTGCGATGACCTTCATTTCACGTCTGACCCGCAGGCTTGACTTATACCGAGCCTCTGGGAAGTTTGAGGTGCTGGATCGCATTTTGCCCAAATTACGAGCGACCAATCACAAAGTGCTGCTCTTCTGCCAAATGACGTCTCTGATGACCATAATGGAGGATTATTTCGCTTACCGCAACTTTAAATACCTGCGTCTGGATGGTAAAGTAGCGTTTCTGCTTTTCTTCAGCTGGTGGTGTTTGTCGAGCATGATCTTGGCAAAGCCGAGCGTAACTCGTTCTGCAGCGTCTGAACGATTCCTCAGATTATTTGTGTGTGTGTTGTTGAGGAGAAGTTAAGGATACTTCACTAAGTGATCACACACTATTCTCATATGGTGAAGAAATCCAGGCAAAGGAACGTTTAAAGCTCCAGACGTCCTGACACCAGGCGATCGTGGGACGTGAGCCTGGACTCTATTGACTCAAGAATATGTTAAAGACATAGGAAGACATCATGGCTAGCAGCAGTTACATTTTCTTTAGAATTTAGAGAAATCATATTTGCCTGAGCTGTATGTTTTATGTGTTTTAGGAACGACTAAAGCAGAGGATCGTGGGATGCTGCTGAAGACCTTCAACGATCCGGCCTCTCAGTACTTCATATTCCTGCTGAGCACCAGGGCGGGTGGACTGGGTCTCAATCTACAGAGCGCCGACACCGTCATCATATTTGACAGCGACTGGAACCCTCATCAGGTAGCACATCATCATCATCATTTGCACTAAACCTCAGCGCTGTGGGATGATGTGTCTTATTCGGAGCTCCTGGGTCGTTCTGACTCTTCTGATGTTCTCTGTCTGCAGGACCTCCAGGCGCAGGATCGAGCTCATCGCATCGGACAGCAGAACGAGGTGCGGGTTCTGCGGCTCTGTACCGTCAACAGCGTAGAAGAGAAGATCCTGGCGGCCGCTAAATACAAGCTGAATGTGGACCAGAAGGTGATCCAGGCCGGCATGTTCGACCAGAAATCGTCGAGTCACGAGCGCAGAGCGTTTCTGCAGGCCATTCTGGAACACGAGGAGCAGGACGAGGTCAGGAGTTTCTTTCGGGCTCTACCACATTTACATGAATGAGAGCATTCCAATACGAACGGCAATTTGCTCTCGTTTTCTAAACGAATGCATGATGAAGTCAGGTCTGTACAATATTATCCTGCAAGCACCTTATTCAGAATATCAACTGTGGTACGGTGTTTTGCGCATCCATACAAATGTAATGTTATGAGGAGATAAAGTTTTAGGATGTCAAGCACATTTTGGGGGCGATTTGTCATACAAACATACTGTAAGCAGAAGTTAGAATAGATCACTGTAAAGAATCAGAATGTTGTTTTTTCAGAACATGCCGATTAGAACGTCTACAGTACAACTGTGAAGCCACAACAAATCCAGTCTTAAGTTGCAATATCCAAAAACACATGGTATGGGTCAAAATTATCGATTTTTATTTTTATGCCAAAAATCTTTAGGATATTAAGTAAAGATCATGTTCCATGAAGATATTTTGTAAATTTCCTACTGTAAATATATCAAAACTTAATTTTTGATTAGTAATACGCATTGCTAAGAACTTCATTTGGACAACTTTAAAGGCAATTTTCTCAATATTTAGAGGTTTTTGCACCCTCAGATTCCAGATTTTCAAATAGTTGTATCTCGGTCAAATATTGTCATATCGTAACAAACCAAACATCGATGGAAAGTTTATTTATTCAAATTTCAGACGATGCATAAATCTCAATTGCGAAAAATTGACACTTAAGACTGGTTTCGTGGTCCTGGGTCACATATTAGTTTGTTTGTTCACGTAAATGTGGCCATGATTTTTTCCCCCCTCTTTTCTGTTTTCTTTACAAAGCTCTTGTGATTGCATCCGTTTCTCTCTCAGGAAGAAGACGAGGTGCCGGACGACGAGACCGTCAATCAGATGATCGCCAGGAGCGAAGACGAGTTCGACCAGTTCATGGTCTCGTTTCACTTTCTCTCACTTATGTTTGCCGATCGCCAAATTCAGAGCATCGCTAAATCCAAATGAACTTCCGTGGTTTCTTTGTTTCTGCGTAGCGTATGGATTTGGACCGGCGCCGCGAGGAAGCCCGCAATCCGAAGCGAAAGCCTCGTCTCATGGAGGAGGACGAGCTGCCCACGTGGATCATGAAAGACGACGCCGAGGTGGAGAGACTCACCTGTGAGGAGGAAGAGGAGAAGATGTTCGGCCGCGGCTCCCGTCAGAGGAAAGAGGTGGACTACAGCGATTCGCTCACAGAGAAACAGTGGCTGAAGGTCAGACGTGCGCTTCATTTTCTCACGCGTGAGCTTCTCTTCCTCTGCCGGACGTTTCTGATCGATTCCTCTCTTCTCAGGCGATCGAGGACGGGACCCTGGAGGAGATCGAGGAGGAGGTGCGGCACAAGAAAACGGCTCGGAAGAGGAGGCGCGATCGCGATCCGGACGCCATCCCGTCCACTTCGAGCGCTCGTGGAGTAAGAGACAGAGACGATGACAGCAAAAGACAGAAAAAACGAGGCCGTCCGCCGTCCGAGAAGCTTTCGCCAAACCCTCCGTCACTCACCAAGAAGATGAAGAAGATTGTGGACGCCGTTATTAAATATAAGGAGAAGTGAGTGTCAAAGTCGTTTCCAGTAGCGGTCGAGAAAAGTACAGGTACTGAAAGTGAGAGTGGAGGTGCGCTGATAGTTCTGGGTCTCTGGGACGGGTTCTTGCATCTTCAGATGTTTCTCGTGAACATGCTTGCATACGCCAAGTCAAGTCACCTTTATTTATATAGCGCTTTTTACAATACAGATTGTGTCAAAGCAACTTTATCAATTAGGAAGGTAATATATCAATAATGCAAAAAAGAAACTAAATAATTTTAGTTGAAGGAAATTAATCAATTTTTCCAAATTAATAAACTAATTGTCCCCAACTGAGCAAGCCATAGGCGACAGCGGCAAGGAACCAAAACTCCATCTGTGACACAGATGGAGAAAAAAAAACCTTGGGAGAAACCAGGCTCAGTTCTCCTCTGACCAATAAACAAGCAGTTTATATCTGTAGAGGTGGTCTATATGTGCTGACCCACCATCTGGATACGGACTGGATCAGGGAACTGCAGTGACCATCTGATCAGGATACAGACTGGATCTGACCTCGGAATAAGCAGGAGACAGACTAAGGCCCTGATCAGACAGAACGCGTTTTGTGCAGTGCGAGGCGCCTTTTTTGAATTGTTTTCGGTTGGCAGTGAGCGTTCTGCACGCTGTTTATGCGCCCCCAGCGCCTCGCGTTTTAACCGGAGCGCTCTGAGCGCCTGAAGTTGAAAAAAAAGCAACTCTGTACAGAAAAGCGTTCAACGTCATCGCGTTTTTTCCATTGTCCAATCGAATGTCTTGATGGTTTCCTTTTTTTTTTAAATGTCGTTCATGGTACTGAACGTTAGGTTGAGCTGGAGATGCTGCGGGTCCATTATGGCAGATGTTTTCTCAGTGTCTGGTTGTTTCTGGAGGCTCTGGTCCATCAGTGAAGAAGGGCAGGTCATAGGTTGGCTGGAGAGGAGACGTTCAGAGGCATCAAGTGTGTAAATTATTCCTCCCTAAACATCCATGACTGATGTCTGTTTGTCTCGTGGTGTTCTGAATGTTGCAGTAACGGCCGTCAGCTGAGCGAGGTGTTTATCCAGCTGCCGTCACGCAAGGAGCTGCCCGAATACTACGAGCTGATCCGCAAACCTGTGGACTTCAGGAAGATCAAGGTGAGCGTGACCATGTAACGCCGCTGATCCTGAGCTCACAGTCAGACCGCTGTAAGCTTAGGTTTTATTCAGGTGTCGTCTGCTTACACAAATGTTTGCGTGTGAGCAGGAGCGCATTCGGAGCCATCGGTACCGCAGCCTCAACGATCTGGAGCGAGACGTCATGCTGCTGTGTCAGAACGCTCAAACCTTCAACCTGGAGGGCTCGCTGGTTAGACACACACAGACACACACACACACACACACACACACAGACACACACACACACACACACACACACACACACACACACATCTTCAGATCTTCACATCTTGTGATCTTCTGTAAACACACACTAATCTACACATGTATTTATTTGTGTGTGTGTGTTTGTGTGTGTGTGTGTGTGTGTGTGTCAGATCTATGAGGACTCTATCGTGCTGCAGTCGGTGTTCACCAGCCTGCGTCAGAAGATAGAGAGAGAGGAAGAGAGTGATGGAGAGGAGAGTGAGGAAGATGAAGAAGACGAAGGCTCTGATTCAGAAAGTCAGTCAAATGCAAAAATGCATATGTATAATGAAAAAATGTGTGAACCGTTTGCTGGATGTCATCTGTAGAGAGGAACTACTGACCATCTCTATAATGTGTGTGTGTGTGTGTGTGTGTGTAGCTCGATCCGTGAAAGTGAAGATCAAACTGAGCCGTAAGGACAGAAGTGCAGAGCGTGGCAGAGGACGCAGGAGAACCGCGAGAACGAGAGCGAAACCTGTCGTTAGTGATGATGACACAGACGAGGAGCAGGAGGAGGTGGAGATGAACACACACACACACACACACACACACAAACAAAACACTGAGTCCCATCAAACTACATTAATGATGGGTGTGTTAAGTTATGCGTGTGTATATTTGACTCTCGTGTTTGTTTCAGGATCGATCCAACAGCGCCAGTGAGGAAGAGCAGGGATGAAGATCCACAGCAAACCAATAAAGTTACAAACACACCCTGCGCTAGATGAACCCGACCATCCCATCATCAGCACCCAGAATAATCGTGCGTTCACACATTCGTCATTAGCTTGTGAAGAAGGAAGGAGTCTCCGCCTGTACTGAGATGTCGTAGCTGTTGTGATGCTGAGTCTTCAGACGTGGACCAGATGCTGTTTAGACATCGTCATGTTGCTGTGACACTCAATATTAGACGTCGCTGTTTTAGAAGGGCACATTCGTGATCTAGTATAAACCCAGTAACCTGTCAGTCAATTGCACTAGTGTGTCATTTAGCAGAACATTAGCATGTACAGTAGATGTAATAGATTAGAAGCAGCCTGTTATTATATGCTCATATGATCGTTGTTTTGCTCTACAAGCGAGTGTGTGTGTGTGTGTGTGTGTGTGTGTGTGTGCTGTAGGACCAGTTGTAAAGCCGTTCACACACTGACCTGAGTAAAGGGTTTGGAGGGTTTTTGCGGACAGAATCGCGCTGGAACATCATGTAAAGGTGAACTCACCGGAGCTGTGCTTGAGGACGCCGCGTTTATGGCTTTCCGAAGAGTCGCGCGTGCGCTGATAAACGGACAGATGCGCGGGAAGCTGCTTAATGACTGACTGTTACGAAAAACACTACAAACAAAGCTTTCTCACCGTAACCGGCTGTATGTAGCGGATTCCCATCTGCTCTCTGGATTGTCACCGAATTGTTTGTATAACGCTGAAATCCGCTGAACTCTGTCGCTCGTATCACTAGAAATCGCCAGCTCTGATTGAAAATGACTGATGTCGGTTGATTTTTAACTGCTGAACTTTCAGTGTGTAGGAACAGCGAGCGTTAGCGATGCCACACACCGATCACGACCAGCAGCTGCTGACCGGTTGATTGAGAACCGAATCGTTGTCAGTGTGAACGGTTTGTGTTGTTTGATGCGTCTCTGTTCATTCATGTTAAAGCAGGGTTCCTCTGCTCTGGCCCTGGAGATCCACTTTTCAGTTCAGCTTTGACCCTAATCAAACACACCTGAACAAACTAATCAAGATCTTCAGCATTACTAGAAATGTACAGGTGAGTCAGGTAAGTTTGACCAAAGTTGGAACGAAGGTGGATCTGAAGGGCCAGAGCTGAAGCCCCGTGATAAAGACTGCTGCTCATCATATCTTTAACTCTGTTTCTGGTGTTTTGACGGCTGATCTGTAGATATAGATATTCCTGAACTTTATAGCGGCTCTTTAATGGCATGTGCACTTACCGTGGTGAATGTATGTTTGTGCGTGTAGATTTTCACTAGATAAAACCCAATAAACATCACAACCTCATGTCTAGTTTTCCGCTGTTTTTGAGGACAGACTCTGGGGGGGTGATATGGTCTCAATTGGATCTCAGGTGGTTTTGTGGAAATTTCCAAGCGGGTGTCTATGAGGCTGGAACAGAGAACAAACCCTCCACACGTATAAAACTAGAACAGGGATGCCCAAGAAGGGTCCTGGAGGGCCGGTGTCCTGCAAAGTTTAGCTCCAACCCTAATTAGACACACCTGAACCAGCTAATCAAGCTCTTACTAGATCAACTAGAACATTCCTGGCAGGTGTGTTGAGGCAAGTTGGAGCAAATCTCTGCAGGACACCTGCCCATGACCGAGTTTGGGCACCTGCTCTAGAATCTCACTGTATGTTTGAAATTAAATGTTGACCTTAGAGCAGGGGTGTCAAACGCCGCAGCCCTGCAGAGTTTTGTTCCAACCCTGCTCCAACACGCATACTATGCAGTTTTCAATTAAGTCTGAAGGACTTGATTAGTTGGATCAGATGTGTTTAATTATGGTTACATCGAAACTCTGCAGGGCTCCGGCCATCCAGGAATTGAATTTGACACCCCTGCCTAGAGGAATTACTAAAACTGACAAACACACTCATGGTGTGTACAGACACTTTTGAGACCATCTACCAGGCAGTGGTGATTTTGTGTGTAGTATGGCACAATGACCACTAGATGGCATTACGGTTCATGAACACTTCTGCATATTTCGAGGAACAGTGGGAATGCTTGGAATCTGATTACATCTGAAACAGTAATTGTGATGATTGTGTTGCTCTCACAAAAACACTGAAGAGGAAATCCTCTAGACCACTGAAATCTCTTTTCCTTTTTTTTTTTGCCAATCGAAGTTATTGCTGCAGCTCATGTCACTATTGTTCTGAAGAGCTGATGATGATGATGATGATGATGAGTCTGTGTGTATCTCTCCACATCAAACGCACTAGTTCACATTGAGTGTGATTTCACCATAGACTGATTCAGTGTTTTTGACTCGTCATGACGTAATACTGGAAGAGCTGAAAGTTCTGCCCATACGTTTCTCAATGCGTTGTTTTTTCTCCTTCTTGAGTAATTGTTTTCATCTATTAGCTGTGCTTGAGTCCCTCAGCCGTCCTCAGTATGAAAAGTTCTCAAAACCATACGGTCAGTGCTGGAGTGTGCAGGAGCTGGAGGATTTTTCTGAAGAACAGCAGGCAAATGAACTGCTCATGAACAACTGTCACAAAACACATAACAAGGACCATCCAGGTAACAACACACGGTATTATGAACCAGATGCGTAAACATAGCCTTTATGTTAAGACAGTGTCTTAAGTACTAGTTGATAGTTGACCAACTATCAGTTAACCAAAGGGTCTTATTTTTAGGATTCAACTTAGACTAATCTACATTTTTCTGAATTAAAAAAATTATGACCAGTTTTAAAGAAAAAATGATATGACTAACTTTTTAAGACTAGTCTAAACCTTTTATGCAACCTCTATTATTTTGTTTTGTGGAGTGCAGGCCTATGTAAACAGGAGCTTATTCAGGAGAGTTCTAAATAAAATAAAAAATAACATGGCATTTTCATGATACCTTATTTTGTTCAAATGATTAGCATTTTGCACATTCTGAAATGGGTTTGTAAAACTATGAGCGGAGCTGTATTCAGGATCTTGTTCTGCAAACACGGTCACATTCTTCACGAGTTTCGTTTGTGTGGACTGGGGTCAAGCTGAAGTGTCCTTCATGAGTTCCTGCAGAACTAGACAAGTTCATCGTTTCTGCTGTAATCATTAACAGAGTCGTCGGGCGAGTCTGAGGCCCCTCCACAAACGCTCTTTGTGAGGGCAGATCTTCTGAGGCGAGGTTTCGCTCATTCCTGATGTCATCCAACAGACCTTTCAACATTCCACTCATAGTCCAGGTGTCTGCCATCGTCCTGTCTCTCTCTCTCTCTCTCTCTCTCTCTCTTCCCTCATCAGACCCTCTGCTTCGCAAGCCTGATTCCCCATCAGTGTGTGTCCATATTGAACACTGTGATTCAGTTCAGGACAAGGTGCATATGGTTGTTTTTACCTTTCAGGATATCAAATTTGCAAGCTATTTTTTCCTCCGTGCTGAACAGTGATTTTAAATATGCAAAATAATACACTTGTGACATTCAGAGAGTAACTTCGTCTGTTAATGGGAGGCCCGCGGAGCTCGGAAACATCATTTCCCTGCATCAACAAATACAATGCAAATCATGTTCCCTTCGCTTGAGCTTGGCGGTGTGTTTATATCTGTGACCCTCTTTCAGTTTTATGTTCTAGGATTTCATGTTTTATTGACCATATTTTAAACAGTAGAAGATTTGAGGCTTTAGTGTGATTCAGCTTAAGTTCATTCATGCGTGATCCTCATTTCTGGGAAATATTTTTTGTTTTCTGTTTGCAATTTTAAAGCCTGTTCAATCTTTTTTTCTGGTCCGATGGAACAGGGACATTCTGAGTATCAGTAAGAGCAGTGTGGGGTGTTTTGGGCCCTGAGGGGCCGATTCATGGACCTGGGGGTTTCAGGTGATGTTCGTTCTCCTGTATTTCTGCACCGTGACTTATATCTGCCCCGGCCTCGTGTAAATAGTGTCCATGTTAGATGCAAGCTTTAAAAACCTGGATGAAAGCGCATATTGCGTGCTTGTCAGGCATGTGTATTTTCAACACGTGTGCAACAACACACAGCAGACGCTTCTCACCGAGTTAAAGACAGATGCTCAGATACTTCTGCGTCTCATTCATTCTCTTATCATCGTGAGGAAGCGCCCCGTGTGTAAACTGACACAACGATAAGAGAGCCGACGGCGAGGCTCCGCCCACAGCGCTGACGTCCCTCATTTCAAATATCACACCACTGGCATAGCCCCGCCCCCCGCGGGCTTCATTCAAATGGATGGGATTTGCCCAGGGAGGTAAGAACTGCCCTGTCACTGTTCACGGGAGAGCGGTGCCGGTCCGGACAAGCATCATAGTGATTCACGGCCCTCTGTTAATATTCAACTATTCGAAACGGAGAAACTGAACAGCGCGTGTCATCTGTATCTGTGATCGATCAGATTGATCAGGTGATGGAGATTCGGATCAGCGCTCGGCTCGGCTTCATCTGCTCGGTTCTTCTGCTTCACTGTGTCCACGGAACCGGTAAGTGTCCGTTTGGAGATCTGAGGATCTGCTTGTGTGTGTGATGAGCACCGGCTCACAATTTAACGACTTCTTCCGTTCGTTGTTTCTTCTTCCGTGGGATTTTCCGATGTTGCTCAAACTCTTCCTGTTTTTGTTTTGTTCGGTAATTTAACATCTGACGCAGTTTGGGGGTTTTATCTCAGGGTCTGTTATGCTGGGTTTATAAATGTTTATTAGATCCGGTGTTTTATTGCTGTTTCGCGCGTGTTTCAGCCTCAGTCTCATCTGTCATTCTCTCTCTCGCTGAATAACCGCGCTTCCTGATTGGCCGCCGCTGAAGCACATGCGCGCTGTGTCGCTGATTGGTTGGCTTCGGCAGATTGACAGTCAGACTAGAATCGATCAGTGTGATCAGAGATTGTCCTGATGCAGGTCACAAACACACGCGAGAGCGATCATCTAATGGATGCGGGTCTGTAGATCATCAGAGTGGGTTTTTGTTGTGGAAACGCTGGTCTCAGGAACGCAGGAAGTTTCGCAGGAAGTGGTTCGTCCAGTTCTTGACACATTGTCGGCTGTCAGACACACACCTCCTGATCTGGACACGCCCAACACAATCATCCCCATCAGTCACTGCTGTTCTCGCAGGAGTTTGTTAAACGTCAGTAAAACACGCAAAGGCTGAGATTGAGGAGAAAATCAAAACAGCTTCATGATTCTGTTTATATTCGTGTGTTTGAAGCTCCAGCGAGTGTGTGATGCGATCATGTTTTGCTGAATAAACACTAGAACATCTGCTTCTCATTCACTGAGTGTTTGGAGAGTCACTCAGAAACACTATGGCAAGCCACTTTGACTTTTATTCATTCGCTGGATATGAATTCTTGATATCAACAATTCAATTTTCACTAGTTAAAATTATAAACCTTGATATCAGAAATAGAATTTTAACTAGTAACAATGGCAATTTTTGATATCTGGAATTACATTTCCACTAGTAAAAGGTTAATTATTGATATCAAGAATTTAATTTCAACTAGTAAAAACTATAATTGTTGAAAACAAGAATTGTATTTCCACTAGTTAAATGTCACTATAGACTCCCATTCAAATGTAATTGTTGAAATCAAAAATTGATTTACTAGAAATACAATTCTCACTAGTAAAAAACTTTCTTTTTTATATCAGTATTACAGTGTTACTAGTGCAAATGTCCATTCTTGATATCAACAACTGAATTTGAATGGCAGCCTATGGTGACATTTAACTAGTGAAAATACAATTATAGATATCAAGAATGATAGTTTTTACTAGTTTAAATGTTATTCCTGATATCAAAAATGGCCATTGTTACTAGTAAAAATGTAACTTTCTTCAAGAATTATAATTTTAACTAGTGAAAACTGAATTGTTGATATCAAGAATTCATATCCTGCGAATGAATAAAAGTCAAAACGGCTTGCCATAGAAACACTGACACATTCATTTACTGGAACACCAGAGAGAGAGAGAGAGAGAGAGAGAGAGAGAGAGATCTGGGCTGCATTTCCCGAAAACTCCTTAACGCTACATTGTTCTTAAGTTACGCTTTAAGCTGTACCTTATCTTTAATATGTGTTTCTGGGCTGTATCTGTTTTAGGGAGTGAACACACACACCATGGGCTTGTGTCACATCCTGTATTTGGGGAATTTTCAGGTTCATGGAGGAAAACCAGTTGAGTTAGTTCAGATGTGCTCATTGTAGTTGGTTAATGTGGTTTATATATAGAACACAAACATATAGTTTCACTGTCATTGTGATTCATAAATACTGCAGAGTCAAATCAATCAGTTTCTTCTCCAAACATCATTCTGGATCATTTCCATCAAGCTCCGCCTCCTCCATCTCTACTGTATCTTGATTATGCAAATGTTTCCATAGAGACCAGTGAGCAACTGGTGGTGTGATTATTAACTCCGCCTCTGCCATTGTCTTAAAGAGACATTACACACCCGTCATCAGTCAAAGACGCTGAATGTTTATAATCAACAAATGCTTTGTGCAAAGGTCATCTCTCTCTCTCTCTCTCTGTCTGTCTGTCTATATCTCCTTCTCTCTCTCTGCTGACACAGGTTAAACATTCACCTTTATGGTTCTGATGTTTTATTATACTAAGTGAACAAGTTAATGTTTTAATTAGAAGCAGAAGTATGAATAAGCTAGAATACAACAAACTGATAATTCAGACATCAGATGTGTTCATGTTACAGTGGAGTGTGTAGAGTCTCATGTGTGTGTGTGTGTGTGTGTGTGTGTGTGTCAGGTGCAGCTGTCTGCGGTCAGGAGCAGTTCAGGTGTGCGAATGGGAAATGCATCACCAGCCGCTGGGTTTGTGACGAGACGGATGACTGCGGCGACGGAAGCGATGAGCTGCGCGAGTCCTGCAGTGAGTCCAACACACTCATGACTGACGCTGCTGAACCGCTGCGAAAAATGATTTGTTTACATTCAATAATGTTGCTTTCGCATGATGATTCATGAACGTACACTGTATTATGGCAAGCCATTTTGACTTTTATTCATTCGCAGGATATGAATTCTTGATATCAACAATTCAGTTTTCAATAGTAAAATTATAATTCTTGATATCAGAAATTACATTTCCACTAGTAAAAAGGTTCATTATTGATATCAAGAATTGAATTTCAACTAGTAAAAACTGTAATTGTTGATATCAAGAATTGTATTTTCACTAGTTAAATGTCACCATAGACTGCCATTCAAATTTATTTTTTGATATCTGTAAATGTATTTCAGCATGTTACATTTCTTATTTCTGATATCTAGTAATTTCAGATATCTAAAATGGCATTCTCACTAGTAACAATCGCATTCATGATATCAGAAATGAACATTGTCGCCAGTAGCAATTGAATTGATATCAAGAATGGACATTTGCACTAGTAACAATATAATTATTGATATCAGAAATAAAGGTTTTTACTAGTGAGATTTATTTCTGATATGTAAAATTGACATTTTAACTAGTAAGAAATCAATTCTTGATATCAACAATGAATTTTGAATGGGAGTCTATGGTGACATTTAACTAGTGAAAATACAATTCTTGATATCAATTATAGTTTTTACTAGTTGAAATTCATTTGTTGATATCAAGAATTAACCTTTTAACTAGTGGAAATGTAATTTCTGATATCAAAAACTGGCATTGTTACTAGTAAACATCCAATTTCTGATATCAAGAATTATAATTTTAACTAGTGGAAATGTAATTGTTGATATCAAGAATTCATATCCTGCGACTGAATAAAAGTCAAAACGGCTTGCCATACTGTATAACCTCATGAAGGTCTCGGTATGCTAACGTTTATACTCCACCACAGGCCACAAGACGTGTTCGCTGGGCCAGTTCAGCTGCGGAGGGCGTCTGAATCAGTGCGTGTCCACCAGGTGGCGCTGCGACGGGAAGACGGACTGCGAGAACGGCGCGGACGAGCAGGGCTGCGGTAAATATAGCGATCTCAAGCTCACGTTTGCCAGATGACACTTCACACGTTCAGCTGCGCTCACGCCGGTTTTGTTCCCGTGTCGTTTTAGTCCTGAAGAACTGCACCGAGGAGGAGTTCCGCTGCCGCAGCGGTCAGTGCGTGTCGCTGTCGTTCGCGTGCGACGAGGATCCCGACTGCGAGGACGGCAGCGACGAAGCGTCCTGTCCCTCGCCCACCTGCGGCCCCGGCTCTTTCCAGTGCAATAACTCCGTGTGCGTGCCGCGGCTCTGGGCCTGCGACGGCGACGCCGACTGCGCAGACGGCTCTGACGAGTGGCCGCAGAACTGCCCGGGCGGGACGGGTCAGAAACCGCCGTCTCCCTGCCGCGATCACGAGTTCCTGTGCGGCAGCGGCGAGTGCGTCCACGGCGGCTGGAGGTGCGACGGAGGCTTCGACTGCGGCGACCGATCGGACGAGGACAACTGCAGTGAGTTAGTTTGATGTTGTGGAGCAGAACGCCGTGTGTCCGAGAGATCGTTCGCTCACGCTCTTTGTCTGTCGCAGCCGCGCCCACCTGCCGTCCGGATGAGTTCACCTGTAAAGACGGCACCTGCGTCCCGGGAATGCGCCAGTGCGACGGGAATCCCGACTGCCCAGACCGCGGCGATGAGGTGGACTGCGTCGCCGGTGAGAGTCGCGCTCGTGTCCGTCACATACCTTAATGTTTTAAAGCTGCTGTCTGTAACCATCTGTCTGTCTGTCTGCAGTGAAAGCGTGTGGCGGGGCGGGCAGGTTCAAGTGCGGCAGCGGCGAGTGCATCGACGCAGACAGAGTGTGTGACGCTCAGAGAGACTGCCGCGACGGATCAGATGAGCCTCTCAGATACTGCAGTGAGTTTCGCTCTCAGTGCTCCTGGAACAGCAGGGCTAATTTCATTGATGAATAATTTTTCGTCATAAAATTCATCAACGGCATTTTTTTCACAGACGAAAACGATAATAAAATAAAATTCTTCCTGAATGACAAAAACTATGACAAAAATCAGCTGGCATTTCGCCAATGAATAAAACGAGATGAAAATGTTAGGGAGGGACGATTTGGAAAGAGATTCATTCAGAAAAATCTGTTGCGTAGTAGGAGGTTAGATGTACAAACCGGCGAGACACAAGCTAAAATACACTTGCTGCACGTCTAATAAAACACTCAGAAATGTCAGTATGTGGGAGAAGTGCAGACATATGAATACATTTGACGACGCAAGAGAGAACTCAATTCAGTCTTGTTTTCTGAGCGCAGACACTGAAGCAAACACACAGAAAACACACCTCACACTCTTTTGCTTTGCATGAACTGAGAAACAAAAATGATCTTGCATTGACAGAGTATTCATGTAAACACAGCCGATTAGGTCTTAAATGAACGTAAACAGTAGAGAGAAAGTGCATCAGTGCATTGCATTGGGTTTTAAAGGGACAGCAGCCACATTTACGGGGGCAGCCGTGGCCTAATGGTTAGGGAGTTGGACTTGTGACTGAAAGGTTGCAGGTTCGAGTCCCAGGTCCAGCAGGGATTGTCGGTGGGGTGAGTGATTAATCAGCGCTCTCTCCACCCTCAATACCACGACTGAGGTGAGACCCTTGAGCAAGGCACCGAACCCCCAAACTGCTCCCCGGGCGCCGCAGCGATAGCAATATGGCTGCCCACTGCTCCGGGTGTGTGTTCACGGTGTGTGTGTGTGTTCACTACTGTGTGTGTGCACTTGGATGGGTTAAATGCAGAGCACAAATTCTGAGTATGGGTCACTTTCACTTCACTTCACTTCACTTCATTTAGTGTTTATTGTCCGAGTCAACAAAAGAAAGACAGAAAACCACTCACTGCTCTTGACTGAATCACTTACTGAAGATGAATCTAAATTCATTTATAGAAATAAACATGTCTGAAAGAAGTGACTATAAAGAATGCATCATTAGCCGATATAACCATTGGGATTTAATTGAAAAGTAGACCATGTTGTTTATGAGAAGTGGTTTTATTTCATTTTCATATTAAGGCATGCTGCGTATCACCGCAGTTTAAATTGTGTTTATCATGATCAAACCTATATAATGAGTTTGGAAATTTTAGAGAAATTCTTAATAAATGCATTGCACTGTAACTAAACCCATTGGATTTTAGCTGACTAAATTTACTGTAGATTTAGTCGATTAAAATCTTATGATATTTAGTCGACTAAAACTAAAAACAATTCAGATGACTAAAATATGACTAAAACTAAATGAAAATTTGCTGTCAAAATGAACACAGTGTGACAGACAGCATCATTAGCTCGTGTCGTTCCAAACCCGTAAGAGTTTCTTCTGCTAAACGCAAAAGAAGATATTCTGAAGAATGTTGGTAACATTCTTCACTTTAAAAAGGACTTAAAGACTTTCCTGTTTTATCAGGCCTTTGGCACCTGACTGTCAATACAGCTGTGAATGTTTTATTTATGTTATATTTTATTTTTTCTTTTAGTGTCTTTTAATGTTTATGATGTATTGTCATTCTTATTTAATTTTAGCTTTTGTACAGCACTTTGGTCAATTTTTATGGTTTTGAAAGTGCTTTATAAATAAAGTTGAGTTGAGTAACCAAACAGCTGGTAACCAGTGACTTCCATAAAATGCTGCGTAAGTCAATGGGGAGCAGAAAGCGTTCGGTTACCAGCATTGGTCATTGGTGGGGCTCCTCATCCTCACTGATGTGATTGGCTGCCGAACTCTGCTGAAACAGTCAGAGATGATCACGTGATGTGTGTGTGCTTCCTGCAGACGCTAACGAGTGCCTCACTGACAACGGCGGCTGCTCCCACACCTGCGGCGACCTGAAGATAGGATACGAGTGCGTGTGTCCGGCCGGATTTCACCTGATCAACCGCACGCACTGTGAAGGTGAGCTCCCGCCCCGATGAGCCCAGTGCATGATGGTCCGTGAGTGTGTTTGTCTCATCACGTGTGTGTGTGTGTGTAGATGTGGACGAGTGCGCAGACGCAGACAGATGCACTCAGATCTGCATAAACCTGCCAGGCAGCTTCAGGTGTGACTGTAAAGACGGATTCGAGCTGGATCAAATGACCAAAGATTGCAAAGCGGTGACAGGTACGTGACTGAACAGACACAAATGATCAGAAGGAATTATGGGAATGAACAGCTCTGAGTGCGAGATGATCAAAGCATCCGTCATCCTCCAGGATCCGACGCGTTCCTCCTCTTCAGCACGCGTCACGAGGTGAGGAAGATGGCGCTGGGCAGCCGGACGTACACAGCGCTGATCCGCCAGCAGAAGAACGTGGTGGCGCTAGACGTGGACATCCACAACGACAGGATCTTCTGGTCTGACCTGAGCCTGAAGAAGATCTACAGGTGAGAGACGCTGATCGCTGACAGCGCTGGGGAAACGCACCACAATAAACACCAGTAATGTAATCAGATTACGCTTTTCAAGAATACTTTTGCTTTTTCAGATAAGTAACACCGGATACTTTGTTATCCCATTTATTGACGACAGTTCTCCTGTCCTGTGTAAGTGCAGAGACAGAGACTCTTCCTTCAACCTGAGGATTATTCATTTCACTTTTGGTGTGAAAGAGTCTTAACAGTTGGTAAAAATGTAACTTTTGTTTTCTGATATTAAAAATAAACAAGCAAGCCCAGTTCAGGTGACAAAAAGTAACGCAAAAGTAGTGTGATCCATTACCTTCCATAAAAAAGTATTTAAGTGATGCAGTTTTAATAGAGTAACGCATTATTATAAAGCATTACTTTCCCCAGCACTGGTGTTACTCAGATTTTCACTGATTTCCTCCATCACTTTGAATCCGTATTTCTGCTGTTTATTTACTAGTCTAACGCTGAATCGGTCTTTTCCGCGTGTGTTCATAGTGTCTCTCTTACGTGTGTGTTCTGCAGCACCGCAGCCGCTGACCCCGCCCACCACAGCACTGTGATTGACAGCCAGATCTCCCGCCCCGAGGGTCTGGCCGTGGACTGGATCCACGGAAACATCTACTGGACGGACGCCGAGCTGCGGACCGTCTCCGTGGCGACCGCAGACGGCAGCAAACGCAAGACCCTCGTCGGCGACGGCTTGAGGAATCCGCGCGCGATCGTCGTCGACCCGCAGAGCAAGTGAGTGTTTGCGCATCGACCGGCGGGACGAAGTGTGCGTGAAAGCGTTCGTACTGACGATCGGTCTGTTGTTTCACGGCCCACAGTTTCATGTTCTGGACGGACTGGGGCGAGCCGGCGCGGATCGAGAAGAGCGGACTGAACGGCGCCGACCGGACCGCCCTCGTGACGGAAGACATCGCCTGGCCCAACGGCATCACGCTCGGTGAGTCACACAGAAGACACGCGTGTGCCGCAGACCACCGCTTGAGGCGCTGCTGACATGATCAGTGTTGGGGAAAGTTACTTTTAAAAGTAATGCGTTACAATATTGCGTTACTCCCTAAAAAAGTAACTAATTACGTTACTTGGTTACTTTTTTTGGAAAGTAATGCGTTGTGTTACTTTTGCATTACTTTTTAAATCTTGTTTGTTTTTATTATAAAAAGTTTGATTCTTAGCAAATGTAAAAGCCCTTTCACACCAAAATGAATCAAAGTGAAGTGAATAAGCCTAAGGCTAAAGGAAAATTAAATTGGCGTCTGTACAGTAGAACTGTAGGAAAAGAAAGTTCAACACTCTTCAGCAATGAGAAAAAAAGCACAAATGTTAGTTCATCTAAAGTAAGTTTAACTTATTAGTACACTGCAAAAAATGCTTTTCTTATTTATACTTTTTGTCTTGTTTCCAGGCCAAATATAAAAAAAAATTTAAATTAAGAAGGATTTTCTAGACAAGTAAAAATTGTCTTGGTTTTTATCTGAAAACAAGTCAAAATCGGTGTGTTTTTGCTTGAAACAATGGGGTAAGCAAAATAATCATGAAATAAGATTTTTTTTGTTTACCCCATTGGCAGATTATTTAGCTTGCTCTAAGCAAAAACTCACTTCATTTTGACTTGTTTTTTTCTGAAAACAAGAAAATATTTATTTACTTGTCTAGAAAATCCTCCTTGATTTAAGAATTTTTAGATATTTTGGCTGGAAACAAGACAAAAAATCTAAGTAAGAACAGTATTTTTGCAGTGTACGGTTGAATTGGATCAAAGGTCAGCAGCAAAGTCATTGGTTAATAAAATGGGATTAAATACATAAAGGAAACAAAAAGTAACTGGCGTTACTTTTTTGAAAAAGTAACTCAGATATTTTCTTGGAAATGAAAAAGTAATGTGTTACTTGAAAAAAGTAATATTATTAACTTGCGTTACTTGTAATGCGTTACCCCTAACACTGCTGACGTGTGATGTTTTGTGTTCAGATGCGTCGAGCGGCCGTCTGTACTGGGTCGACTCCAAGCTGCACACGTTGTCCAGCATCGGCATAAACGGAGACGGACGGCACACGCTGATCAACGACGAGCAGAAGCTGCCTCATCCGCTGGCGCTGGCCGTGTTCGAGGTGAGTGCTGAGCGTGTGGCTGAGGACGTCTGACGGGTCGGTAATGTTTTGACGAGCGTCTGTCTGTCCACAGGAGAAAGTCTTCTGGACCGACGTGTCCAACAACGGCATCTGGAGCGCCAACCGCCTGACGGGACGAGACGTCTCTGTCTTAGTGGAACGTCTGCAGTCTCCGGAAGACATCGTGCTGCATCACAGTCTGAAACAGCCGTCCGGTGAGAACGCCGCCGCTTCATGTGTTCGGGTCTCGCCGTGTTTAGCGTGTGTTTGATGGCAGTATGTTGATCTGATGTTGTTCTGGCAGGAAGGGACTGGTGCAGAGACGCGGCTGAGATCAACGGCGGCTGTGAGTTTCTGTGCCTGCCGGCGCCGCAGATTAACGCGCGTTCGCCCAAATACACGTGCGCCTGTCCCGATCACATGACCCTCGGCGCGGACACGAGGACCTGCGTGACAGGTGCGTTCAGACCCCATCTGGATTCGCTTCAGGTGTTTTGATCACGATGTTCACCGCCGGCCGTTTTGTGTGCAGGTGTGAACTCCACCGCGCCGCCGCAGGTGCAGAGCAGAACCACGAGCGGACGCTCCGCACCGAAGACCAGCGCGGCTCAGACGCCCGACCGACGGCTGCAGGAGACGGACGCCACGCAGACGGGCTCTCGGAGGGGTCGGTTCCTCTTCCTGTCTGATATACGTTCATTCGCTCTGATCGCACGCTCAATGTCCGTCTGCCTCTTTGCAGGAATTAATGAAGAACACGAGCCGGTTTCCAGTCCTTCCCAGCATCCCACGGTGGTGTACGTCGTTCTTCCAGTCGGTCAGTAGAGCACCACTGAGATGCACACGAGTCGCTCGCTGATCGATCGGCGGCGTGAATGACCCGTCCGTCTGTCTGTTTTCTGTCTGTCTCTCAGTGGCTGTGTGTCTGCTGGCGGTTGGCAGCGTGTTGCTATGGAGACACTGGCGGCTGAAGAACACCAACACCATCCACTTCACTAACCCAGTGTACCAGAAGAAGACAGACGATACGGTTCACATCTTCAGGAGCCCCAGTCTGGACGGATACTCTCATCCATCGGTACGACAGCAAACACGTCAGACTGATGTTCACCAGCTGTCAGTCACACACACACACACACACACACACACACACACACACACACACACACACACACACACTGTTTGATTTAGTCAAATATTCAGATACTTAAAGCTGCAGTCCGTGAGTTTTACCTCTTTGTCGCCATCTCTGTCTAAACACCTGCAATTGCAGTTAAGTGTGTAATTATCTTCATGTGTGGGTTGTGCTCCAGCGGATGAATCTAATGTTTTGTTATCTGTCAGTCACCGCACTGTTGTGGATATTCACTGTATTTAGGAATCACAGATGAACAGATTCAAATATATGGCCCAAATAAGAATCTTCATCAGATATTGTCATCTAAGAGTAAGAAACAAGTCTAAAACTTTTGTTCTGACCAACTGAGGAAAAACACTACAGGTGTTTAAATCTAACGATCGGTTATTATCTCACATCACCTCAAACTAGCAAGATATTATTACTGTTATACTGTTCTCAAACTGTTCATGTTAACAACATCAGCATTGCGTCACTATGTGTGTGTAGTGTGTATTAGCGTTTCTGTTTCTGTACAGTCTAATCTCTGATTATGATTATAATGACAAAAAATTCAAATTTCATATCAAGAAATTCTTTTAGCCGAAAAAGCAAATCATTCTTCCTTAGGACCGGTTCTCTTTAAAATACAAACCTTGTGTAATCCCACAGCTATCTGCAAACAGATGCACATTTAAAACTGGAGTAATCTAATTTCAGTCACTTATGTTTCATAAACAAGAACTTTTTGGATTACAATCCGCAACCAAAAAAAAAAAGGCTATAAAGGATCTGCACCTGCAGCATTCTCACATGCGATAAAGCTAATATCCAGATGCCTTCTTTATGTTTACAGTCGTGACGTAATAATGATGCAGTGGCATGATTGAATTTCCTGTGAAAACCTACCCGCACCACTCCATTTAAAAAACATTATTATAAGCTAACCATTGTGAATCGGACTAAAGGAAGGCCATAGTTTTGAACACTGGCTGGTTATGTACTTGCTCCAAAATTGATTTTGTATCATTTTTAACCAAAAAAGTTACAGACTACAGCTTTAATCTAAATCTGCATAAATGAAGAGAGCAGTGACTCAAACTCATGTGATTCATCCTGATGATGAGGCAGAAACACGAAGAGTAGAGTTGATCTGACGAGAACAGAAGAGTCAAAGATGGCTTGATTCAGGAAGAGGCTCATGAGGGCCGGTGTGCTTAGATTCAGCTGTGAATGACTTCAGACAGGAGTCTGTTTATTGAGTGTGTGTCTAATGAGTGTGTGTTTGTCTCTCAGTGTCAGATGATCACTATGGAAGAAGACGCAGCTTGACACTCCTCCAGAAGCTCTTCCCGAAGCTCAAGGTCACTTTAATGCTGCTCCGAAACTTTAACAGCAACTGAAGGAAACTCGTCCTCATGTCAAAACGACCCCAGTATCAAGCCTGATTTTCATAATGCCTGTATCATATATAAGGAATGAACACACACACACACACACACACACAGATATCTAAAGGACATCTTCAGGGGTGAAGAGCAGAAGATCTCAAAAGGAGCCTCTTCTGGAGTCGGATCTCGTGGCTCTGCTGCAAACATGCCACTGTTTTCATTTGTGATTTGTGAGCTTTTAACATCTTCTTACTGAAGGTATTACTACTTGATGCTATTTAATTTGATCATTGTAGATATGTATGATCGTGTGGAGGGCAGACAGGCGTCTCTCTTCTTGCACTATTTGTGTTGACTGTCACAGACTTTATTTATATTTCTCCTTCACAGACACACTTGAACAATCTCTTTGACTTTGTTGTAATGAAGTGCTTGTATTTATGAGTGCACTATTGTAGTGACCGTGAGCGATTCGTCGTTGTTCATTATATTTAATGAGCCGATTCGTTCCGTTACTGCTGCGGTTCGTTGAATTCTGGGCCTTAAATCTGACGCAACGTTCGTCAGTGATCCACGATGCCTTCGACGCGCGAGAGCGAAGCGGTGCTCAGGGTCGCGCGTCTGCGCTGAGATTCCCGTGACCTCTGACCTCACCTGTCCGTTAGAAGAGTCGTTTACGTTCTGGGTTCGCTTTGTTTGTTACGAGGCTCGTGCGGCAGGTCATCTGAAGGATCGGAGCGTTTTCACTGTTATCAGACAAAGGAAGAATCACAAACGCTCCTCAAATACCTGCATGTTTGTCTCTGTACATGCTGGCCTTTACTCGACTGTGTATGAAGAACACTCCTATTTATTTTGTATATGTGTGGATTTTTTTTTTTTTTTTGAAGTTCTTGATTTTACCTTTTAGATATATTATTTATCACAAGTTATCATGAAATGCCATCCAGGAATCTAAGTGCACTACAGAGGGAACGGACCTGCGCGTCTTTCGACGACATTCAGGGACTTTTATACGTTTATGAAGGATAAATCACAAATGTGAAGCTGTTGGCGTAGATTAGTGAAGTCTTGAATGGATTCTCATTCTGTTACTGTTGATGGGTCACTTTTACTCTTGTGAACCTGTTTCTTTATCTCAGGACTGATGGTCCGCTGATCTGAATGTTCTACAGATTTAGAGAAATAAATTACACCCAAAGAAACAACTCAGCTGTTTTTAACATTGTTTGGTTTGTTTTTTTTAAATAAATGCACACTTTGAAACCAGTAATCGGTGTGTTTGTGTTGATTTCTTGATGCTGTTGTTCTGTTTGTTTTTTATTATTCAAATGTTGGTCTGACATTTGCTTTCACCCACTCAAATGTTGAATATCAGGTGTTTTATGGGGAGGTTCAGTGGAGTGTGTCTATCAGGAACATACCGCTGATGATTGCTTTCTAGATCCGGTCCACACCCCTCCATTCATTCATTATTAATCGCTGATAGTGGCGTTTGCTCACATTCACTGATCTTTGCATCTTTGATGAGCTCATCAACATCACATGACTGACCTGCACTCCTCCTACAGTCTTTAATCATCTGTTCCATCGTCTTCAGATGCTTGTTTCCTGAATCAGAGGAGCTCTGGGTTGAATCCAGCTGATGATGGATGTGAAGTCATCATGGGGACGTCATGTTCAGATCTGCAGCAATGTCTGGCATGCTGTTCAACCGGACACCAGAACAACAAAACTACAGCTTTTGTGCAGAGATTATTATCCCACAAAAACAGTGATCCATATGTGACACTCTCAAGAATTAGGAGTGACATTCACTTAACAGCTTTTTATTTACAGAACCATGGGTTTTGTTTACAGAGCCATAAATTAAAACATATTTTCCATTTTCTGGAAGTAAACATCTGGGCCCAGTTGCATAAAAGGTTTAGACTAGTCTTAAAAAGTAAGCCAGCTCATTTTTCTTTAAGGCTGGTCAGAATTTTTTTTTATTCAGTTACAGAAAAATGTAGATTAGTCTAAGCTGAATCCAAAAAATAAGACTGATTACCCTTTGGTTAACTGATAGTTGGTCAAACTAGTAGCCTACTTAAGACACTGTCTTAACATAGAGGCTAAGTTTATGCAACTGGCCCCTGTTTACTGTTTATACTCAATTCAATATTTTGATAATAATTGACTGTGTGTGTGTGTGTGTGTGTGTGTGTGTTGACTCTCTGCTGTATTATAATTCCCCATGCACTTTAGATCAGAAAATCAGATCATAATCAGTCGTCATGATCTTGCAAGGTATTAAAATCCTGCACAACTCCAGGCCTGCTTTGTAAAAATTGTTTACCAAATGACCAATCAATTTACATCCCTGTCGTTTGTTTTCCATCGTGAGTTCTGCTGAGGATCTCAGTGTGCAGGTGAATAATGATGCCGTCCAATCAGCAGCTCAGAGCTTTAGAATACCGTCATTCTGATGATCTCATTGGTCAGGTCCAACGCGGTGGGCGGAGTTTTAATCTCACACCACTGCAGTGATGCGGCAGGAGGGCGTGTCTTGTGTGTTGTCATGACGACGATAAACCGAGACGCAATTCCATTCAGATTTCGAGTATTGAGTAATATGATCTTATTGTGATTCATGCATAGAGTCACTGCTTTCAAAATTGTAATGCAGGACTTTGCCTCAGTGAAGTAATACAAATACAACAAAACTAAATCAAAACTGTATTCATTTATTTCAGTTTTTAAACTGTGATCCAGTGTTGTTTAATATGCCTCTCTTTTTGTATGAATTACATCGTTTTAATCAGTGCATATAAAATATACAACTGGACAGATCATCTTATTAACACTGGTGTGGAGATTCAGAAGCTGCTGTACTGAAGAACTGAAGGTGTAATAAATGGCACTGCGATGATCAGTATTTTCTCTGTGATGAATGTGTCTGTTGATGATGAGTTGCTGTTGGACACGAAACAACGAGAGCATTTCATGAGCTGTTACCGAATCCCATGAGATCAGATCAGATTCCCTTCCCCAAGGCAGCTGAAGACTAACAGAAACACAATGTTGTGTAGAAGCACATTCACTCACTCACTCACTCACACACACACACACACACACACACTCGTTGTGTTCCACGTTTTATAGGAATATTCCATAGGCGTAATGGTTTTTATACTTACAAACAGTATTTTCTATCACCATACACCTAAACCTAGCCCTCACATGACACTGTGCATACTTTTGCCTTCTCAAAAAAAAAAAAAAAAAGCCTCATTCTGTGTGATTTTATAAGCCCGTTTTCTCATGGGGCCCTCAAAAATGTCCCCACAAGGTCAAACTACTATCCTTGTGGAGACATTTGGTCCTCATAACATGATAAATAGCAGGTGCGCGCACACACACACACACACACACACACACCGCGAGCCAGCTCAAAACCTCATTTATAAAATAGTCTTGCATAAATGGCCAGTGTTCGGTTTTCTCAACAACCACAATCACACTGGACGCGATGATCAGTGCTGTTTCGTTTGGCCCATAAATACAAGCGTCTCTCAAACAGTGTTTGGGGTGAGGAAGAGCACGAATTATTATTATTATTATTATTATTATTATCATTATTATTATTATTAACTTCTTATTTCGTCTGTTTATTTAAGCTGTATGCGTTTCGAGGTTCAGTTTTTGCGAGTCCCGGTGGTACCGGTGAAAGTCTTTGAGAGTTTCTCATTTTGAACATCATAACTATATTCACCGTCTGCTGAACGTGGGTTGACGTCTCCATCTATCGGGCTCCTCCGCTGTCACGTGATCTCTGGCAATCGTTTACCTGGCGCTGCGTGACGTCATCGCGCACGGTGCAGGAAAAGGAACTGTCGAGCGTGATGAGTTCATAACTCTCCGCTAAATTCAGGAACGCTACTAAACCTACTTTAAACAAGTTTGACCTTGTTTAACTCTGATCCGGGTGATCTGTAAGCGGTGGAGTATGTCTGCGTCAGCTGTGTTCGTGCTGGATCTGAAGGGGAAGGTAATTATGACTCTAATGAGCGACTTCATGAGTGACATTAGTGGATTAAATTCACCTGCTTTAACTGAGTGTGAAACCCCTGCAACCCGCTGTTTGTAATAATCCGTGATTAATTATTTCTACAGCTGTGTGCTTCAAACGACTATAACAACAACAGTCTTTAATCGAGTGGTCAATTATTGAATGTCTATCGTAAGATAGTATTTCATTTCTTTTGAAGATGTTTTCTTCTGGAACTGATTTATTAGTTCTGCTGACTGCTTTAGAAACAGTGAATGAGGTGTTTTAGGGCTTGAGCAGATGTCATTTCCTCTCCAGACAGGAAAGAGTATTATTATCAGTGTTGGGGAAGGTTACTTTTAAAAGTAATGCGTTACAATATTGCGTTACTCCCTAAAAAATAACTAATTGTGTTACTTGGGTACTTTTGATGGAAAGCAATGCGTTACGTTACTTTTGCGTTACTTTTGTGTTACTTTTTAAATCTGGGCAGAGCTTGCTTGTTTTTAATAGTGAAATTAATAAGCGTAAGGCTGAAGGAAAATGACAGTAGAACTGTAGGAAAAGGAAGTTCATCACTCTTCAGCAATGAGAAAAATGAAGCTCAAATGTTAATCTAAAGTAAGGTTTGCTTTTTAGTACGGTTGAATTGGATCTACGAAGGTCAGCAGCAAAGTCATTGGTTAATAAAATGGGATTGAATACATAAAGGAAACAAAAAGTAACTGGGATATTTTCTTGTAAATTAAATTTTTTGTAAATTACTTTACTAGTTACTTGAAACAAGTAATTATTATGTAAGTTGAGTTACTTGTAATGCGTGACCCCCAACTCTGGATATTACAGATCAGAATCAGAATGAGTTTTATTGCCAGGTTTGTTTGCACATACTAGGAATTTGTTTTAGTGACAGAAGCTCCACAGTGACAAGATAACACACAGATTACAAAAAAGAACAATATACAAATATACAGACGATGTGCAAAATAGCAAAGACACAACAGACAAATTAAAATAAACAATTCACTATGTACAGGTGTAATATAGAAATGTGTTAATAATAATAATAGTGTAGTGTATAATATTATTTTTCAAGTGTTCATGAGATGGATTGCCTGAGGGATGACCCCATTTAAAAAATCTATGAAAAACGTCTTCCCATCAGGTGCTGATATGCCGCAACTACAAAGGCGACGTGGACATGTCAGAGATCGACCACTTCTTCTCTCTGCTAATGCAACAGGAAGAGGAGGGCCTTCTCTGCCCTGTGATGTCACATGGCAGCGTCCACTTCCTGTGGATCAAACACAGCAATCTGTACCGTATCCTTTACATCACCAACTTCACGATCTGATTGTAAATAATGATTCCGAGTAACCTGTGCAAATTAGATCTATAATGATCTCCAAGATAGATTTGTTTTGCTTAACCTGCCGCTATCATCAGTGGTGGCCATCACCAGCAAGAACTCCAATGCGTCTCTGGTCTACTCTTTCCTGTACAAGCTGGTGGAGGTGAGAGCGAGACGACTCGCGGCCGTTCATTAACTGCCGTGGTTCGTTCTTCCAGAGCGAGGTTCATAGTTTAACTGAACGTGTTGAATTGGTGCTGAGAAACAAACAGGCTTCTCCCGTCCGGTGTGCTTTCAGGTGTTCACGGAGTATTTCAAGGAGCTGGAGGAGGAGAGCATTCAGGATAACTTTGTGGTGGTGTACGAGCTGCTGGACGAGCTCATGGACTTTGGTTTCCCGCAGACGACAGACAGCAAGATTCTTCAAGAGTAAGAGCGGTTCGCTTCACATGATCGTCGCTGTGGAGAAGCTCGTGTCCTCACGCGTGTTTCTGTCTCAGGTACATCACGCAGCAGGGCAACAAACTGGAGGTGGCCAAAACCAAAGTGCCCACCACAGTCACCAACGCCGTGTCCTGGAGATCAGAGGGCATCAAATACAAGAAGAACGAGGTTTTCATCGACGTGATCGAGTCCATTAACGTGCTGGTTTGTTTATTTATTTTTTTGCAAATATGATTAACAATATTATCATTAGTTTTCTATCAGCTGTGACACACACACTGCCGTTCAAAAGTTTGGGATCAGTAAGATTTTTAATGGTTTTTTAAAGAAGTCTCTTTTGCTCATCAAAGCTGCATTTATTTGATCAAAAATACAGAAGAAAACAGTAATATTGCAAAATGTTATTACAATGTAAAATAATGTTTTTTACTTCAATATACTTCAAAATATAATTTATTCCTTTGATGCAAAGCTGAATTTTCAGCAGCCGTTACTCCAGTCTTAAGCGTCACATGATCCTTCAGAAATCATTCTAATATACTGATTTATTATTAGAGTTATCAATGTTGTGCTGCCAAATATTTTTTGGAACCTGTGATTCTTTTTATCAGGATTGTTTGAAGAATAACAAGTTAAAAAAGCATTTATTCATATCCTTGGTGAATAAAAGTATTAATTAAAAAAAAAAAAGAAAGAATGAAAATTTACTGACCCCAAACTTTTGAACGGCAGTGTAAATCTGCATGATTTTATACAAATATTTAATTCAAGGGATTTTTTTTTTTACTTTATTGAGGGCATTTTCTCCCTAACCCTCATTAATACTTCATCTTTCATTTCAAACTCTTACATTTTATCTATCACAATCCAATTACAATAGTATGACTGTTGTTCTCTATACATGGTGCAATAACATAATTTACACTAGGAAAATACAACTGTATTAAATAATGTAATGAGATTAAATCGGTCAGGTTTTAGAGCCGTTTTAAAGTTATTGTTTGAACGCATTCATTTCCTTGGACTGAAAAATGTACAGGGGTTCACTGGTTTAAGAAATTTCTTATCGGGAAAACCTGCTTCTTTTCATTTTAAGGCATTGTTTTCGTTATAATGTACTGATTCAAATTACTAATTAATTATTATTTTACCACTCTGTAAGCACTGACATGAAAACAACGCTAGTCATCCTCCCATAATATCCTCCCAAAAAAAACATATTTCCACTTTGTTTAGTTAAACCAAATGTGACCTTATTGTTTGCAATCTTTTCGCCTCAAGACCGTGTCACGAACACCGCCTTGACCGTACAAACGCTTCCACTACGAGAGTCCACCGCTTGCTGCGTCCCGAAAGAGCCTTTAAACGATCTTCAGACGGAGCGTGAACACGAGCATGAGACGCTTGCTGCACCGGATTGAGTTCAAAGAGCAAATACACAAGCCTGTCGTCCGTCCGACCCGCACCCGACACATAGATATTATTCGTGCAGGACTCGGCCCTAGAGTCTGTGACCAGTTTAAACCCCTGGGAGGTGTGTGTTCGCAGGTGAACGCTAACGGCAGCGTGATGAGCAGCGATATCGTGGGCAGCATCAAACTCAAGACGATGCTCTCAGGAATGCCAGAGCTCAGGTTGGGCCTCAACGACCGTGTGCTGTTCGCCCTCACCGGACGTAAGAACCAGACGATATTAAGCTGTTTGTGTGATGAACTGAAGGAGAGTCAGTCCTGCTAATGTAAGTGTGTGTGTGTGTGTGTGTGTGTGTGTACAGGAGACAAAGGGAAGACTGTGACCATGGAGGACGTGAAGTTTCATCAGTGTGTTCGTCTGTCACGTTTCGAGAGCGATAGAACCATCTCCTTCATCCCGCCTGATGGAGAGTCTGAGCTCATGTCGTACCGTATCAACACACACGTAAGCGCCTGCGTATCGATTAAATGCTCATGATGATTAGAGTTACTCAGTGCTGTTGTCTGATCATAACTACAGGGGATGGACAATGAAACTGAAACACTGGCCAATATAGTGTTGGAGGTTTCATGGCTATATTTGGTGGCCAATCTTCACTTATTGCTCATTCCAGCAGTAAGAGCAAACTGTGAAGGTTGACTATATGCACCCAATGCTTCAGACATTGTACCCTAAAGGTGCTGCATAAGGATGATAATGCACTCATACACACAGCAAGACTGCTGACAGAGAGGATTGATGAACATGAAAGTAAAGTTGAACATCTCCCATGGCCTGCACAGTCAGCAGATCTGAATATTACTGAGGCACTTTGGCATGTTTTGGAGGAGCGAGTCAGGAAACGTTTTCCTACAGCAGAATCACATAGAGACCTGGCCACTGTTCTAGAAAAGGAACGGCTCAAAATCCCTCTGGATACTGTGCAGGACATGCATTTGTCAATCCCAAAACCAAATGATGCTGTATTGGCCACAAAAGGCTCAACACCGAACTAATTGTGCTCTAAAACCAAGTGTTTCCGTTTCATTGTCCATCCCCTGTATATGGTGTATGGAAAAACGGCATATTTAGTCCTGACAGTAATTGTTTTACATCTTACAACTTGTTTCCAAAAATAAACAATGCAGCTTTTGAAGAACATCTGGAGCATCGTCACGCAGCTGATGTGAGTTTGTGTGTTAAAGTCTCTGTTTGCCGTCTGTGGTCTGCAGGTGAAGCCGCTCATTTGGATCGAGTCGGTTATCGAGAAGTTCTCTCACAGTCGGGTGGAGATCATGGTGAAGGTTTGTCAGCAAGACTTTGCTCCACACTAAGAAAATTTTCAAGCCTAAAGGCCATTGCACACTGAGTCTGACTTTTTGTCCGAATTTTTTGCATGTTAACAAATAAATACAACCTCATGTTGTCTCAATCATGTTTGCACGCTGCCTCCGAAATTTTCGCCCATCATAAAAAAATTGAGGGTTTGTGTGTTTTTTTTTGTGTGTGTGTGTTTTTCACATCTGTAGCAAGTATTTTGAGAGGTGTTTTGACAGTTCAGAGCCACCGTACAAATATTCGGAAACGCCAAAATCCAGAATTCCTTGTACACTGAGTTCACAAAAATTAGTCGTCTTTATAATATGTGGCTCCAGTAAAGCTTGCAAAGCATCAGAGTTTACTGTCATCCTGAAGTAAACTTTGAATCACCCGGGATAATCCCGCAGCTCATTAATAAGGAGGTGTGCATAAAAAGCATTCTCTCATTCCTTTCTATATCTTATAATATGGACAACCAAATCCCCCTCGCTGCTTGAAGATTCCATTTTGTATTGCTTTGCAATTTTTTTCCGCAATGGAAGAATTATTACGCATCAGCTTCAGTGTGCAAGGTTTCTGTGCATTAAGAATGTTTAGGATTACGAATATGATAAAACGCATACCAAAATTTCGGACTCAGTGTGCAATGACCCTAACCCTGAAGATTCTTAAAATCTATTGGTGCCTTTGTTTTATCTCAAAATGGACACCAATAATATTATTTGTAAAGCACGTTTATAAAAATGACTTAAAAGTCCTAATTGAACTGTGGCCTATTCCTGGCTTAGTCAAATCAGCTTTATTTATATAGCGCTTTTTACAATACAAATTGTGTCAAAGCAACTTTACAGTATCAAATAGGAAAGTAATATATCAATAATGCAAAAAGAAACCGTAAAACAATTTTAGTTTGAGGAAATTAATCAATAGTTCCAAATTAATAAATTAATTGTCCCCAATTTAGTTGTCCCCAACTGAGCAAGCCATAGGCGACAGCGGCAAGGAACCAAAACTCCATCTGTGACACAGATTGGAGAAAAAAAAACCTTGGGAGAAACCAGGCTCAGTTCTCCTCTGACCAATAAACAAGTAGTTTATAATCCTAACAGACCTGTAGAGGGGGTCTATATGTACTGACCCACCATCTGGATACGGACTGGATCAGGGAACTGCAGTGGCCAACTGTTCAGGATACAGACTGGATCTGACACATTCTTAGTCTGCCATAGAGTCTCATTTTCAGGATTGTTCAGTATGTTTAGACTGATTTCCACTCTCGCTGTGTGTATTTCAGGCTAAAGGGCAGTTTAAAAAACAATCTGTAGCCAATAACGTGGAGATTCGCGTGCCTGTGCCGAGTGACGCCGACTCCCCCAAGTTCAAAACCAGCACAGGTCACGCTAAATACGTTCCTGAGAAGAACCTGGTGGTGTGGAGCATTAAATCCTTCCCAGTAAGAAACCCATTACAGATGCCCAGCAATGCTTCCAGAAAGCATCGCTGTGTTTTATGAAGACCTTTGTCATTTATGTACTTCTGACTCAAGAGTGTGATCTTTGAGTCTGTAAATCTGAGCTCTCGTGTCCGTCTGCAGGGTGGAAAGGAGTTTCTGATGCGCGCTCACTTCGGCCTGCCGAGCGTGGAGAATGACGAGCTTGAGGGAAGGCCTCCGATCACCGTCAAGTTTGAGATCCCGTATTTCACAGTGTCGGGCATACAGGTGCGAGCCTGGCTTTGCATGTGCATTTGCATGTGTCCGCATTCGCTATCACTCTATTTACACTCGTGTCATACTGTTTAACGTTCTGTTTAAGATCTAAAGTGATAAATGCATGTTTGGTTGTGTTTGGAAGGTACGGTACATGAAGATCATCGAGAAGAGCGGCTATCAGGCGCTGCCATGGGTCCGCTACATCACCCAGAGCGGAGGTGAGCATCATTTTAACAAGGCTGGCTTTACATTTTATTAGGTATTCTTATTTAGTTAAATAAGCAATAATGTGAAAAATGCATATAAAAACTAAAACTAAAAAATTTTATTCATGAAAATATTACATATACAGTTGTGTTCAAAAGTTTACATACCCCTTGCAGAATCTGCAAAATGTTAATTCTTTTAGCAAAATAAGAGGGATCATACAAAATGCATGTTTATTTTTTAGTGATTGTTGTTCATGAGTCCCTTGTTTGTCCTGAACAGTTAAACTGCCTGCTGTTCTTCAGAAAAACCCTTCAGCTCTCACAAATTCTTTGGTTTTCCAGCATTTTTGTGTATTTGAACCCTTCCCAACAATGACTGTATGATTTTGAGCTCCATCTTTTCACACTGAGGACAACTGAGGGACTCATATGCAAGAAGGAAAAAACATGCATTAAGAGCCGGGGGTGAAAACTTTTGAAATTTGAAGATCATGGTAAATGTAACTTATTTTGTCTACTTGAAAACATGCAAGTATCTTCTGTAGCTTCTGAAGGGCAGTACTAATTGAAAAAAATATGATATTTAGGCAAAATGAGCAAAATGTACACATTTCCATTCTGTTCAATTCAACAATCCATTCTATTCAGTTTTCACCCCTGGCTCTTAATGCATGTTATTTCCTTCTGGAGCATCAGTGAGTGTTTGAACCTTCTGTAATAGTTGCATATGAGTCCCTCAGTTGTCCTCAGTGTGAAAAGATGGATCTCAAAATCATACAGTCATTGTTGGGAAGGGTTCAAATACACAAAAATGCTGGAAAACCAAAGAATTTGTGGGAGCTGAAGGATTTTTCTGAAGAACAGCAGACAGTTTAACTGTTCAGAACAAACAAGGGACTCATGAACAACTATCACTAAACAAAAAACACAGCTGTGGGTCATTCAGGGAACACAGTATTAAGAATCAAGGGCATGTAAACTTTTGAACAGGGTGATTTTTATAAATTCAACTATTGTTTTCTCTTGTGGACTATGTAAATGTCTTTTATGTGAAATATCTTATTCAGGTCAGTACTACATAAAAAATAACATGCATTTTGTGTGATCCATCTTAATTTGCTAAAAGAATTAACATTTTGCAGATTCTGCAAGGGGTATGTAAACTTTTGAGCACAACTGTATATAGAAAAAAAGGTAACCAAAAAAAAAAGCTGTATCCTTCAGGTCCTGTTAGTAGCTTCCTCGTTGTTGCTTTGACCATTAGTGCAGTATTTTTCTCCTTTCCTGCAAAAAACACTTCGAATAGTGGATATCTGTCCTCTCACAAAGCAGGTTTTCCAAAAGACTATGTTTGGCAGTGTAGCAGATCAGATAATGCCAAGAGGATAATTACATTAATGATCATGTGTTTATATCTGTGTTTTCAGATTACCAGCTGAGGACAAACGGCTAATGAGACGCAAGACTGCGACTGAGATCTGCACAGCAATTTTTTTGGAAGAAGTTTATGAAATTAATTGATTTTATCCTGCCAGAATTTCATTAGAGAAAAAATATTATTGTATAAATTGTTGACGATGAATGTAAACACACTCAGCATTTCAATCACAATGTATTTTCCAAAATGCTTTTGGAATATGTTGTCAATCATTTCTGTTTAATACTGCAATAAATTAAGTATATTTGTCCTGAAATAACTGAGATAAATGCGTGTGTTGTTGCTGATGACGCTGAGTGCGTGTGCCCGCTCTTTTCCACACTCGCTCTCTCAGGCAGTGAATGAACGCTACAGTTTACAAATAAACCTTCTCAAATCGCCCGCCTTCTACGCTCTGCCTTCTCATTGGTCGCTGGCGCAGTTGCCACGGCGATACTGTAGCAACGCCTATCAGCACTCCTCCCTTTTGTCCAATTATGGCAGGCGCGTTGGCGTGTGTGAGAGCTGATTGGCGGACGGCTGCTCGTCATGCGGCGCTGTTGTCGGTCAAGCGCGCGATGTGAAGGCGCTCAGCTCAGCGCCTGTATTTCTGATTGTTTTGACGGATTTGAGTAAACAGAAAACAGCCAACGGTCCCTCATCCACAGACTGCGACTGAGAGAAAAAACGGTAAGCGCTTTAAAAGCTCTTCGCTCAAGCTGATGTTTGCCGGTGCTGCTCAATCAGTTCCTCAGAGGGATTCGCGTTAATGTTGCGTCGCCGAACTGTTTTCTCAGAGCGGCTCTAATGTGATCGGTTCATGTGCAGCTGTTTCAGATGATGGTTGTGGACGGGTTCGCCTGCGGGAAGAGCCTCAGCGCGGCGGCGGCGCGGGGGAATGTGGAGGCGGTTCGGCGGATCCTGCAGGACCACCGGGTCGAGCCGGACACGCTCAACGAGTTCGGGAAAACCGCGCTGCAGGTGAACGGCTCTGTTTTAATGCACAAATACAGTCTCTTTAGGCGCTGCTTGTTTCGCTTTCCCTTCCGGCCGCGATGATGTCATGGCCATCGCTGTCATTCATTGTCTGTGTGTGTGTGTGTGTGTGTGTGTGTGTTATATGATCTCGCACACGTCGTTTATGCCGCTGAGCCGAGGCTCCATGAGTGTGATTGTGTCTGCTGTGCCGCAGGTGATGATGATGGGCTGCACCGGTGTGGCGCGTGTGTTGCTGGAGCACGGCGCTGACCCCAACGTCCAGGACCGCTGCGGGGTGACGCCGGCGCACGACGCGGCCCGCACGGGGTTCCTGGACACGTTGCGCGTTCTGGTGGACCACGGCGCCTCCGTCAACGCCCCCGACCACAGCGGAGCCTTGCCCATCCACATCGCCATCCGCGAGGGCCACTGGGACGTGGCGGAGTACCTGGCCCCCCTCTCGAACCTGGGGCACCAGGATGGCCGAGGGGCCAACGCGCTGGACGTGGCCCGGGACGCGCGCGCTCTGGAGATGGTGGAGCTTTTAGAGCGCCTGATGGCGACCGGTTCCAGTTGAAGAACCGTACGGTTCGATTAGCCCTCGTTAGCAGCTTGTATTTATATGAATATGTTGGATGTTGAGATGAAGTATGTTTCGATAGTTGCCCGTTGAACTCATAATGTTAGCTGGAGTATGTAGCGCCGGTTTTGCACAGAGCAAGGCCCCGCGCCGGATCCGAGAGAGAGCGGCTCTCCTTCGGTCAGGTGCGACTTTGCCAGGCACACGTGTAAATAAGTCTTTCTTTGGTATTTTACAACACACTTCTGTGCAGAAACTTGAACCGTTAACATTTTTATTCTTGTGAAATTATTTCTTGACATCCGTGCACTGATGAATTCCCGCTTTGTGTGAGTGTTTTTCGGATTAAGGTCTGTAAATAACATTTTATGAATTTATTGACTTATTTATTGAAGAATTGTATATTAACGTTTATGGTATTTCAAATGTTATTTATTAAGCTGTTTAATAAACTGAAAAATCAGTTTGTCTGAATTAACTGCTGAGATGATCGTATTTTCCTACAGATGAATCCCTCATCAAAATCATGTAAATAAACACACACTGGATGTGGGCACCAGTATCTGGCTTGCAGACCTTTCCCACCTGTAGGAATCCTGTCCTAAGAAAGGCAAAAATGCCAAAAATAAAATGTGACCCTGGATGACAAAACCAGTCTTAAGTCGCTGGGGTATATTTGTAGCAAAAGTACATTGTATGGGTCAAAATTAGATTTTTCTTTTATGCCAAAAATCATTAGGATATTAAGTAAAGTTTATGTTCCATGAAGATATTTTGTAAATTTCCTACTGTAAATATATCAAAACGTAATTTTTGATTAGTAATATGCATTGCTAAGAACTTCATTTGGACAACTTTAAAGGCGATTTTCTCAACGTTTCTATTTTTTGGCACCCTCAGATTCTAGATTTTCAAACCGTTGCCCTTTCCTAACAAACCATACATGCATGAAAATCTTATTTAAACTCAGCTTTCAGGTGATGTATAAATCTCAATTTTGAAAAATTGACACTTAAGACTGGTTTTGTGGTCCAGGGTCACAAATGTTAAAAAATAAACACATATAACATCAAAAACAATAAAACACTGGGAAGGCATTAAGTCATTCACACATCTTTCATGTAAGGACCAAACATCTTTTACATCAGAGGTCTTCAACCCTGTTCCTGGGGACCCACTATCCTGAAGAGTTTAGCTACAACCGTAATCAAACACACCTGAAGCGGCCAATCAAGCTCCTCAAGACTGCTTGAAAATTGCAGGCAGGTGTGCTGAAGGCGGTTGCAAATAAACTTTCCTGGCAAGTGGGTCCCCAGGAGCAGGGCTGAAGACCTCTGCTTTACATGATGTGAACAGTTTGAGAACAAACTACTTGCAGTTACGCAGCATTATTGAGCAAACAAACATTATGACTAACTACAAACAGTCAAATTTGACACTGAACTGATGTGATGAGGGTAACTGTATGCCTGCAGGAGATGCGTATGAGCTGAAGGTGACCCTGAGCGGCTCGATTACCCGACAGGAATGTGTGCGACTGTACAAGGCAAACATTGTGCTGTCACAGAGCTTCGCTTTGAACAGAAACTCTGAGGGTTTTACAACACAGAGAGGACGCGCACACAATGGCGGGTTTGTTTGCTCACTGCATTCAGGCCAAAATCTCAGGATCCCTTTTTCGTCCAACAGCAAAGCGTTCACTGTTTCTGCTGAATGTAATCCAGGGTTTCAGGTCAGTTTGTCATTTTAATCAGTGATTCTCTGTAATGCATCAGTTGCTTCTTGAGGTCTGACTCCTCTGCACCAGTATATGATCTGTCCAACACCTGTTATATGTTCAGTGATAACAGTGTGAGTGTTTGACATAATGGACAAAGTGCACTTACAGCGTGAGTGAAATCATCTTCAGATTGACTGCTGGAGACTGAAGTTTTAATCCAGCCGGATCATCTCAACAGACTCTGATATCACACAAACACTGCTCTAGAGGCCTGATTTGTCATTTATTTAGAATGATTCTTTTTTAAAAAGAATGATTTCTTGTTATTGGAGGAAGTCCAATGTACAAAACTTACAAACTAATACTGTACAACAAAAACTAGTGTCTGCACATCCATCGAACAGATTCATCTGTAAACATACTGACAGACTGCCATATATGTGACCCTGAGCCACAAAACCAGTCCTAAGTGTCACATTTTCAAAACTGAGAGATATAGATAATCTGAAATGTGAATTAATAAGCTTTCCACTGATGTATGTTTTTTAGGATAGGACAATATCTGGCTGAGATACAACTATTTGAAAATCAGGAACCTGAGGGTGCATTTACAGTAGGAAATGTACAAAATATCTTCATGGAACATCATCTTTACTTAACATCCTAATGATTTTTGACATGAATCATTTTAACCAATACAATGTATTTTTGGCTATTGCTACAAATATAACTGTGCTACTTAAGACTGGTTTTGGTTCACACACACATATATATTTATATATATATTTATAGTTTATAGTTTATAGTTTATATATATATATATATATATATATATATATATATAACTAGGGCTGTCAAACGATTAATCGCATCCAAAATAAAAGTTTATGTTTACATACTATATGTGTGTTTACTTTGAGTATTTATTACATACATATAAATAAACACACACACATACATGTATATATTAAAACAAAATATTTATATGTATATGTGACCCTGGACGACAAAACGAGTATTAAGTAGCACAGGTTTATTTGTAGCAATAGCCAAAATACACAGTATGGGTCAAAATGATCGATTTTAATTTTATGCCAAACATCATTAGGATATTAAATAAAGATCATGTTCCATGATGATATTTTGCAAATTTCCTACTGTAAATAAATCAAAGCTTAATTTTTGATTAGTAATATGCATTGCTAAGAACTTCATTTGGACAACTTTACATTTTCAAATAGTTGTCTCTCGGCCAAACATTGCCCTATCCTAACAAATCATACATCCATGAAAAGCTTATTTACTCAGCTTTCGGGTGATGTATAAATCTCAGTTTCAAAAAATTGACACTTAAGACTGGTTTTGTGGTCACACACACACACACACACATATATATATATATATATAGATAGATAGATAGATTATAAATAAATATAAATATATATTTTTCCTTAATATATACATGCATGTGTGTGTATTTATAGCCTATATATATATATATATATATATATATAGATAGATAGATAGATAGATAGATAATAAAAAAAATAAATATGTTGTAAATATATTTTTCTTTAATATATACATGCATGTGTGTGTATTTATAGCCTATATACATAATAAATATACACAGTACACAAATATATGTAAACAAACTTTTATTTTGGATGCGATTAATCGTTTGACAGCAGTAATGGAAACATATCAACTCTGCTACTACTATCTACTCAACTTCAAGTTCTCATCTACATTATACCATATGCCCATTTCCAACCATCTTCAGCAAAGATGTCCAGACGTTTTAATGTTTCAGTAGTGACTTCATGAATTTTGTCAAATATAATCATTAAATGAAGACAAAATGATCCACGATTAGGTTCACAGGTGCAGATCTAATGCTGCCTGTGAGTTTTGAAAACCTGTGAATAATCCTAATCCACTACAGAGACGTCTGTTAATTCTGTCGAAGAGCATGAGGAACATCAGGTGCATGAAGGTGAGAGCTGTTATCCATCTAACCTCACTTACTGCTTTGAGCTGATCTGCCAGCAGAGGGAGCCGCTGAAGCCTCAGATGAAATGAGGTTAGTCAAGTTAGCTTCTGCTGCTAGATGTTTAATTTTAAAATGATTACAAAATCCAAAATGATTAGCATATTCTAGCAAATATTATCTTTGCTCATAACATTCAGCCACAACTAGTTCATTATACAGTAGCAGACGTGATTGTGCTGACTTTGACGTCACAGCTCAGGATTGTCAGTAGTGAAGGCTTTGGGACTCTCCCTTTCTCTCTCTCTCTCTCTCTGTGTGTGTGTGTGTGTGTGTGTGTGTGTGTTGTTGTCATCAGCCAATCGGTGTTGTCATGACACAATGTCCTGCACCTCAAGAAACAGTGGTCACATGACATTTACAGCTCAGGTGATTGGGCGAACTGAACATCCACAAGCAAAGTTTTCTAATTGTGTGCTTCAGCAGAAGAAGAGGAATGTTAACAGGTATAAAGGTAAAGCTACACACATCTGTGGAAATTTCCACTCGCTCAGCCACACCCACCATCAGAAAACAACACAGAAGCTTCATTGTTAGAGCTGCATTTCTTTAACAGTCTGCTGTTATGAAGAAAGCTGCATTACTTTCTAATCAGATTTACCCAGGAGTTACTGATCAAACATCTGAGTGAGTTTACTTCAGCAGATAAACATCTGAGCTTAAATACTACTGAGAAAAATACGGGAACAGTTCAGAGCTAAAGAGACACACGGCCTCAACGCATCAGGACCGTTCTCGTCTACGGCTCATCTGCTCTCATGTCAGCGTTAGCAGCGTGTGCATTAATGCCGGCTCATTTTAAAGCGGCTTTGGGTTTGCCAGTGTTTTTTCCCATAGGGATTTTTAAAGAGTCTTCATTAAAGAGTTTAGTCATAAACTAAACCAACCAGCTATGAGGTGAATCACAACATGACAAACCTTGATTTGAAACTAATATGTACAAAAAAGGTATAAGACTGTGTTTAATGACTTTAATGAGAAGTACTTACAATCCCATGAGTCACTGCGAATGACAATCTGAAAGCTATTATACAACTATGTTATTGTGCATACATATTTTATGTCTACTGCAAAATAAGCATATATGCACAAAGACCGCAAAGAGACTATTATGCCATTCGCAGTGCTTCATGGGAGTGAGCGGAGCTGAGGAGCTCTTTTGGCGCACTTTGTTCGATGTGGTGAAGATTTCTTTGCGGAACCATTCGTAAATCATTTTTTGATATCAGGAATTCCACTGATAAACACAATTCCACTGATAACAATGTGTTTCAATATGAAGTGCTGATTGCTTTAACAAAAGCATAAACCATTCACAGTAGAGCTGTCTTTAACGGTTTGAGTTATTGTTCAAAATGAATTCCCCTGTGGAAAAAATTACATTTACCCCCAGAACTGCTGTGCTCTGCTATGTTAACATACTGTGACTGCATGTGAACATTATAATCAATTTTCATTTTGAAAACCAGAGGTGCTCCTTCTAAAGCACTTGGAAACAAAGATGAAGTTCTTAAGGTGAATGACTAAAATAAAAGGTCAAATAACTAAAATCAAGTCAGAAATCTTGGGGTGATTCTGGAGTCAGACCTTGGTTTCAGTAGTCATGTCAAAGCAGTAACTAAATCAGCGTACTATCATCTCAAAAACATTGCAAGAATTAGATGTTTTGTTTCCAGTCAAGACTTAGAGAAACTTGTTCATGCCTTTATCATCACTATTGTAATGGTCTCCTCACTAGTCTTCCCAAGAAGACCATTAGACAGTTGCAGCTCATCCAGAATGATTCTGACTAGAACCAGAAAATCAGAGCATATCACACCAGTCCTCAGGTCCTTACACTGGCTTCCAGTTACATTCAGGATTGATTTGAAAGTACTTTTACTCGTTTATAAATCACTCAATGGCCTAGGACCCAAATACATTGCAGATATGCTCACTGAATACAAACCTAACAGACCATGAGGATCACTAGGATCGAGTCCGTTAGAAACACCAAGGGTTCACACAAAACAAGGGGAATCGCCTTTAGCTTTTATGCCGCTCACGGTTGGAATCGGCTTCCAGAAGAGATCAGATGTGCTGAAACACTAGCCACATTTAAATCCAGACTCAAAACTCATCTGTTCAGTTGTGCATTTACTGAATGAGCACTGTGCTGCGTCCGAAACTGATTGCACATGTATAATCATTTTTATTCCTGTTTTAATTCATTTTAAATAATTTTTAAAAAATAATTTTAAATGTTTTTATTGTGATTATTTTATTTCCTTTTACGTAAAGCACTTTGAATTACCATTGTGTATGCTATATAAATAAACTTGCCTAAAGGCATCTGTCCAGGAACAGGCACCCGCTCTCAGACTCTGGTCTATCAAGTCTTTCGGGTGAAAGTTCACGCCATAAACACAGTGAGTGTCACGGGACCCACCTCATGTACAGATTGTGCATTTACAACTAACAAAATGAATTCCTGTAATCAGTCTACATTACTGAGCTGATATTATTGATCTCAACAAGTGAATCATCTACGATTTGTTCAAAGCACACTGTATTAAAAATAAGACAACGGCAGCGTTCCAGTGCTGCGATCATCTGTGCTTCATTCTGTCTTTGACGTCTGGAGGCAGAAGGTCCATCAGACTGTCCTCCACGATCAGAGCGGCCAGTTTGAGGAAGAGACAGTCGGCGATCTCGGCGGGCAGAGACTCCAGACGGTTTCCCTTCAGCTCCAGCCGGACCAGCTGAGCCAGATTCCCAACCCGAGGAGACAAGGTGGAAACGCTGTTATTTCCCAGCGCCAGGACCTTCAGCCTCTTACAAGAGAACAGCTCGTCAGGGAGACTCTCCAGCGAGTTGTAGGCCAGCGAGAGGAACTGCAGACACTGAAGGATGCCGATCTCCGAGGGCAGAGACGTCAGCTGGTTGTGGGAAAGGTCCAGATGTCTCAGTTTGGTGCAGTAACAGAGGCGAGGCGGAAGCCTGCGGATCTTATTCCAGCTGACGTCCAGCGTCTCCAGCGCGCGGAGTTTGCCGATGTGCTCGGGGATGTAGGAGATGTCGTTGTGCCAGAGCTTGAGGGCGGTCAGCCGGCGGCAGTGCTGCAGACTCAAGATTTCCTCGACGGTGGTGAGCCGGTTCTCTCGAAGGTCCAGCTCCTGCAGGTGGGAGAGGCTGAAGACGGCGCTGGGGATCCGCTCCAGACCGCAGCCCGTCAGCTCCAGGACGGCCAGGTTGACCAGCTTCTTTAGGCTGCTGAACACCTGAAGCCTGGTCCCCTCGTTGTGGACGCACAGTCGCAGGAGCCGACCGGAAACGTCCACGACAGCGGGCGGGATCTTGGTGAGCTTGCCGCGTAACGTCAGCACGCGCAGGTTCTTGAGCTCGCGTAAGGTGTCCAGGGAGAGCTCTCCGCTCAGGGAGCCGCTCAGGTGAAGCTCCTCTAGGCTCTGCAAGGTGTACATCCACAGCGGCACCTGATCGGGGCTCTCGAAGGCCAAGCGGAGAACTTTCAGGCTCTCCCGCAGATGGTTGAGGGCCGCCAGCTGGAGCTTGGCCGGACTGTGGATCAACGCCAGCTCCTGCAAATCCGTGAGCTGCGTTACGGTGCCGGGGATCGTGACGTTACTGATCATCTCCAGTTTGAGCGACTCTACCTCGGAGATCTCGAAGACGGTGTCCGGCAGCCCCGGCAGCATGAACAAGTGGAGCTCCGTCCTCTCGGCGGCGTTGCGTGCCAGTCGAGCGCGGAGTTTATCGCTCGTCCACTCGTGGTTGAGGTTCAGCTGCCGCAGGCGGCCCTCGCTCACCTCGGAGAGGAAGACGGCGAAGCGCTTGGAGTACAGGGCGTCGTACTGGTCGCTGAGGTGCAGGAGAAACGCAAAGTCATTTTTGACGTCCGGGATGTCGCTTATCCCCGTCTCCAAGCGAACCGCCTCGAAGGAATACTCCTTCAGCGGTCGATGAAACAGCCAATAGAGCGAATAAATGCAGAGCGCTCCGTACGCCCCGACGAAGCATATGTAGCAGTACGCTAATTTGGAGAACAGATGCGCTTTATTGTAGTTACAGCAGAAGGCGGCAAAGCCCGTCAGATCCGGAGGCACCGAGCACATCACCACGATCTGGATGTTCGGGACCAGCACGATGCTGTAGACGGTGATGAGAGCGAATTTGAAGACTTTCAGCGCCGTCTGCAGCACGTACATGAAGTAAAGCAGGTCCGCCTCCTCCACGTGCGTCCGAAACTTCTTGACTTTTTCGAACAGGGCCTTGGCCTGCTCGCCCTCTTTCTTGTCCAGGAGCGACGCCGCCGTCTGCGGTTCCGCCGATTTCTGATCCGAGCCGGACTTTATGGAAGACAGGATCGGAGACGCCGCGTCGTCGTCGCGCTCCGCGGTCGATTTGTTCATCGTATTCTTCCTCCAGATGACCATTCTCTCTTCTCGCCTTTCTTCGTACACTTCGCTGATGGCTCTCGTGGTCCAGGGAGAGTCGAAGCACTTCCCCAGTATGATCACGAACAGCTCGATCTTAGACGACGTCCCTGGGAACTTGAACCAGAAGCTGCTGGCCACCATGAAGATCATGCTGTGGATGACCACCAGGTAGGGGAAGTATTTGCCGTACCAGTGCACGGCCTGCTCGTAGCAGAAGTGGTTGACGAACTCGTACTGGTGGATGTCCAGGCCGTTCTTCCTGCCGAACACCTCCACCACGCTTGGACTGAGATGTTTGGTGATGGCGAACTCCCACAGACTCTCGTTCTCCCCGTCCTGCCGAAGGTGAGAGCAGTCCCTGTCTCCGCCGGAGAGATCCATGAATCGGTTCGGCAGGCAAGATATCTTGTCCTGAGTCAGCTGAGGAGAGAAGGAGATTGTCTAAGCGTCAGTGATGATGACACATGAAACATCACAATCAACTAATGAACATTTACACTGCAAACATCTGCCGGTGACCACAGGTTACTGCTGGCAGATCGGTATCCAACAGGAGCCTGAGGGCAAACACGCCGCAGAGACGCATTATCTAATCAGCGAACGCTCTTGCCTCATCGCTTCTCTTTATTGCACACGTTCCGGAACAGAAGCTCATGCCCGTTCACGTGCCACCGCACAGCACTGGTGGATTTGGATTGCGATTTCTCAATAGCAACATTTTCTTAACCTGTGCCATGATTTTTGTAGGTAGAATATTACCAGTGCACATTACTCCTCTTAGAATCCACATACTTTATGTTCACGTAGAACAGCCTCTCACAAAACATGCTTCTAAATGCAGAGACAGTGCTGTCAGTGATTGCTTTATTTAATGTGGCCATCTACTGAACAACTCTGCTTCTGCACCAGATACTGGAAAGAGACATTTTCTGATCCGTGTGGTTATTTGCTGTTTGTTGTGGAGTCTGGCAGTGAAAATCACTGTCCACTTTCATCCAACAATCTTTAAAACATTTCCTCTTGTATTTAAGGAAGAAAAGAAAATCATACAGAAAATGACATGAAGCTGAGTAAATAATGACACAATTTCTTTACAGTCACTGATGAATAGTGTCCAGACACAAAGTTTCGTATGACAGTGACTCATAGTCAGAATAATATTACTTTTTTTCAAGTAACTAAGTAACACATTACTTTTTCAATTAAAAGAAAATATCTGAGTTAAGTAACACCAGTGACTTTTTGTTTCCTTTATGTATTTAATCCCATTTTATTAACCAGTGACTTTGCTGCTGACCTTTGATCCAATTCAAGCGTACACTGCAAAAATACTGTTCTTACTTAGTTTTTAGTCTTGTTTCCAGCCAAAATATTTAAAAAAATCTTAAATCAAAAAAGATTTTCTAGACAAGTAAATAATTATATCGTCAAAATTAAGTGAGTTTTTGCTTAAAACAAGCAAATTAATCTGCCATTGGGTAAGCAAAAAAATATTATTTCAAATACAAAACAACTTTACCCCATTGGGAGATTATTTTGCTTGTTTTAAGCAAAAACTCACTTAATTTTGACTTGTTTTCAGAAAAAACGACTTGTCTAGAAAATCTAAGGAAGAAAAACATTTTTTGCAGTGAAATAATTTCTAACTTTATATTAACTAATATTTATGTTTTTTCTCTCTCATTGCTGAAGAGTGCTGAACTTCATTTTCCTACAGTTCTACTGTACAGACGTCAATTTACATTTCCTTCAGCCTTAGCCTTATTCACTTCATTTCATTTTGGTGTGAAAGGGCTTTTACATTTGCTAAGAATCAAACGTTTTTATATTAAAAACAAACAAGCAAGCCCTGCCCAGATTTAAAAACTAACGCAAAAGTAACGTAACGCATTACTTTCCATAAAAAGTTACTAAGTGACGTAATTAGTTACTTTTTTAGGGAGTAACGCAATATTGTAACGCATTACTTTCCATAAAAAGTTACTAAGTGACGTAATTAGTTACTTTTTTAGGGAGTAACGCAATATTGTAACGCATTACTTTTAAAAGTCACTTTCCGCAACACTGCTCATATTTGATGTCCTACCTGAAGCGTGCAGCCAAACACTCCGATCATCAGCATAGCGATGCCCAGATACTCAGACAGGACGTCCCACCAGGGCTTCAGGACCCGGAACTGCGGGTTCTGCTCGGACGTAATGTTCCGGAACTCGTTAACAGGAATCATCTTCACACCTTCACACAGAAAGACCGATTCAGTCCTAAATAATATGAAAATATCAGGTCATGAAATCAAATGCAAAATCATTGTAATACTTATGCCTGATGTTGAGATAATGAAGTGGAGCAAACTTGATTAGTCATGCACAATGAACAGTAGATATATTACACTGTTTTGTTTATTCATCTGCGGGGGAGGATCTGCTTTATTACTGAACTCAGGACCATGTGACAATCAAAACTTCCCACAGTAATCACGCTGAACGCGCTTTAGTGACGGTCATTGGGCTCTTAGTGTTGACTTCACCAACACAGGTGAGTAGATACATGTGTTCATATTCCAGTACTAGACTTACAAATGAAATATAAAATGGTGCAAGAAAAGCCGCTGATTCGAGGTCGAGTTAATTGATTTCAAGTGTAACTCACCTGCGCGTCCGTTTCTCAGCACATGCACGAGCGCGTTCGCATCTCCGCGGGTTTGAAGCTGAAAACAGACTCTGTCCTGCGAATGAACGACTTTCTACAGCAGTTTCTCCTCAGAGAGAGTTTGGAGGGCGGCCGTTCAAGCGCCTCCCAGAACAAGTTTCATCATGAGAACTAAATGAGTCAGAGATGAGACGACCTGTCAACGGTAACCATCATTATAATCTTTATAGAAACGCAATTAACAACAGATTCATATTCAGCATTCATATTTCACCGTCACTTTCGCCTGATTGACATTACAGTGTGAAATGTTTAGGGAACGCGCGAACATCCGTCAGACTAAATAACACACACACACACACACACACACACACACACACACACACACACACACACACACACCAGGGATGTACTGGTCATCGGGAGTATCGGGACATTCCCGGTGGGCCGGTCTGGGCCGATCGCCAAAGTGAGGAAGACCTCACAAATTTTCCGCTGTTTTTAAATTACAAAAACCAAATATTGCATCCGTCAGCCGCGCGCAAAAGCAGAGCGGGATCAGTCACGCGCACAACGCTGATGAACGCGCACCGCGCCACAAACTGATAAAAAGCGCAAGTCGCTCGATCCATTCAGATGTCACACAGAACTGTGTAATATAGTCGTGTGTTATTAATTATAACATTAAAAGTTCTGTAGTGATGCTGGCTGAAAACAGCAACGACAATGTAAACTTCATGAAGAGGTAAACTGGAAAATGCCAATACATCAGCGAGTCAATTTAGCACCATAGTCATTTAACTTGCAGCTATTAACACTGTACAAATTGCATATGGTGTTTTGGCAGAAACGTATTTCTTATTAAATATTTTTATTATAATATATTGGGCAGTAATTTACTTTTATAGAAGATGTTTTTTTTTGTTTTGTTTGTTTTTATTTTACTATTACTTATTTTAAAAAAAAACATATAGCTATGGTTTTACTTCTTGTGACCACAATCCTACTAATAGGACTACTTCAACTCTGAATTCTATAGCAACTTCTTACTCTTTAGATGTTTCTAATTCATTTTAATTGAATTAAAATGCTGATTCAGTAAGAGCCTGATTAAAGTAAAGTGTCTTATATAAATTAGGTGTTCATTATTTACAAATGGTAAAGTTCTTAAAGGGATAGTTCACCCAAAAATGAAAACTCTCATCATTTACTCAACATCATGTCATTCCTATTATTTTTTTTGTGGAACATAAAATAAGAAAATTTGAGAAATTATTATTTTTTCTTCTTTCGTTCATACAGTAAAAATCAAAGGTAAACAAAATGGTTTGGTAACATTCTACAAAATATATTTTGGTGTTCCACAGAAGAAAGGAAGTCATATAGGTTTGGAACGACATGAGAGTGAGGAAATGATGACAATGTATTAGCAATAAATTTCCTGCATTCCAGCTCAAAATCAATACTCACACACACAGTTTAGGTGTTAGGTTATACTTCTAAGCGCAAATTATTTTCTAATATAGTGAAATATCACTTGTGTGAACATTTTATGTCTCCTAATTAGTTAATATTTGGACAGATCACAATGTTTTAATCATATGTGTGCACAGGCTTGCTTTCCTCCACTCAAAACATTTTAGTTTTAAATGTTACATGTTTGTAAACGATTTTCATTGTATCATTATTATGATACACTTTAAATCTACATTTGGCGCGCTGACGAGGCGTTCGCGCCACAGGTATTCAGTGTTTTGGCGCCACCGCGCGAATCTCCTCACAAATGAACACAAAGTACTGGAAGAAACATACGCTTTTAATATACAACGTTTGTACAATGTATTCGTTCCTGTAAAATTTACAAAGCAGACTTTAAATAACCCTTTATACTTAATTTCGAATGATTTAAAGGAAAACGCATCCCTTTTTTTTTAAAACAAAAAGCTTAATTTGTAAAAACGAGCCCGAGTTCCACTGACAATGAACAGGGGCTATCACCAATAGCAAAGGGACAATATTTCAAATAAATAAAAGGAAAAAACAGACTTCATGCAATACCAATGTACAAAATCCCTGGAAAAGCAGCTTAAATTGGTTTTACAAATACATCATTTCATCAGCCTGTGAAAATCATCTTTCATTTGAGCAGAAAAAAAACGTTGGCATCAAATGCCTCTGTAGGCTGGAATACAGTTAGATAAATCTGGAAACGCCTCGCCTCTCATGACGTTAGTAAAAATGATCCTGTATGTTCTCCAGAAGCTCTGAGGCGGATCTTTAGTTCACTTCACACAAAATCACCTCCATCAGTTTGATCGACGTCTGACATAAAAAGACAAATACAAAATCATCAGAACAGCTTAATCGGAGCTACACCGATAAACCGGTTTGGAGGGGACGCGTCCGTCGGTTCGGGCTTTGGCCGTCTCCGTCGTCTGGCGGACGGAGTCCAGCAGACATACTGACGCGGCGGGTCATGGCACTTTATTGGGCTCAGGAGGGAGGTAGACGTCCACACGACTGTCGGCGCTTTCACAACATCCCCTATCACAGAAGCTCGATTGCTAACCTTCACTCGGCTCGACTCCACCAGAGAAAAATACAAAGGAAAGAGGCAGGAGATTCAGAGCGCTCCTGTCCTCGTGTGCACTGAGACATCATCAGAACAACTCGTTTATTGTGCGCTAATGACACCGGCTGAGAGAGAGAGACAGACAGATCTTTAATGAGCACAGACAGACAGAAAGACAGACAGGCGTGTTTCTAGCATTTCTGGCACGGGCTCAGGCCCTTTTGGCACGGCTCCATGGTCACAGCCGCTCCGACGCCGCTGCGGCCGGACGTCATGTTGGTGACCTCGCTCCACGTGTCCGTTTCCGGGTCGTAACACTCCACGCTGTCCAGGAACGTGGTCCCATCATACCCGCCTACAGACAGACAAATCAAACAATCAATGTCTCTGAATAGTCAAACGCTTCAATAATCGTCAGTCAAACGTCTCAAACAGTTGATGGGCATTTCAGTAACACCTGGTTAAATGCTTTGATGTTGGATCATAAAGGTATTCGTGATGTACACTGCCGCTCAAAAGTTTGGGATCAGTAAGACTTGTAATGTTTTTAAAGAAGTCTCCTCATCAAGGCTGCATTTATTTGATCAACAATATAAAATGATGTTTTTTATTTTAATATACTTTAAAATATAAATTATTCTGGTAATGCAAAGCTGATTTTTCATCAGCTGTTACTCCAGTTTTAAGTGTCACATGATCCTTCAGAAATCATTAAAATGCTGATTTATTATTAGAATTATATTATATTAATGTTGGAAACAGTTGTGCTGCCAAATATTTTTGGGAAACCCGTGATACTTTTATTTTCAGAATTCTTTGATGAATAACAAGTTAAACTTTATTCAAAATATAAATCTTTTCTAACAATGTAAATCTATGCTGTCACTTTTTAATTTAACACATGGTTGGTGAATAAAAGTATTATTTTTTTTCAAAAAAAGAAAAAATACAAATTTACTGACCCCAAACTTTTGAACAATAGTGTATATTGTTAGAAATCCTTTCTATTTTAAATAAATGCTGTTTTTTTTAACCTTTTATTGATCAAAGAATCCTTAAAAAAGCATCAAATGTTCCAGAAAAATATTAAGCAGCACAACAGTTTTTAGCAACGATAATAAATCAGTATATTAGAATGATTTCTGAAGGATCATGTGACACTGAAGACTGGAGTAATGATGCTGAAAATCTAGCTTTGTATCACAGGAATAAATTACATGTTAAAATATATTCACATAGAAAACTGTTATTTTAAATTGAAATAATATTCCACAATATTAGAGTTTTTTCTGTATTTTTGATCAAATAAATGGAGCCTTGATGAGCATAAAATCAACTTTAAAAACCATTACAAATCTTACTGATCCCAAAATTTTGAGCTGCAGTGTATGCTGTAATGCATTCACTCTTTTCAAAATTAACTGTTCCAAAAAATTAAAATGCATTATAATATTTGAAGGATTGTCAGGTGTTTAAATGCATTATACTTTCTTAAAGACATAGAAATGAATAGCTGAGTGTTATAAATGTATTATAACTCGGATTACAATAACTCTATAGACCAATTATCAGCAGACGTCAGACTGAGCTGCGTGCACATAGTGGTTGCGGAAAAACGCTGGTAATAAGTGGAGGTAAATGGGTAAAATCCATGGAATAAGAGAAAAAAATATATTTTTGTGCCTTTTGCTGTCAAAATTGGAATGCAAATAATTTTTGTAGAATACTGCAGTCAAAGACGCCATTTGAAGCTAAACACAGACCTTTAAACGGACAGACCACGGATGAAAACTGCCGATTAGTCTACTTTTAAAGCATAAATTTGATTTAAACAACATAATATTCGCATATGCTGTTCATAGGGGATGTTTTGTATTAACCATACAGTTACAGCATGACGTATTTATACTATTAACATTTTTACATTGCATTTATTTATTTTATCTTACAATTCTGACTTTTGCAAATGCAAGTTTGTATCTCTTAATTCGCACTTTATAACTCGATGTAACAAAACTAGTGAGTTTGTTAATTCTGAGGAAATAAAGCCATAAGTGTGAGATATAAACTCGAGAGGAAAAGAGAGAATGACGAGTTGTTTTCCCTCATTACAGTTGTGAGATATAATCTCAGAATTGTGAACAGGGTTCCCACTCTAAGCCAAATGTCAAATTCCCTGACTTTTCCCTGACTTTTAATGACTAAAAAGCTGAATTTCCATGACCTATAACAAACAGATCCATCCACTTGCAAGCTTTATTTACAGACATTTTTAGTACAAAACTATGGAAGCCCGTTTCTGCCACTAAATAAAAAAAGATAAAGATAAAACTCACAATTCTGACTTTTTTTTCTTGCAATTGCAAGTTTGTATCTTGCAATTTTGACTTTTTTTTTCTCAGAATTGTAACATATAAATTCATTTCTGAGGAGAAAAAATACTGATATGTTCACGTAATTGCGAGTTTATATCACACAATTCTGACTTTTTTTTCGCAACTGCTAGTTCATATCTCACAATTCAGAGAAACAAAAGTCAGAATTGCGAGTTTGTATCAAGCTATTGCGAGAAAATAAGTCAGAATTGTGAGATCAGTCGCAATAACCTTCTTTTTATTTTTTATTTAGTGCCGGAAACAGGCTTTTTCTCTAATATTTCTAAAGAAATTCATTTGTTTATAACAATCTGAAGGATTTTTGTAAGGGTTTGGGGTTTGTAAGGATTTGTAATCAAGTTCATCATTCAGGTTTTTTTTCTTTCTGCACATTTAGTTTTTGCTTTTCTATGATCTACTTTTCATAGCCAGTCTTTGAAGTGCTCATTTTGTAGCCAAAGCTCTTGAAATTATTTTTTTTTCTGGCATGTTTGCCTTAGTTATCTAAGCTGGTGACTGCATTTGACTTCAGTGATTTCCAGTTGACTTGCGGGAAAGGAATAAAACGGCACTGAAAAATAGCCTAACCATAAAAATAGGCAAATAAATAAATAAATAAAAACGGGAGAGAAAAGTTCAGTTTGATAAACAGAAACTAAAATTTAAATCAACAAACAAAAATCCCTGATATTCCATGACTTGGACCAAAAAAAATATTAAATTCCCTGACTTTCAATGACTGGAATAGACCTTTTAAAATTCCATGATATTCCAGAAATTCCATGAGCCGTGGGAACCCTGTGTGAAAAAGTCAGAATTCTGAAATATAAAATCAAATTTACCTTTTAATCCATGTCTCTGTAGATTGCCATTGAACCGCCCACAAAAAACATCATCCCTGTTTAAGATCTGTAAGACTAACCCGCTACCTAACGTCAGTTTCGCTGAATAACAGCTCATCAATGGGCACACGTTCTTGTAATGTGTGGAGAACGTTTTGAAAATGACATCTAATCAATATAATCTCTAATTGTTTTAAATCCAAGTCTTTTGTGCCATATCTGTGTAATTCTCCAGCCGTAAAGGCCATCTCTCCCGGGTTTCCCGCATCTCGAATGTTTACAAACCGATAAACGTCAGATGTGAGTTACCCAGCACATAAATGCGTCCGTGGTGCGTCGTCACTCCCAGCGCGCTGCGTCTGTGCCTCATGGACGCGATGAAACTCCAGCTGTCCGTTTCCACGTCGTATCGCTCCACGCTGTTCAGCTGATTGGTGCCGTCGTATCCGCCCATCACATAGATGTAGTTCCCCAGAGAGCACACGCCTGAACGCAGATGACAAAAGCACAGCTTTACGGCGGGACACATCAACACATCAAAGAACGGACGCCTTTGTTCACTACGACTCCCCGCTGTTTGAACAATCATAAAACAAACCCATCTGATTAATCATCTGCATCTGATCACTAATGTTTAACCCAGTATCAAGAAAGAAAGTCAGTCCAGCTGCAGCACCTGGAGAATGCGGAGGAACAGGTCAGACATAAGAGTTCATTCTTTCATTATGGATTCACTGCACATGACAGGGCTCTACTGTGCAACCATTTCACTCACATTTGCGACTTAAAACTTTGAAAAAATACGGAGGAGCAGCATGTGCGAGAGACCCGATCTGCATATTTGTGTTTGCGCTAATGGGAGCGTGTTTTTGAAGCGTTGAGTAATGCATCACAGACATATCTGACCAATCCTTTCAGAAACAAAATGTAGAGAGAGTGTAAATATGAGATTCATTGTGCAGTGTTGATTATAATGAAACTTTGTAAGATTGTGATGAACTAAGATGAGTGACAACTAAGCGAGTTTATAAATTAAATGTTATTTAATACAACAGAAAATAATCAAGAAGTTAATATTAAGTGACTTACATTGACTATTGTCTAACAGCATTGCCCAATTTGGCTCTATTTCGTCATCAAAATGATCCAGAGATGATTTCCATTCATAAAGACAGTCACTTGCGTAATTTCTGAATGAATTGGCTGTTCGAACGAATCAAATGAATATGATTCAGTCATTAAATCCCCTACCGACAGTTGTTTCATTTTTATAGTATCTTTTCAGTGATTTAAATCATTTAATATTTCTGTACTCAAAATGGTATATTTAAAACATTAATCTCAACATGAACTTATGAATTTGATTGCCACTTCTGAGCCTCATGAAGCATATGAAAACACCTACAAGCCACTTTTGTGTTCTTCTGTGGCACATCTATAAATTTAGTTAACACTGATTTAATTTGAGTGATAACTTGTGTTTATTCTACTTGTTCTGATTCTGCTGTTTTAGTGAGATGTATAAAGATTAGAAATATATATTTTTAAATTTAACATAAAAGATTGCATGCTTTTAATAAAAAATGCCATTATAAAGGTAAAAACAAAATGCCCCTGAAAATCTTTAAATAGAAGACTAATTTTTTATCAGATTCTATTTATTGTTGATTAGATGGTGCTACTAAATTTTTGACTGCGCTCCTAGATTTAAGTTAGGAGCACAAGTACTCCTAAAAAGAAAAGTAAGTGTAGAGCCCTGCATGGAAGAATGAACTGCATGAGCAAAACAAGGACAATCGAGATTTTGACATAAACTATGTGTTTCTGGCGCGGCGTGCGATCTGACCTGCGCCGCTGCGGACCGTGTTCATGGACGCGATGGTCCTCCACTCGTCTCTCTCGGGGTTGTAGCATTCGGCGGAGCTCAGGCGGTGCGTCCCGTCGAAGCCGCCCACGGCGTACAGCAGCCGGTTGATCACGGCCACGCCGACCCCGATACGCCGCGTCAGCATGGGCGCCACCAGCTGCCAGCTGTCCCTCTCGGGATCATACCTGAACACACATCGCAAACACACCGTCACACACCGCCTCCGCTGACCCCAACACTGACCCTGCCCTACCCTGAGCAAGCTCATCACAGCCGTCGCTCTTTTACCCGAAACTCCAGACGGACGGACGAGACTTCATAACTCCAGTGACTCAAAGTTCAGTCTTTATGTATCTAATAATAGCCCTTTCCACTTCCTTGTACTCAATATTGTTTGTCATCTGTTATTCATCACTAATCTCCATAAACGCCAGATCACTGCCAAAAGCCTTTTAGGTGTTTTCCAGTGTCTGGCGTCAAAGGAGTGTCATACATGATGCATCTGATCATTTAAGCCCAACATGTACTGCAGTTAGTACACTAGTGCGCACATACAGTGCATTTTAACATGATTCGCTTCTAATGAAGTGAGCATCCTCTTTGAATTTTTCCGTTCATGCATGTTAAACAGCTGAACTCTGAAACATGCAGAGCATCAGACTATATACTTAATTAAATCACACAAAGCCATATGTGACCCTGGAGCACAAAACCAGTCTTAAGTCGCTGGGGTATATTTGTAGCAATAGCCAAAAATACATTGTATGGATCAAAATTATAGATTTTTCTTTAGTGCCAAAAATCATTAGGATATTAAGTAAAGATCATGTTCCATGAAGATATTTTGTAAATGTCCTGCCGTGAATGTATCATTTTTGATTAGTAATTTGCATTGCTAAGAACTCAATTTGAACATTAAAGGTGATTTTCTCAATATTTTTATTTTTTTGCACCCTCAGATTCCAGATTTTCAAATAGTTGCATCTCGGCCAAATATTGTCCTATCCTAACAAACTATACATCAGTGGAAAGCTTATTTATTCAACTTTCAGACGATATATAAATCTCAATTTCAAAAAATTGACACTTATGACTGGTTTTGTGCTCCAGGGTCACATATTGCAATGTCGATTTTAGTTTGATTGGGCAGATGCTTTTGCCAAGGAAGGGCACAAAACACAATGTCACAGATTATTTTTGGTATTATGATATCGCTCATTATGCAACAGTGACAGGGCAAATGAGCGTTCCTTCACTACAGTCTAGATAATCAGTAGCGAACGGCTGCGCTGAGCGTGATGGACCCGCTCCAAAGGGACGCCGGTTACAAAACACACCATCAAACATCAACTACGCGAGCCCCGGGGGCGAAGTCGGCCGCCTCACCTCTCCACGCTGTTGTGATGGACGCAGCCGTGCGAGCCGCCCACCGCGTAGATCATGCAGTCGATGACGCCTACGCCGATGCGGTTGCGCGGGACGCTCATGGGCGCGCAGGGCAGCCAGCAGTTGTTCATGGGGTTGTAACAGTCCAGCATGTTGGAGTCCATGTTTCCGTCCGGAGCGTTATTCCGGCCCCCCACCGCGTACAGCAGGCCGCTGATGACGCAGGCCGCCAAACCGCTGCGGGGCACCTGCAGATCGGCCAGACGCAGCCAGGCGCCGGTGCAGGGGTTGAACGCCTCCAGGTAGCTGAGCGACTGCCGGAAATAGCCGCCGGCCGTGTAGATGAGCTGCGGGACTTTGGGCGTCCGGCAGGGAATGACTTTAGTGGGCTTGTGCAGCGTGAGGTCCTGGAAGATCTGGGACAGGTAGTCTTTGCTCTGAGCGTCCCACTCGAAGTGCTCCAGCTGCCGCTGCAGGAAGTGCGGCGTGAGAGAGTGGCAGCGGACGGCCTGCAGCAGCGCCTGGACGTAGGGTCGGCGGTTCTCGCGGTCGTACTGAACCCACTCCACGCACGCGTGAAACACCTCGGACTCGCAGCGCACGTTCAGCTCGTCGCGGCTGATCAGCGTCACCAGCTGGCAGTGAGACAGGTTGAAGAACTCCTCCTGCGTGGCCACCTGAGAGACAGACGGATTCAGCATCAAAACACTTACTGACAGCACACACACCTCAGGACCAGTTTTCATTTCATTGACGAATAATTTGTCATTACCTTCGTCAACAACAGACGAAAACGAACTCAAATTCTTCTTGAATGACAAAAACTGTGACAAAAAAAAGGACCTAGGCTGCGTCCGCAAGCTCTAAAATGCAGCCTTCAGAGGCAGAGGCAGAAATCCAAGGGAGGAAGGCATCAAGGCAAATACTGCTTTTAGAATTAGATCTCACCGCAACCTTATTCAGTGTGCTGCAAATTTAAACGCTTGGGTCTCGCAGCAGTAACAGTGTCATGAAGTCAACTTTGGCTCCCAAATAAAGCTGGGTTCGTGCAAGTTTGCGGTCCAAGCTGATAAACGCTCAGCGCTGCGCAGCTCAAATGTAGCTCGGTTTAGTTTCACTTTCGTTTCGTTTGCCGTTTGATGTTTCTCATATGCAACAGAAACTGAAGCGCTTATGAGTTGAACAACGCGGCGGCCGGAGGTGCCTTCTTCTTATCAGATTCTGTATTCCTGACTGGACCAATCTGCCAGTAAAACACAAAGGTAATGTACCGTTTAACTTGGAATGTCACGGAATTTGTCAAAGTTTGGATGAATTAATCATTAATCAAATCACGATATGGACTAATATTTATAAATATTAAGCCGCAAAACGACTATTTAAACATGAATTCTGCGTGTCTCTGTGTTAATGAATGGCACAGATGCGCTTTTTTGTTTACTGCTCCATATTACAGGGCTCCAGAGTCCTGACACTTTTTTTTCTGCCAGTGCAACTAATTTCTGTGAGCGGTCGCACTGGCGCAACCACCGCATTGTTCAACTCATAAGTGCTTCAATTTTTCTGTTGCATATGAGAAACATCAAATGGCAAACGACTGCATTGGGATAATCAAAATAGCCTATATGCTTTTCTTACTTTCATTTTTTGTGTAGTGAATTTAACTTCTGCTTTAAAAGCCTTATTTTTGTTTTTAGATCGCAGTGTTACAATTTTAGAATAAAATTTGATTTGAACCTTTTTTGCACATAAAATAAAGGCTTACATGGTTATATTCACTTTATTTATTTTTATAGCCTTTAATATGTATTGTTTTACTGGACAACATTGGGTGGTAAGTGGAATATATGTATTAAATACAGCTTTTTAAAAATCCAAATACAAAAACAGAAATACCGAGATATATACCGTATATCGCAAATTGGCCAAAAAATACCAAGATATTAATTTTTGCCCATATCGCCCAGCCCTAACTGCTGCGAGATCCAGTGAGAAGCGTTTCAAGTCGCCACACGATCAATAAGGTTGAGATCTAGTGAGAATCTTTCAAATTCTTCCCAGAATTCTGTTATAAACAACGCTGATGTACATCAGAAAATTTGTAGTAGTAATGCTAACTATATAAAAAAATAATACTGTCAAATGTATGTCAGATAATAAAAATAATCTAGTTCACTGTATATATTTATTCATGTTTTATTAAGGGATAAGTCTGAAGCACAACATAAAATAATAATGTCATTTCATACTAGTAGTATCTACAGCTGTATATACAGAAACACACCCAGGATCAGAACTTGGTATCAGCCGATACCCTGAGCCCAGGTATTGGAATCGGTGTCGGGATGGAAAAAGCTTATCGGAACATCTCTAGTGGTGACTGACCTGACTGAAGTTCATGTAGATGTACTCTCTGGCCTTCTGATGGAGCTCAGTGCAGCCGATCTGCTCGGCGAAGTTGGCGATGCCGATGGCGTTGCTCGGGTCGAGCTGCTGCACGAGGAAATCGCAGCAGGCCTTGACCACGCTGTCGATCTGGTACATGACGGCCCCGTTCATCACGTGAATCACGCACTTCTCTCCCACGGAGATGCTGGCGGTGTACGCGAACTCGATGAGCCGCCCCATGACCTGAGAACGAGACAGAACGGAGTTACGAACGCGCGGCGCCAGAAAGAGCCGACGCCGAGATCCGGAGATCCTCTTACCTTCGGGTGGATCCCCTCGATGGGCACCACCTCCATCCCGCACTCCTTCAGGCCGTTGGTGAACATGGCGCGAAACACCGGCGAGGACGAGGCCAGCACCACCTTGTGAGCCACGAAGTCCACGGCCTCCAGCTCGTTGTATTTGACCCTCAGCGTGACGTCGCACAGCTGCCGCTCCAGACGCAGCTCGTTCATGATGGTGAAGGCGGCCGCCGTGTGGCTCTCCAGCGTGTAGCTGAACACGCGGTGTCCGTTCCGCGCCGACGGCGTCACCTCCGCCTTGCACTCCGTCATACCGGACGCCGCGTACATCCTCACCGGCCGCGGCTCGGCACGCGCATCTTCGCTCGCCAGCGCGGGACAACGGCGTCGAGTGAGGCGGCTGAGTTTAAGGCTGTGTCACGGGACGCTCTTCCGCCTGCGGCTCGCTCGGGTCAGACTCTGTGTTATAAAGCGGCGCGCACGGAACTCATTCTCACCCGTCCGTTGATCACAGCATGCGTCTGCTCCTTAGGAATTCGCCTGAGTCTCCATTTCATACACCTTTGGTTTGGTTCGACGGGGGAATCCGCTTAGACGCTTCACCATCACCAGTCTATTCGTGAACCAGGAAGAACAGAGACAGACGCTCTCGTCAGCTGAGAAGAATCCGGTCCGTCTTCACATATTTGTGTCTTTTCCTCAAGGGGAGGAGAAACTTCTAGAGCATGAAGTGAAACTCTCTTTCTGAGCAGATCTGGCTTCAATGGGAAGATAAAACAGTTCTAAACCAGCATCTGGACGTCTCCTGATCGTGGAGTATCTTACAGCGTCAGATGTCCTCTAGACTCGATTCAACAGTTTGATGATGCTGCTCTGTTTCCTCCGTTCACTGCGAGTCCTGAGAACAAACACAGAGACATTTAAACCAAATGATACAAAACACAAATCATAATCACAGCTGCAGCAGCCAAACAAACTCCTCTCAGTGTCCTGAGGAACACAACAACAAACGACTGATTCGGCTCGCCGTGAGACAGAGACTGATTCTCAACAGTTATGAACACGACTGCTGTGTTTTACTAGACCGCTAGTAAAATAAACAAGATATAAGATTAAACTGTAAATGAGGGCGTCACATAACCTGCAGTTTAATCTGACGCATGACCTCTGACATGAACAACTAAAGCTATTGGAAGGGTTTTTCCTCCTGATCAAAAGGTTATATTCATGTATTAACAATGATCTTTACAGACTCACTAGATCCACTGATCCAGACTGAAATCAGTCAGTGTCGTGTGTGTGTGTGTGTGTGTGTGTGATAGCTAACCCTAACTGCACAGGTAAACACTCATGCAACAGCAGCTGCATAAATGTGACCCTGAAGCACAAAACCAGTCTTAAGTCACTGGGGTATATTTGTAGCAATAGCCAAAAATACATTATATCAGTCAAAATTATTGTTTTTTCTTTTATGCCAGAAGTCATTAGGATATTAAGAAAAGATCATGTTCCATGAAGATATTTTATACGTTTCCTACCATAAATATATCAAAACTTAATTTTTGATTAGTAATACGCATTGCTAAGAACTTCACTTGGACAACTTTAAAGGCAATTTCCTCAATATTTTGATTTTTTGGCGCCCTCAGATTGCAGATTTTTAAAGAGTTGTATCTCAGTCAAATATTGTCCTATCCCAATCAATGAAAAGCTTATTTGTTCAGCTTTCAGATGATGTCTAAATCTCAATTTCGAAAAATGAACACTTATGACATGTTTTGAGGTCCAGGGTCACAAATGACAAACTTTACTAAACTGCAGAGTACGTGCAGAGATCAGGACAGATTTAAACTAACGTTTATGGTTTATTTGCCGAGTAAAAGAGTTTCATCTCACATTTGTAACTCAGAATCAACACATTCAGTCTGAAATGCAATGATCATTTACATTTTTTAAACAAAGGCTATAAATTATTCTTTTACTTCCAATCCCTCTCATATATTTTCAATGTACAAAATAATACTAAAAGTGCCAGTACAAGCCCGGAATAGTTACGTTTTTGATGTTTGAGAGGCCTGAAATCCCCGGGCTGGAGTTTGAACGCTCTCCGGCCTGCGGCAGCTCAAAGCCGGACACACGCACAGCAGCGCCGCGCCGCGAGGAGCGAATGTAGAGCGCAGAAATGAACTCTGACTGAAGCTGCGGTCGATGTTTAAACCATTCCGTACCAAACCTCCCTTATGTTTCAATTATTAATCAAAGAGACTCTGACAGTCACAAACCTCATCAGTTATAAATATGCAGCGCACAATATCAGACGACTGTAGTGTAAAAGTGCGTTATTACTGCTATCATTACTGCTATCAAGATCCATTTACGATACACTGATAATACCCTCAATACGATTCAAGTTCATAACGATCTGATTCTCATTTATAATGAAAACAAGCCATCATCACCATCATCATAAACACCATCAGTGTCCATCAGCAAACTCAGTCAATCAGAAGCTGCAAAACTGACAGGAAATAAAACGGTTTCAATCACAGCAGAAACACAGTAAACAAAGTCTCTAATGAAAACACTTACAGATCATCGCAGCGGCTCACAGCGCGAGAGAGAGAGAGAGAGAGAGAGAGAGAGAGAGAGAGAGAGTGCGTGTGTGTTATTGTGTACTTCTTTGCGCGTGTGTGCGTGTGTTTCATACTCAGAAAGCAGAAACTCAGCGTGACTAAGCACAGCGGAGACACGCGCGCTCCCGAAGCCCTGTGCACGCGCAAACAGCGTTCAGATGCCAATGAATCGATCGATCGATCACAATTAGCGCTCGTCTGCAGGATCTAGTCTTCTGCGTCCTATCAGCTCCTAAATATGGCCGATGTATTAACTCTAATTATACTGAAGAAAAAATGTAAATATATTATAGAAAATACTATCGTAACCACAGACAGAGAGCTGAAAATGCGCTGTCAGTGTCTGATTTTGAAACATCATTATCATTTTGAGGTCAGATTCAGGGCTGACGGGCTCAGTGTGTGTGTGTGTGTGTGTGTGTGCGTGCGTGTGATGCAGCAGTTCAGCGCGCGTGCACCAGGTGTCGCTAGACGACAATAAAAGAACGCGCGCGCCCGGACGGTAATAAAATCCGTTTGTCATGAAGATGTACGTCTGTTCATTTGGATATAAACCGGTTCTTTGCAAACGGATTGATTTGTCAGCAGTTGTTGCTAATTCACACAGTCTTCCACATGTTCTGTGCAGTGGGTTTCGTTGTCTGTTGACTGATTTGCTCAATCAATCCATTATTCTCCTAGTGTACAGACATTTTATGAGCCCATTTTGATCAGAATGATGACCAGTGTTGGGGGTAACGCAAAGTAACGCATTACTTTTTCAAAAAACTAACACCAGTTACTTTTTGTTTTCTCTATGTATTTAATCCCATTTTATTAAACAATGACTTTGCTGCTGACCTTTGATCCAATTCAACCGCACACTAAAAAAATTTTGTTCTTACTTACATTTTTTGTCTTGTTTCTATGGAAGGCATTTTCTGCCAATTTTAAATAAATAAATTTAATTCTAAAAATTAAAATGAAAACCAGATTAACAATTTCATTATAAAAAGATATATGCAAAATATGTGCCAAAATTGAAAATTAAATGAAATAATTTGATTTTCATTTTCATTTTCATTGTGACAATGCATTTTCCCTGACAAACTGAAAAATAAAATGCAGTTGGTGATTTGACATATCATTTTCACTGCAATCTCGAGGCAAAGCTGCCAATCTTAAATTGAAAAGGCAAACGTGAAAAAGAAAATACAAATCCAGGTTTTAAAAAGCATTTTATTAATGCTCATGCAATAATAGTGACACAATTCAAATTAAAATGTAAAGTTTATTCTTTCGTTTTATTATCTCTTTTATTTCACAGTGTTCATTTTCGTTTTCAATTTCAAAGTCAACTTGTATGCAAATGCTATGTTGATCAGGGGGCGGGGCTTATTGTTTGAGATGCGTACAGAGGCCAGTTCCCACAACAGTTAAGTTAAAAATATAAGATTCTGTAAGTTATAATAATGAGCAAGGCTCTCATATTAATGACTTAATACATACTTTAATACATACCTGTCAACCTGTCAATTTTTTTCATTCTATCCCGCTACCATCCCGTTTAAATATTTTCCTGTATTTCTCCCGTATTTTTAATCTTTCTATAAAAAATCCCACTGAGCGTATTTTTTGTTTCCTACATTCACCTCTGGTAAAACTCCTGTAATTTGTATGGCCCAAACCTCACAATATGAGTAATCATTTCAACATATTTCAAGGTCGAATATAATTTAATTAACTATCAGCGCTGCAAGTTTGAAAGTCAGGCGCTCTTTGTTTTCTTCGCTTACTGAGGAACCGGCTATATTCATGGCGAAAGCGCCACCTGCTGGCAGAGAATTACATTTTCTCACAGGTTCTCACTGATACAAGAGAAGTCATTATTATGAGCTATTATGTCATTAATATGAGAGTCTTTCTCGTTATTATGTCTGGCATAATCTCATATTTTTTACTTAACTGTTGTGGGAACGGGCCTCTGTACATCTCTCGAACAATAAGCCCCGCCCCCTGGTCAACATTTGCATACAAGTTGACTTTGAAAATGAAAACGAAAATGAACACTGTGAAGTAAAAGAGACAATAAAATGAAAAATAAACTTTACATTTTAATTTGAGTCACTATTATTGCGTGAGCATTCATGAAACGCTTCTTAAAACTTGGACTTGAATTTTCTTTTTCACGTTTGCCTTTTCAATTTAAGATTGGCAGCTTTGCCTCGAGATTGCAGTGAAAATGATATGTCAAATCACCAACTGCAGTTTATTTTTCAGTTTGTCAGGGAAAATGCATTGTCACAATGAAAATGAAAATGAAAATCAAATTATTTCATTTAATTTTCAATTTTGGCACATATTTTGCGTATATCTTTTTATAATGAAATTGTTAATCTGGTTTTCATTTTCATTTTTAGAATTAAATTTATTTATTTAAAATTGGCAGAAAATGCCTTCCATATGTTTCCAGCCAAAGTATCTAAAAATTCTTAAATCAAGAAGAATTTTCTAGACAAGTAAATAATTATTTTCTTGTTTTCAGCAAAAAAAAAGAGTCAAAATTAAGTGAGTTTTTCCTTAAAACAAGCTAAATAATCTGCCAATGGGATAAGCAAAAAAAAATCTTATTTCACAATTATTTTGCTTACCCCATTGTTTCAAGCAAAAACACACTTAATTTTGACTTGTTTTCAGAAAAAAAACAAGACAATTTTTACTTGTCTAGAAAAAAGTATTTTTTGCAGTGTAATAATAAGCTAAATTTACTTTAGATGAACTAACATTTGTGCTTTTTTCCTCATTGCTGAAGTGTGTTGAACTTTCTTTTCCTCCAGTTCTACTGTACAGACGTCAATTTAATTTTCCTTCAGCCTTAGGTTTATTCACTTCATTTTGGTGTGAAAAGGCTTTTACATTTGCTAAGAATCAGACTTTTTATATTAAAAACAAACAAGCAAGCCCTGCCCAGATTTAAATATTAACGCAAAAGTAACGCAAAACTAAGGTAACGCATTACTTTCTATAAAAACGTAATTAGTTGCTTTTTAGGGAGTAATGCAATATTGTAATGCATTACTTTTAAAAGTAAATGAGTGTGTTTAGATAGGGCTAGATCTCATGTCCACCTGAGACAAACAGGGCATTCGCAATATCTTCCACCCTAACATCGGTAGGGATTTGTGTGTTTCTCAGAGTTGAGTAGGACATATGGAGCTGCTTTAGAATTAATTATTAATTAATTTTCTGTCCTTAAAAAACCTCTGAGTCACTTTTTATGGTTGCCTAACCCATTCAACCAATCGCCCTGATAATCATAGTTTCATTTCTATAAATAATCATGCGAAGCTGCAGTTCTGGCAAATGATGGCAGAAGTGTGCGTAAGAGCGTGAGAGTGTGTGTGTGTGTGTGTGTGACACACACGTCTGTCTTATGGCCTTGGGTTAGTGAGCAGCGCTCAAGGCTTGTGGTTTTGGTGTGTACGGCTCTCTAAAGCGTGTTTGTGTGTGTGTGTGTGTGTGTGTGCACACGTGACGCAGTGTGTGTGTTTACGGTAAACAGGGGAAAGCTGAGCTGAATTGTGTTTCCATGTTAGTGTGCAAGTAGAGCAGCCCCTCTGCAAACTCCCACAGATGTGAACCACAGCCTGCCTACTTGCAGCGCCACCAGCGGCGTCATCCACAGCGCGGTCACATCACAGCAATGCCAGCGCAAAATCACTATAGAACAACCTAAATATGGCGTTCAGCTATAGAGTGACCCTAAGCCACCTTAAGCGTGAATTACTCCAAATGATTTAAACACATCAAGTTCATGAAGAACATGGTTTTAACGGCCTTCTCACACGGATAGCAACAAATGACCGAAATGAATCAATAAACTACACAGGGTCAAATCTTGTTTCTTGGTGCGTAAAACATTTTCAAAAGAACTTTATTTCACTATAAAGAATATTTTATGGAATGGAGAGTATATGTGGATGTTAAAGGATCTTCATAGAGCTATCAATGCCACACACACACACACACACACACACAACACACACACACACACACACACACACACACACACACACCACACACACACACACACACACACACACACACACACACACACACACACCACACACACACACACACACACACACACACACACACACACACACACCCACACACCCACACAACACACACACACACACACACACACACACACACACACATTTGTGAACTAATGATGTTTTCTATCCCTAAACCCTCACCAAATCCTTTCAAGTTTCAGTGTCGCCATCAATCATGTGACTCAGACGTCATAACTGCGGGACTGACGGTGAAATGCATGTACAGACAACGCTGTGGCTCCGTTATCTTCAAAAATATTTAATATCAAATAAGAAAGAAAATAATTTATTATCAGTCAGGCCTTACAAAAGCTTGTAAAAAATTGCATGTCAAGCATTTACACTGTACAAAGAAAACTGTACAAACAAACCCCAAATAGGTGTGTGTTTAGCAGTAGCAGAAATCATATAGAGACATATATTGTCATGTATAAGAATAACAATAACAGTTTGATTTATAAATGTTTCTTTTTCACGCATGGCCGCTATAACAGCCCTGTCCGCTGTTCAGTGCAGCAAACGACATGTTTGTTTGAAGTCTTTGCATGGGTTCAGATCTCAAACTGATATTGACTGATGAACCGATATCTGAGTTGTAGTCTTTCTGAGTATTTGTGCCAATGTGACTGCGAACGCAGTTCAGATACAAAGGGCCGAACGTTGAAGTGCTGAAAAACGCCTATGCCTCCCACGGCAGCTCAAATTCAGGCCGTGGATTTTGCCGTAAAGCAACGTCGTTCAGTCTGTGTGAGGGTTCGTGATTGGAACGAGCCTTTGATTAGGTTTGATTCGTCCAGTGCTGGGGGTAACGCAAGTTACGTAATAATATTACTTTTTTCAAGTAACTAGTAAAGTAACGCATTACTTTTTCATTTCCAAGAAAATATCTGAGTTACTTTTTCAAAAAACTAACGCCAGTTACTTTTTGTTTCCTTTATGTATTTAATCCCATTTTATTAACCAATGACTTTGCTGCTGACCTTTGATCCAATTCAACCGTACACTGCAAAAATACTGTTCTTACTTAGATTTTTTGTCTAAGTCAGCCAAAATATAAAAAAAATCTTAAATGAAGTAAATAATTTATTTTTTGTTTTCAGGAAAAAAACAAGTCAAAATAAGTGACTTTTTGCTTAGAACAAGCAAAATAATCTGCAATGGGGTGAGCAAAAAATCTTATTTCAAACAGAAAACAAGGTAGTTTTGCTTACCCCATTTGAGAGATTATTTTGCTTGTTTCAAGCAAAAACACTTAATTTTGACTTGTTTTCAGAAAAAAGTTTTCTAGAAAAACCTAAGATTTAAGAAATATATTATATATTATAAATATATTATTAAGATATATTTTGGCTAGAAACAAGACAAAAAATCTAAAAAAAAAGATAACCATTGTTTGCAGTGTACCAATAAGTAAAACTTACTTTAGTTGAACTAACATTGGTGTTTTTTTTCTCATTGCTGAAGAGTGTTGAACTTTCTTTTCCAACAGTTCCACTGTAAAGATGGGAATTTATTTTTCCTTTAGCCTTATTCACTTCATTTCATTCAGCTGAGAATCAATCTTTTTTATATTAAAAGCAAACAAGCAAGCCCTGTCCAGATTTAAAAAGTAACGCTAAAGTAACGCTAAAGTAATGTAACGCCTTACTTTACATAAAAAGTAACTAAGTAACATAATTAGTTACTTTTTTAGGGAGTAACGCAACATTGTAACGCATTACTTTTAAAAGTAACTTTCCCCAACACTGGATTCATCACAATGCGCTCAGAGGAGCGTTTACACGATGACGGGCAGCTTGAGTTTGGGGTAGATGGATTTGATGGGTAAAGTGGTGGCGTTCCCCGACGAGATGGTCGTCTCCATCCCGTGACGGGTCGCGTCCGTCTTGCTGAAGCTGATGCGAATGCCGATCTTCTTCAAGCGGCCGTCTTTGGTCAACAGGCAGCGGCAGCAGAGCAGCTTCAGGAAGGCCCGCCGCATGTCTCTGCTGGTCAGCGTGTAGATGATGGGGTTAATGAACGAATTAACCATGGCCACGCCCAGGAAGTAATCGGCCTTGAAGAGGACGGGACACGTGTTGACGGGGCACACGAAGTCCATCAGCAGGAGCGCGAACAGCGGCATCCAGCACAGGATGAACACTCCCACCACGATGGTGACCGTCTTCAGCAGCGCCATGTACTTCCGCGAGCGATGGCCGTAGGGCTTGCGCTGCACGCACACCGGGTTCTGCGTGTTGGACTTGACGAAGTGAAAGATGCGTCCGTACAGAACGACGATGGCCAGCAGGACGGCCGTGAACACGAACACGCAGAAGAAGACGTAGCTCTTGTCGTAGAGCGGCAGGATGGTGGAGCACCGGTGCAGGCGGCACACGCAGTTCCAGCCCAAAACGGGCAGGACGCCTATGAGCAGCGACAGCACCCAGCTGACCCCGATCAGAGCGAACATGCGGTTGCGTTTGGCACGGTGGTACGTCTTGGTGTTGAGCATGGTGAAGTAGCGCTCGATGGCGATGGCCAGCAGGCTGATGACGGACGCCGTGAGCGTGATGAACACGCCGCCTTCCCTCAGGAACCACAGCAGCGGCGTCAGCTTCAGCGTGACCGGCCCCGACAGAGCGATGTTCAGCATGTAGGTGAATCCGGCCAGCATGTCCGAGAACGTCAGGTTGCCCAGGAGGTAGTACATGGGCATGTGGAACTTCTTGTTCTTCCAGATGGCCATGAGGACGATGAGGTTCTCCACCACGATGAGGAGGCAGATGAAGAGGAAGACGATGGACTCTGGTTTCAGTCCGTCTATCGTGTATCGGTCCCCTTTCAGTTTGCCGGTGTAGTTATAGTGCTGGATAATGATTTCGTCGCATGAATAGCTCTCGCAGGCGCTCTCGCAGGCGCTCTCGCAGGCGCTCGTGAGAGCGCCCGAGGACGCGTTGGTCATCCCTGCGCTGGTGCTGCGAAATGCCTCGATGGTTCACCAGAAGAAATGTCTTTTTGCTCTCAGGCTTCCTCGGCATGGGTGTCGAAAAGCTCAACAAGAGTTGTTTTGCGTAGACCGATCATGCCATGGAGAGTTGAGCGGACGCTGGATGGCAGAACGGCTTCGTTTGGGTCCATCCCTTCAGTCCTGAAACACAAGAACATCATCAGGTCAGCAAACCAGACAATCCTGGACATCTGACGTTTCACTTTGACTAGTGCACTGCAAAAAAGGCGTATGTTACTTAGCGTTTTTGTCTCGTTTCTAGTCCAAATATCGACAAAATGTTCAATTAAGATGCATTTACTGCCAGAAAACCTTCAATGGAGGGGCATTTCGTTTTCGTGGGGGGCGCAATTACGAGCAGCTCTAAAATTATATTGTTTATTATTTATATTATATATTACATATTACATATTTAAATATTCAAATTATAAAATAAATCACAATTTATAAACAACATATGAATTTATTTAAGAAACAGACTAATTATAAAATAAAACACAACTTATAATGGCATTCGTTCTAAACAACATATGAATGTCTAACCAAAGCGAATTTAAAGAGAAACGGAAACGCACCGCTATATCTCTCAATCGGCACGAATACAAATATTTTCCACAAGAGGCTCCGGCGCGATCGCTTAGAAGTTTTTTTATCGGAAACAACTTAAAATACTGTAAAATATAGGTATGAATAAGACATTATTTGGAACTGTAAAAGGTTCAGAGCACACAGATGAAACGCGGTCATGTTAACTTATTTTCGGCGTCTGTTATTTGGGAACCAATATGCCAAAATGTGCACAAAAATAGGTGAATGGAAACACTTTAGCTTCCTATTGTGGAGATTAGTGGTTCTTTGAGTCAAATGATTTGTTTTAATGCAATATTTAATGCTAGATCAGAACAAATTCATGTTTTTCATTTTCAATAGTAAGTTCATGTGCAGGGGCCTGTCGAGTCAGTGCCCCCTAATGCCCCCTTGGCCATGGGCCTGATTTACTAGATAAGCAAAATGACATAAGATATGATATTTAGTCTAGTTTTAAGCAAAATGCACTTAATTTAGTTAAACAAATAAAATAAAAACTAATAAAATGATCTGCCAGTGGGGTAAGTAAAATATTCTTAAATTTGAGAGTATTTTACTGGCAGATCATTTGACTTATTTTAAGCAAACTGCTCTTAATTTAGTTTTCCCCATCTGGAAATGTATCTTATGTCATGTTGCTTATCTAAATGCATCTTAATTTAAGAATTTTTTTTTTTTTTTTTTTTTGACTAGAAAGAAGACAAAAAACTTTGGTTTCACTTTATTCACTATTTTGATGGTCCCTTTAACTATAAGTAACACTGCACCTACATATCTGTTAACTCTCACTAGTGTTAGTAGTGTATTAGTAGACTGGTAGGGTTAGATTAAGTTGACATGTACTTGCAAAGTTACTGAAAGTCAGTAGAATGTCTGTAGGAGACCGTCACAAAAGTTAAGAGTTAGCGGATATTAATCAGACAGTACAGTAATACTCTAATGAGAGTTAGTTGACTTATAGGTGCAACGTACTTATTGTCAACAGAATGTTCAAAAGAGACCATCAAAATAAAGTGTTACCAATTGTTTTTTTTGTTTTTTTGGTGCAGTGTAGCCAGTGTGTTTTCATTCCACCAATTTTAAAGGGTTAGTCACCCAAAAACGAAAAGTTGCTGGCAATTTACTTTCTCTTACGTCGTGACCTTTTTCTTGAGAAGAACTGTAAAGAAGACACTTTGAGAGTCAAAAAAGCACAAAAAAACACAAAATGAATATCTGTGGCTCCTGACGTATATATAAGGGTGTTTTGAAGTGAAAATCTGTGCCAAAAAACTGCACATATGGATTACAGGTAACAATGTTGTAAATAACGTTCAGTTTGTTGCACAAATCAATCGTTCAGCTTCGTAAGGCCTCAGTATATCGTCAGGAGCCACAGGGATCAGTTCTGTGTTGCCTGATACGCTTTTTTGACAAATCAAAGTGTTGGCAAGCGCTTTACAGTTTTACAATAGAGATAAACTCATCTACATCTTATATGGCCTGAGAGTGAGTAAATTAACAGCAGATTTTGATTTTCGTCATCTGAGTCACATTACACTCATCAGCCGATGTCTTTGAATGTGGTCTTGCTGAAATTAATTTGAGTCAGTTTGTTTCATTTCATGAGCACAAATCTTTAGTCTTTTCTGCTTTTTCGGTTTCAGACACGTGAGTGATGTCAAGCCAAGGAATTCTGGGGCTCCATTCAGACACATGTTAACGTTTATCTGTATCGTGTTACAGTAGAGGACTGCGTTTGGCCAACACTGATGCCAGTTTGGAGCAGAAAAACAACAGCAGCTCAACGGATCGGAAGTTCTTCCATTAAAGGAAAAAGCTCTTGAAAATTCTGTACATTTGCATTTGTACAATGATGCATTAAATGTTAGTTAATATTAGTGAATGCGCTAATATTAGCGGTTAATATTAGTGAATGCGCTAACTAACACTAACCGTAACCCTAACTAACAATGGCCATCTATTACAGTGTTTAATAATCTTTAAAAGTTGAAATTAACTAAGATGGTAACACTTTACAATAAGGTTCATTAGTTAACATTAATTAACTGCATTAGTCAACATGAACTAAGCATGAACAATACTTCTACAGCAATTATTGATCTTAGTTAATGTTAATTTCAACATTTATTAATACATTATTAAAATTAAAAGCTCTGTTTGTTAACATTAGCTAATGCACTGTGGCTTGATCTAACCTGAGTCATTAGTTAACATGTACTAACCATGAAAATACTTCTGAAGCATTTTTTAATCTTAGTGGTATCACTTTTTTCAACAAGGTGTCACTTGTTAACATTATTTAATGTATTCACTAACACGAACAAACAATGAAAGACTTTTATTTTCATTAACGAAGCTTAATAAATACTGTAACAAATGTGTTGTTCCTTGTTAGCTCATGTTAGTTAATACATAACTAATGTTAACAAGTGACACCTTATTGAAAAAAGTGATACCACTAAGATTAAAAAATGCTTCAGAAGTATTTTCATGGTTAGTACATGTTAACTAGGTTAGATCAAGCCTTATTGACCTTTGATTTCATTTTCACATACCTTCACAAAGAGGCGCTAAAATCAGACTTATACTGCTCTTTGGGGTTAGGGTTGTTTTCTGTGTGTTTAATTTTCTAAACTGTTCTAAACAGGTCTTTGGTTCTTAGTTAAATCTTAACCAAAGACCATCTGGTCTAATAAAACACTCAACAAAAACTGGACTGAGTTATGACAGAAGCATAAACACACACACATTTATCTCCTGTATTGAATCTGAGCGTGTAGAGCGCCTCGTTATTCATAACAATTAAACATGAGCGATTATATTAGAGAAAGGCTAGAAATCTCTTACCGTTTCTAGTTTTGTGTGTCAGTGAAGCTTCTGCTGTGGCATGAAAAGTTCAGTGGACGAAACAAACACGACTCAACATGAAACTACAGATGAGCTGCAAGCGAATGGAGACGCAATTATAGAGAGCTCACTCACTCGCCCACACTCTCTCTCGCTCTCGCTTTAACTCTCTCTCTCTCTCTCTCTCTCCTGCAGACCTGCAGCGGTTGAGGTTTTAACACTTGTATGTATGTTGGTTTTAGTGGGCCATAATGTGATTGTGATATGGCTCTTTCTGTAGGAGTCACATTATCGTCCACTGTTAAACAGTTCACACGGCTCAGCTGGTGATCTGTGAAGGCCCAGCGGCGTGAACACCGCTCCAGAGCGCGTCGAGGCTGTCCGCGGTCTCGGCGGCGTCTGCGCGTTTGACTGAGCCGCATGCAGGTTCAATCAGATGAGATGAGCTTGAATCTTTTGTTGGATCAGACTCGAGCTCAGACTTGTCTTCTCATGCTCTGCCTCAGGTATCAGAGTTACTGTTACTGCCCACCGACCTGCCCGACCGCATCTCTGAGCTTCCTGTTCACACACCTGCGCACTGCTGACTGCCTTTCAACCCGGCGACTGCGCTGCGGGGAGCTCCTGCGACGCGTCACACGCTGCCAACACGAGGAACGCTGGAGTTAAACAAACGCTGAGCATCGGTTTCGCTGACAGACGTTACAGATCAAACAGACGACCCACTGAATCTGATCCGGCTTAACTCTGAGCAGTTCCTGTAGAGCATCTGCGGAAAAACTGGTTCTCCACTTCACAGCTGTATCTGGGAATGAATCACCAGAGAGCATTTGCTTGTTGGTGTAGTTCAGTTTTCAGCCTGAATATTCAATTTGTACAAGCTTCGTCCGGCAGTCATCCGTATCACCGACCGTTAGATGCTGTTGCCGTCTGATAAAGAGGTCAGAGGTCAGACGGGTCATCTACTTTGACCTTTGAGGTCACATTTGTGACCCTGGAGCACAAAGCCAGTCTTAAGTCAAGGAGGTATATTTGTAGCAATAGCCAACAATACACTGTATGGGTCAAAATGATCAAATTTTCTTTTATGCCAAAAATCAATAAGATATTAATCATGTTCCATGAAGATATTTTGTAAATTCCCTACCGTAAATATATCAAAACTTAATTTTTGATTAGTAATATGCATTGCTAAGAACTTCATTTGAACAACTTTAAAGGTGAAATTTCTCAATATTTAGATTTTTTTGCACCATCAGATTCCTGATTTTCACGTAGTTATATCTCGGCCAAATATTGTCCTATCCAAACCAAACCACACACCAATGGAAAGCTTATTTATTCTGCCAGATATTTACTGATGTATAAAAAATGAGCCTTATGGCTGGTTTTGTCGTCCAGGGTCACATTTATCCTTCCTACTCTCTTTAAAATGAGAACAAAATGGGCTGTAATGTCCTTCTGTGCATTTCTGTTTGCATGAAGCAACATTATTCCAGTCCAGACGGCGCCTCTTTTTATACTGTGCTTTATTGCTTACAGATTGTTTTAAAGCAGCTTTGCAGAGCTAAACAGGAAAATGAATGTAATTGATCACCTGTGGGTGAGACTTCCGGTTCATGATTCGCTATAGAGAAATAACAAGATGAAAAACAATGTGCAGTGCAAAATCAGACATCAGAAGATTACAGAGAACGGTTCGGCCTGCAGAGAGGATCATTGGTGCTCCTCTGCCCACCCTTCAAGAACTGTATACATCCAAAGTGAGGAAAAGAGCTCAGAAAATCACCCTGGATCCCTCACATCCAAGCCTCTTTGAACTTTTGCCATCTGGCCAGAGCTACAGAGCCCCAAATACCAGGATGACCAGCACAAGAACAGTTTCTTCCCCCAGACAATCAACCTTATGAACAGATAAATGTTCACCCCATTGTGCAATAACCTGATATGTGACCCTGGACCACAAAACCACTCTTAATTGAGATGTATACATCACCTGAAAGCTGAATAAATAAGCGTTTCATCGATGTATGGTTTGTTATGATAGGACAATATTTCACCGAGATACAACTATTTGAAAATCAGGAATCTGAGGGTGCAAAAAAATCTAAATATTGAGAAAATCGTCTTGTTGTCCAAGTTAAGTTTTTAGCAATGCTTATTACTAATCAAAAATTAAGTTTTTAAAATATTTACAGTATGAAATTTACAAAATATCATCATGGAACAAGTTCTTTACTTAATATCCTAATGATTTTTGGCATAAAAGAAAAAGCAGTCATTTTGACCCATACAATGCATTTTTGGCTATTGCGACAAACATACCCCAGCGACTTGGTTTTGTTGTCCAGGATCACATATTTATTTGTTACCTGCATCTCTTTCCATTCTATCATTTAGCACAACTGCACATACCACATATTTGTTTCTCAATTTATTTTACTATATATATTTTTGTCTGTTTATTTTTTTACATATGTGTATTTTTTATTCTCATCTTATTTTTATTGTCTCTGTGTCGTTGTCTTTGTGTACTGGAAGCTAATGACACAAAAACAAATTCCTTGTATGCACAAACTTGGCAATAAAGCGCTTTCTGATTCTGTAAATGGTAAAACTGTTTGCCCTACAAATACATTTAATTACTGTGGTATCGAGCATCAAAACCAGCTGTCTTGTACAGACGGATGAGACCAATGCGGATCTGCCATCTGCAGCCTCTGAATTGAGACACAGATAAAATCGTGTCAAATATGAAAATAATGCAGCGCAGCAGCAGACGTGTTGAGTGCTCACAAACTGTTTTAATCAAACGCTGTATGCACGTGTTAGTCATACATGTCATCCCCATCGTGAGTTTTGCAGTGTTATTGCTAACGATCAATCAGTTGTTGATTTTGTGAATATATTGTTGACGTCGCTGCTGCAACATTGCAAAATGAAAACAGCAGAAATAACAGAATATCGAAGTAAACATAAGGGTCATTTCAAAGGGTGTAAGTTTAGTAACAGAAATGCGCAGCGATCGTCAGATGGTGGTGGAAGAAGCTGTTTGTCGCTCTGCTGTGGTCGCAGCGCTTCATTAATATTGCGGTGAGAACGATGAGCTTGTTTCCTGTCTTTCCGCAGTTGTTGGCCTGCTTGTTTCAGAATTAGACCATCTTACACTTTCAGACGATTTTAAACATCGTACCGTCAGCGAAACATGTGAACGTCTGCCTAAGAACTCCAGCGATTCATTCACAAACAGATGAAATGTTACTCATGGATGCAGTTCTGCTGTTTAAAGTCAACATGACGGGTGTGCTCTTGCATTTCACAGTGAAATATGATATTTAAGAAGAAGCTCTCTGTTTATTTTGGCCTGTGTTGCTCTGGTTCCTCTGTTTGTTCTCAAGAACACAGCTGGGTCATTCCGTGTCAAATCAAACTTTCCTGGCTCACATTTTTGATTTTGCTAATATTTTTTCTGAAGAAAGACAGCCATGTATAGTGATGAGCAGTGTTGGGGATAACGCATTACAAGTAATGCAAGTTATGCAATAATATGACTTTTTTCAAGTAACTAGTAAAGTAACGCATTACTTTTTCATTTAGAAGAAAATATCTGACTTACGTTTTCAAAAAAGTAACACCAGTTATATTTTATTATCCCATTTTATTATATTTAATCCCATTTTATTAACCAATGACTTTGCTGCTGACCTTTTTTATCCAATTCAACCGTACACTGCAAAAATACTTATCTTACTTAGATTTTTTGTCTTGTTTCCAGCCAAAATATCTAAAAATTCTTAAATCAAGAAGGATTTTCTAGACAAGTAAATAATTATTTTCATGATTATTTTGCTTACCCCATTGTTTCAAGCAAAAACACACTTAATTTTGACTTGTTTTCAGAAAAAAAACAAGACAATTTTTACTCGTCTAGAAAATCCTTCTTAATTTAAGAATTTTTAGATATTTTGGCTGGAAACACAAAAAAATCTAAGTAAGAAAAACATGTTTTGCAGTGTACTAATGTCACGGCGTGCCAGAGAGGAGAGGAAACAGTAATCAGGTTTTGTGGGTTTTATTAAAACACAGTGAGAGAGCAAAGCAGCGGTGATTCAGGTGAGTAAATATTAATGCATCCAACAGCCGGTGAATAAAGGTAAGTAAGAGTTCAATAAGTCTTTAGTTCAAAGAATAACTTTCCTTTGGTTGAGTGAAAGCAATCCTTTTCATAGGAGCATCACAGGATCAGAGGAGAGAGCTGGAGCGTGTGAACGCGATTCCAGCTGAGGAATGACTGGAGGTGGTGAGTATATATACAAGTGAGTAATGAGGGTGCACAGGTGTGGGTAATTAGAATTCTGGCGATGGTTCGCGGGTAAACTGGGAGCGTGTAGGTGATTGGATGGTGGATTGACTGGGTGAACGAGGCATGGGCGTGTCAACTAATAAGCAAAACTAACATTTGTGCTTTTTTTCTCATTGCTGAAGAGTGTTGAACTTTCTTTTCCTACAGTTCTACTGTACAGACGACAATTTAATTTTCCTTCAGCCTTAGCCTTATTCACTTCATTTCATTTTGGTGTGAAAGGGCTTTTATTTTGCTAAGAATCAAATTTTTATATTAAAAACAAACAAGCAAGCCCTGCCCAGATTTAAAAATGAACGCAAAAGTAACGCAAAAGTAATGCAACGCATTCCTTTCCATAAAAAGTAACTAAGTAACGTAATTAATTACTTTTTAGGGAGTAACGCAATATTGTAATGCATTACTTTTTAAAGTAAATTTCCAAAACACTGGTGATGATATAAGCCGAAATATTAAATTTCACGGATGAATATTATCCTCTATTTTGTAGATGGGGGTCAAAATGGCAACTTAAGAAGTATTGAAGGTATCTTAATGCCCTTTTAGATATTTAATAGACTTTCCTTTTGGCACCTTCATTTCTGAGATTCCTGTATGGTTCTGTTCCAGAGATATTGGAATTTCAGTATTGCTCAAAAACCAAATGTGGGTCACTTTGCACAAATATGACACTTCTTTTCTCCTAAAGAGGGAATGTCTGAAGAACAGCTAATGTTCAAACTAGAGACGTATCTTGTTTCCTTCTGTCAAAACCACTGCATTGAACTCCTGTCTGAGTGCCATAAATATTTTTTTCAACGTTTCCGTGCCTATAACTCAAGAAGTACTAAAGATATTGCAATATGATTTTAGATTTTAGTTTTTAATAAACTCTTCTTTTGGAATGATCAGACATTTCTCTTTACAAGAAAAGACGTATCATATTTTTTCAAACTGACCCACATTTAGTTTTTGGCCACTGAAAATGTGTACAATTTAACAATTTACTCCTGGAGCCGTATTGAAATTCCAGTATCTCTGGAAGCGAATCGTACAGGGCCTTAGAAATAAAGATGCCAAAAGGAAAGTTTGTTAAGACCTAAGATGTAAAGTGGCAGTTTAACTGTTCAGGACAAACAAGGGACTCAAGAACAACTATCACTAAACAAAAAAACACAGCTGTGGATCATTCAGGTAACAACACAGTGTTAAGAATAAAGGGGGTGTAAACTTTTGAACAGGGTCATTTTTATAAATTCAACTATTGTTTTCACTTGTGGACTATTTGCAAATGTCTTTTATGTGAAATATCTTACTCAGGTCAGTACTAAATAAAAAAAAGACATGCATTTTGTATGATCCCTCTTATTTTGCTAAAAGAATTAACATTTTGCAGATTCTGCAAGGGGTGTGTAAACTTTTGAGCACAACTGTATATAATTATTTTATTTATTTATTTTTAAAAAACAACAACAATTTAAAGCAGTATTGCACTTGTTGTTTTTATGCTTGACCCATATGCATTAGGAAAAAAGAAGTAAGCACCGTGAAACTGTGGTTTACAGTGAATTTAGAACAGCGTATTTTGGTCACTCCACATCAGTGTCCTTTATCTGGTCTACATTCACTGTAAACCAAAGCTTCACAGGGCTTACTGCTGTATTTAACCCATCCTGTGTGAACAGATCATCTGTGCATGAGATCATTTGTTGTGTGATTTTTGACCTGCTTCAGTTCAGAAAGCTTTGTTCAGCGTTTGATTTGTGTGTCTAGACGCCAGTCGTTCAGCTCATCATCAACTGCACAGTTTCCATTGCTGCATGTGTCTTTGAACTGTGACTGCAGTCGCTGCTGAAGAGCAATTAGCTGAAGAAGTGGATTTACTAACTGCAGAGTTAACTAAAGTTATCAAGAGCGTTGTAATATTGGAGAGCTTGTCATAACTGGAAGATTTTATAATGAGGGGTTAATTCATAAATTCACACGACTTTAGCTTCGTGCTGAAAAGGGGTCGAGCTGCATCAGGTCTCTATAGTGTGTGAAACAGTACACCAAAGGAGTAGTTTTTCTGAATTGAAAAATAATAGTTGAAAAGTACCCATGAGGTTCTATCCCATGAGGCCACAGGAGAGGAGTTATGAATGGCACTGACACTGCTGGGTCACATCACAGCACCCACATAGATATACTACATCCCGATTTCATTCATACTGCTCATATTCATACTATTGAGACGTTCAAATTCAAAAGTGTTGCCTATTCAGACAGTATGTGATTCATCGTACACAACTGATTCAGCTCTTCAGCTCGTGAGCAGAGACTGAGATGTGGACTGGGTCTGATAGCGATAGAGACGTGTGTAATGCTGGCGCTCAAGGAGCATCTGAAACCCCCTGGTCTAAACCAACACAAAGAGTTTCTGCTCGTGTCTGTGTAAAAACAAGTCTACGCAGTAACCTACAAACATGAAAGTCACACGAGCATCACACTCAAACGCGCATCTGCTTATCTGTCTGTCTGACTGCAGTATCTCAACATCTCTCCTCATTTTTGTCTGCTTAAGCTCTTTAAAGCTTTATGAGACTAAACAAACCTACCGTCTGACTGAACACAAGCAAAACAAGCACACACTCACACACACACACACACACACACACACACACACACACACTGTTTTTGCAATGTTTTATTTCATTTTCACTGTACAAACTAGCTTTGAAATATAATGTGTGTTTTTAATTGGAATATCAATCAGTTTGAGTGAATCTGCTGCACTATATTCATTTACACTCATTTAAAAGCTCTTTATGAACAGATCTTGATCGTCACAGTAAAGCAAAAAGTCAGATGCTGTAATATTAGATGAGAACAGAAACTAAAAACATCTTGAACCACACCATGAAGACAAACTGCTGTTGTGTGAATGTTTTCATGATGATAATCTCAGTGCTTTCAGCTGATGGGTCGAATCGAGCTGAATCACAGGCTTTGTGTGTTTCCTCTGCATTGGCCTGCGGTTCTCAGAAAGATCGCTCACTTTCCACTAGATGGCAAAGTCGACACCCAGCAGCTGTGCGGGATCTGACGTCAGAAAACACGATAAACGCCAGCAAACCTTCCAACTGAATTTCCCACCTCAGCTCTACATGGAATTTATGCTGTCATCCGCATTACACTGATGTTACGTTTTTAATGCATGTTGCCAGATAATATGTTTATTGTGTGGAGGAATATGTTCATATGCCTGAGCAAAAGAGTCAAATGTAAAAATGTAATTACATGATTCGAGAAGATTTCAGAAGTTCTGAACGTCTGCAGATCTGTGTTACGTTTTCTTTATTAGGTTGATTTTTTTGGCACAATCAGGTTTTTTGTAACGAATATCTGGCAACAGTAAATACTTTTTCCACATGGGTGAGAAAAGGGTACAGCTTTATGTAATCGCCTACGTGCCGTGAGAACTATGACGATAATTCAGAGTAATAGCGCACAGATTCTGAAGCTGAAAGCTGGAAGAAACCCACCGAAACAGTGACATTCACATTTCCAACATTTTAATATATGAGTCAGTTTTACGTTTCACCTCAAATGATAAGACGTGTGGCCAGGATGGTGCTCTGTACTCGGAATCTGTGTCTGCATTTGTCCCATTCAAGTGCACACACCGCACACACACACACACACACACACACACACACACACACACACACACACACACACACACACTCTGTATAGCTATCTTTGTGAGGGCATACATTGACACAATGCAATCTCTAGCCTAACCCTAACCCTACCCATCAGAACTAAGTGCCTCACCCAAACCCTTACCCTCAACCTAATCAAACCTGATCCCTAAAACCAAGTCTTGACCCTCAAACAGGCCTTTAAAAGGGCCAAAATGTCCTCATTTTACAAAATTGTCCTCACTCGAACTCAAACCAGCCCTCACAAGATACACTGTAAAAAAAATCTGTAAAATTTACAGTAGAAAACTGGCAGCTGTGGTCGCCGGAATTTTACTGTAAAAAATACAGTAGCAATGTTTTACAGTTATGTTTTCCACTTAAATTTACAGGTAAATACCGTAATTTCATTAACTGATATAATTGTAATGTACTAACCTATTGAAATACTGAAATCTGTTGTATACCTTTATAATACACTGATAAACACCAAAAGCAGGTGGTGATGAGAAAATCACATGATGAGCTAAAGCCCATCACAAGCTGCTTTAAATATGAACATATATAGAAGGTGCACAGTGTCATTCACACAAACACTAAACACCATCATGATAACACACATGAAACTACAATAATGCAATAAACATTCATTTAACAACATTAGATGTACAGACCTGCTAAGAAAAAACTAAGAAAGAGTTATTTCCATAAAAACAACAACAACAACAACATTTAACAACAACATTTAATAAAATTAACACAGGGAATTCTGTGAATGTCAATTTACGGTTATTATTTTACTGTTAACAGGGTTTTTACTGTAGTTTTTACCATTAAATTCACGTCATTTTTTACAGCGTAACTATACAAGTGCACACAAACATACACACAGAGCAGTTTAAGGCTCATTGCTTTGCTCTTCAGTCAGTGGAAGGACAGCGCTGGTCATTCACTACAACTCCTGCCGCTACCAAGACTAGAACCTGTGCCCTTCGGGTTACAAGTCAGGCTCTAACCATTAGGCCACGACTGCCCCGTGACAATTACATTCATATGAATGTTCACATCCACTCCCTTCACTCATTCTTTCTCTCTTTGGGCTGTTTTGTGATCCACAGACAAACAAGCGTGAGTTTTACAGTCAGACGCACGTAATCAGACAGACATTCAGCCTGTAATTATGTGTGTGTGTGTGTGTGTGCATGAATCACCCTCATAAAGCACAATGAATGTGTGAACGCAGCATGACATCACTGTCTGCATCCAGTGGAGTGCAGGATCTGTCCTGTAGGCGAACAGAGGAAATCTCTATTTCTACTATGCTTATTGTTATACTGAATCTAGGACATTAATGTGTGGAGGCCATAACTGCGATCGTGGAGATGAGGAGTCGTTCTGATTTGAAGAGTTCATCTGAATTTGCTCTGAATGACAGCGCATTTGTGGCTAGAGATGGGTTTGGATGGATGAGATGTGATTTCCTGAAATATACAGCAACATATAGGAAATGTTGCTGTATTAACCTCTGTCTAAGACACAGATGTTCAGTTAATAATAGGGTTATGACTTTTCACAAACACACACAAAGACTTTATCTAATCATTCAAATAATTTCATACAACTTTATCATCTAAACATACATTGAATAATGACAAACTATATTCATGTATGAATAAAATTTGTATAAATGTTTCTAAACTTCCGACTGTCCCACAGTTGTGACATAATTTCCACCACAGAAAAATATTACTGATTGCTAGTAACTTGCTAATCATGCTAGAATCATCTTAAAAAACTTGCTAGTAACCTAGCAACTGCATAGCAACACCCTAGCAACCACCCCGCGTACCTTAGCAACCGCACAGCAACACCCCAGCAACCACTCTGGGTATCCTAGCAACCACATAGCAATGACTTAACAACCACCCCGAATACCCTAGCAGCCGCATAGCAACGCCCTAGCAACTGCCACGGGTACCCTAGCAACCGCATTGCAACGCCCTAGCATCCACTCCGGGTATCCTAGCAACTGCATAGCAACGACTTAGCAACCACCCCAAATACCCTAGCAACCACATAGCAACGCCCTAGCAACCGCCAAGGGTACACTAGCAACCGCATAGTAACACCCTAGCAACCGCCTCGGGTATCCTAGCAACTGCATAGAAACACTCTGAGAACCTAGCATTTATCTACTGATCTGTCTATATCAAACCTTAAGCTTTTAAATCGACTTTAAACTTCAAACTATTTCAGAATGAAAATCGTCAAACTTAAAAACTTTTTAAACTTAAACATTTCTATCTATCTATCTGACTCTATTACTTTATTGTAAACTTAAAACAATTTCAGACTAAAAAAACCATCAAACATTTAAAAACTTTTTAAAACTTTCTGGTCAGGCTTTCTATTTTCAAATTTTAGACAATAAAGAGTTTGAGATGGAATATTAAATTTGATGTAAAAAACAAAAACAAATAAAAAAATACAAATTTAGGTAAATGTCACTTCAGCAGAACATATAATATTTTGTGTAATTTCCAATCAAGCTGTAATGTCAAAATGTCAATATTGTGTATATTTAGGACACATAAAATGAATTAATTCAATTAGTATGATCAAAAGAGTTTATTTCAAATATGTTTAAAATGTAAGTTATAGAATGTTCAAACACAATACATCATGTAAGATGAAGAATACGTTTATAATCCTGTCTGTCAAATGAAACTAGAGCGAGTGTGGAAGTGTGTTTGAAAGGAATTTGCTTCATAAAAGCCCCTGGAGCTGAAGAAAAAAAAAAACAGGGAAATGGACCAAAAAGTAGAAATCAGTCAATAAACTTGATTTAATAATGTCCAAATAAATAAAAATTACATTTACATGGTAATGTATGAAATAAAACACTAAATAATAAAAAAAAATTTAAATAAACTATTAAAATAGTGTAACATCTTTTGCTACATGTGTATGTTTTATGCTGTGCTGTAATGATCAGACCTGTGTGTGTGTGTGTGTGTGTGTGTGTGTGTTTCAACAGGAAGCCTTCCATATATTTCTTGTGCTATAGTGACAGGCAGTGAATGTGTCAGACGCTGATATCAGCCGTCTCTCTCACCACACACCGGCCGTTAAACGGATCCTCATGGACACACAGTGATCTGATAACACACACTTACAGCAGCCGTTTCCTTCACACACACACACACACACACACACACACACACACACACACACACACACACACACACTCATTTAGTAAGCTATTTGAATAAACACACATCACGCGCTGTGATAAACGTGAATGACCCTGAGCTCAAGTATGTCACACACGTGCAGTCAGTGTGTTTCCGATGATGTTTTGAGATCTGCTAAACGCATTACACTGCAAGACTCACTCAACCGTTTTTTTCTCCAGAATTCCTCCAGTTTAATCTCTATTCCTGAAGCGTTTAAAGCCGCTGGGAGCTGAAGATCCGTGAAGAGCTGGAAAAGCTCCAGGACAGCAGAATGAAGTCTTTGTCTCGCCGGTGATGGTGTCTGTATGAAGAAACGCAACACTGATTTAGACTTGAGCTGAAAGGAAACACTCACGTCTTTCACATTTACTCATTTAGCAGATGCTTTCATCTGAAGCGATTTACAAATAAAAAACCCCCAAACCTTTAGAGATGAGCAATATTACTAGAATATCACAAGTAAACCAAATCAAAGACATGTATAGTGTGAACTAATGAATGTGACAATCGTTTGTTCACAAACAAAAATATAATAACTTTTACACATTGTATGTTTCAGTCTAACAGAACAATTAAAGTGACAGAATAAGCAATAACTGGAACAAATGATTGTTATTTTCACATTGTATAAACACAATGCCCTCAGTAATATAGTAATATATTGAAATCTGTTAAACGTGACCCTATAAATCAACCGAATCATGATTCTGTTTAAATATGGCACAGGTTTGTGTGATCGCTTATTTAAAGACAGAAAACATTGTGGGACCGGCACACAATGAAAAAAAATAATAATAAAAAATGATGTTTTTATGAAAGTGTAACAATGAAACAAGATTTCTCTAAGGGGTAGGTTTAGGTTAGAAAATGTGTGTGTGTGTGTGTGTGTGTGTGTGTGTGTGTGTGTGTGTGCGTCATATCAGACACATGCATCTTGATTGCTTGCAGGGGGGGTAAACAACAGGGTCTGCAGCACACACACACACACACACACACACACACACACCACAATAACAAGGCATTATGGAAGGGAAATCACTCACTCTGTTTGATTTTGTTCCAGGAAGGTACAGAAGTGTGTCAGGGTAGAATGAGGTCACGATTTGATGCCATTTCACCCTCACACTGTATGGGCCACACACACACACACACACACACACACACACACTCACAGATAGACAGACAGTTCTGGGTAGATTTCTTTACAGTTTTTTTTCAGTTGCTAACAAGCATTGTTCAACACTGAAGCCACATTTTTTAAAACTGTTCACACAGACTGCATTACCAAACAGATCTCAGCTCCAAAACTCACTCAGAGCAACAAAACACTTCATATAGGTCTCAAAATAAGCTTGTTTGACCATAACACTGGCAACAAATTTCATTCATAACACACTGATTTAAAAAAACAAACAAACAGGGAGCATTACATAATCCATGAACTTAAATCTTTGAAGTTTGAATGATTGTCACATAAGTATTGCATTATTAGATAAGAATAACTAAAATCTTTTCATTTTACCCACTGTATACAGCACAAAGAATGAATAAGAAAATAAGCATTTCCACCCTATTCCTTATATACCAAAACAAAATCCCATCAACATTTATAAAATTTTCTTAAAAAACAAAACAAAAACATAAAAATAAATATAAAAAAATGCAAAAAATAAATAAATAAATAATAAAATGTAAAAAAACTGACTGTAAGTGAGTGTGAATGTAAATGTGTGTGATGGACTGGCCATCTGTCCAGGGGTTTTCCTATACATAGGACAAGCGCTAGGGAAAATGTATGGAATAGATGGATGGATGTTCAGTACTGTGACACTCTTTTTCCCTCACCAATGTGTCTTCCCTGATCCATGTTTCCAAACAAAATCATCCCAAAGCCAATCATTTATCAAAAGATAACCAAAAAAGAAAAAAGAAGAAGGCTAAAAATAGAACATCTGGCTTGGCTTTCAGCTGACATTGCATTTAGCTGTGCTTGGAATAGTTATTATTCAGTTTCATAATAAAGATTGTGCTGATTTTATATTTCAATATAATTCCTGCAGAAATGGACAGTTTCGCCATCGTTCTGTTTTGAATGTGCTTTTATCAGTTTTGAAAGCAGTGTGTTGTGTGCTGAAAATGTATAGTATTTTGCCAGTTGTGGAGTATGAATGACAAAAGTGTTTGTGGGTTTTGAAAAATGTGGTCATTGCATGCATTTTGTCTGAAAGCAATGGAAAATGATTCACAGTTTGGTCTGCATAGACTTCTGTTTCGCTGAATGTGTGAAGTTTTTTGAAATGTGGCTACAGTATTGAACGCTTGGCAATAAAAAAAACTGTAATTAATTGTGTGCATTTTGTATGTTTTTTGAGTGTGTGTATGCTTACACTTTTTCTGAATTATATATATATATAGTAAAAAAGATTCATGTCTTAGAGCTAGGACAGAGCCAGAGGGCTTCATGTACATCAGCAAAAAACCTTCTGGTGTGGTAATCTTGCAGTTCTACACAAGAATATATAGAAATGACCAGTGTGACCAGAATACAGCGTATAAAAAGTACTCTTCCGTTCTTCTTTTGAACTTTCCAACTGATTTTGGTGGCCACAGACAATCTGCTAGTATCAGGCTCTTTGTGCTGCCTCTGTCATTCACTGCACAAGAACATAGCTCTAATTTCTCTGAAAAGACAGTTCTTGGTTTGGATCTTCCTCGTCCTCCTCTTCCACTTCTTCATATTTGCACCCTTCTGCACCTGTTAGATTGACGGATACACCTGTGTGTTCTGTGCACTTTGAATATATAAATATTAAGAAGCAAGTGTGAATTATTTTGAATGATTGTGTGTAAACGATGACAGCTGTGTTGCAGTCGTGCTTAACTTTCGCTTTCTTGTGTTTAGGGTTTTGCATCAAAAGTTCATCACAGAGCAAATTGTGGCTTAGTGACTGAGAATGTGTTTAAAGTTTTGCAAAATAAGTGCATGAGATCTGCAAACCGTGTCTAAACTACCTGAACTTTACCTGAATTATTTGACAAATTGGTTTAGGCTATTGAGAATTTGGTTCAGAGAATGGGGTTTAGTGTTTTAGCAAATGTGAAAAATTGTAATATAATCCATTACATTACACATTTTAGATAATATATTCTGGTTGCTCTTTGATTACTTTTGACATCACTTTTCATTTACAATATTCTAAATATTGATTTAAATTTGGAAATAGTGCACTATTGATATAAAAATACTAGAAAATATATCCCATTCATGTAATTAACAACATGAAGTGCATTAAACTCTAAATTACGTGAAGGTTTTCCAAACTGGGGTTTGTAAAGGAGCTGTAGGGAGTTCATGAGTTTGATGAAAAACTAATAATGCATTAAATCACAAAAAATTTACAATTAAAATGAATGACTGTAAAATAGCAACAGCTAAAATAAACTCTTACTAAAAAATATTACATATTTTATGTGTTTGCATGTCATGACCACATGACAAAGCAGAGCACAAATTCAGAGTATGGACACCGTCCTTGACCACATGTCATTTCCTTTTTTTCCCCTTTCATTTATTACCTTAAAATCTCAAGAGGGCTTTAAGTACATATATAATGTGTGAGAGGTTCAACAACAGTCCCTGCATTAGTTTTTCCACAAGGTGGAACAAATCTACCTCAATTCAATGGATTTGACATATTTTTGAATACTTTTTTTAAAATACATTATGTGAATTTAAAAGCCTCCCAAAGACATTAGTAATACATGATTAAATAACTGAATGATTTTAAATAAACTCAAATAAAAATGAATGTGTTCATCAGTAATTGATGTAGCATTGAATAAATGCTGAGAAAACATTTCTGAAATGAAAAAACAGAAGAATTTCAGAATGTATATAAGCGACAGAATGACAGAATCACCCTCAGACTGACATATCCTTGTTCCTCGCTGGAATATCATCTGTAAGGAATAAACTGAGTCAAACGTGTGAAGCTGCTCCAGATCTTCATGTTGGTTTAACTGTGTGTTAAACATCCTGTAAATATGAAAGCATCCAAAATAGCAGCTATCCAATGAGACACGTGTTTATCTCATCTGTGCAGGTGATAGCAAATTAAACTCTGTTGTTTTCCATAGGATTTTTTTCCATTTAAAGGTTATAGATGGCTTTCATCAGCTTCATGTCATTCATCAGTGTGTCCAGTGGAGTCACGGCCCTCAGGAGCCTCTCAGGGGCCCCTGCAGACAGACCTACAGAGCTTGAGTTTCAGAGCATCACAGTACACACACACACGCACACACACACACACACGCACACACACACACACACACGCACACACACACACACACACACACACACACACACACACACACACACACACACACACACACCACACACCATAGGCGGCACCCATGGAAATTATCGAGCACCCACGGAAAAACACGAGATATTCTCGGTTCATTTTAACCAATAAAAAGTGTATTATAGCTTGTACGACCGTATTCTCGTTTTCATAGTTTATTTGAGGCAGGTTTTGGCGAATGTAAAGAGTGCATTATTGTAATACGAGAGGGTGCCAGTAGAATATCTCGGATTGCAGTGGGCTTGCGAGGGGCTCTGCGCTTCCTCTGATATTATGTGTGCACCCTCGAATGGTGTACGTGCGAATAAGTCCTTATTGAAAACAAGTATATATTAAATCATTTTATTCAGTGAAGCACAACCCTCACAGAAAAAGAGTGTGTGTTGGTTACTAAATAATGTATTTGCAGTACGTGTGTTTCACTTTGCAAGATAAATTTTGTCTAGTGAATTTATCAATGCACCATCCAACGGAGTGTACTCAAGAAAAAAACTAAAACCCAGTATAATAAATTACTGAATAATGAGAATGAAATATTTGAAAATATTAAATTCGTTGTGTATGACATGTATTCGCAAGGCTATCTCATGGGAATTCATACTTATTTTACAAGGTGGCTAATTCGTAGAATTCGTAAAACCTCACTGTATGATTTTGTACGATTTGCCTAGACCCCAGTGATGGGTGGTTTAGGGGCGGGGTTAGGTGAAGGACATTCGTATGAATTCATACGAATTGGGAACCCCTAAAATACTTACGATTTAGCCAAAAACGTATGAATTCGTAAGAGTACAAATTCGTACGAATTAGCTACCTCCTAAAATATGTACGAATTGCTGTGAGATCGGCCTGATTCCCTGCTATTATTTAGTCGTGGAAACAGCGGTGAAAATGTGATTTATTAAAAAAAATGCAAACTTTGGGGTGAGGGTTGAGCACCCACGGGCAAAAACATAAATCGGCGCCTATGCCACGCACGCGCACACGCACACGCGCACACACACACACACACACACACACACACACACACACACACACACGTGGTGTCAGTGGTCTCATTGCTGCTCTTGTGTTTTGTTTTGCTCTCTAGTTTCATGGCTTGACTTTTTCAGTAGGAGTTACTATCAGGGGTCAAAGGTCAGCAGTCCTGTGGCAGCTTCAGTCTGATAAACACACAGCACTTCACTTCGTCTAAACCGAACACCAGAACCTCAACAACGCCAAATAATCAGCCCTGACTGACAGCACTGAATGGATTGTTCCCACAGGAACCACAGGAACTCTCTCTGTCTCTCTCTCTCACACACACACACACACACACACACACACACACACACACACTAACTAGATTAGTGTTCTGCAATGGTTTATATAGTGGTTTTCCCACAGCTGTGGATCAGCTGGAGGAGGATCTGTCCAGACAGGTCTGGAATGTCTTTGGGATTTTCCTGCGTAACCAGAAGGAGTCGCACCTCTGCTGTTATCCAGAATTCACTGATGTTTGTGAATGTTAGCAGTGACAGACGCCTGAAATTACACTTGGTTTTGCACATTTGCTTTAAAACAAGTGCATCAGGCACAAGCTGCAGCAATTCTGTTGAACCAGACTGAAAGGTCGGCCAAATGTGTGAAGTTTAGCATTTATTTATTACACGAATGTGTGCTTAGAAAAGCTGAAAGTGATATCAATGGGCTGCCAACTCTCACATATTTAACATGAGACTCACACTAGAGACTCTGTTCTCATGCCACACGCAGCGGAGAGCATCCTCAGACCAGAGCAAGAGCAGCTCAATCTGTGATAGGAAAGAAGGATCATAGGGAAACTTTACATTTCTAATGTGTTTTTGGTGATTTCTTGAACTCTTCTGATTGGCCATTCCGTTCAAGTTAGTCTGAACCCTTCACTATGACGCATGTCCACATGTCAGACAAAACTTTTTTCTTTTTTTTCTTTTCACAAAACAACCCCAACCAAAACTCACAACTCGGCAGGGGAATTCTCACTCAAAGTTAAACTCAAAAGTTGTCTTAATAACAGCATGAACATGAGTGCAGCATCTTGTGTGGGTGCTGGATGAGTTTGTCACAGAACAGCATTCAATTTTTGCAATATTATTAATCAGCATGTATTTATCAGCAGATCCTTTCTTCTAGCAACACTACAACAGCACTAAGCCCTCTCCAAACCTCTGTTTCTCTGTTCATCTCGCTGCGGATGAATATCTGATCGGTGATTGTCTCCCTCTGGCGGAGGAGGCTGTGAATAACACTAGATCTATCAGATCTAAATAGTGTGTTACTGAGAAAGAAAAAAAAAATCTTAGTAAAAATAAAATAAATATTATATGAATTAAACAAAAAAGTATTTATTGCATTTCCGTTATCTGCAAATATACTGAAAGTCGATTACTTTTAGATTATTATTATTATTTTTTTCATTTAGCAGACGCCTTTATCCAAGGACCTAGATATGAGAAACAACATCATAAGTGATTTGTAATAAACCTCATGAGTTATTTGTTAAAATATAAATTGGAATATTGTTAGCAAAGCAATGTACCGACTGTGAGAACTACTTTCTTTAAAAACGTGTTTATGTTTCTCTGTTAACTACCAAAATTGTTGAAAGATTTGCTGAATCTTATTTTATGCATATTAATACATGATCAGTACAATAATAAACATCAGTCGAAATACGTTTTTTGCAGCTAATATAACATAAAATATTAAACATAATGTATCATTGTCCTTTCATGAATATCAAGAAATCTGTATAAGCCTGTGTTACCTGCAGTGTTGGGGATAATGCATTACAAATAACACAAGTTACGTAATATTATTACTTTTTTCAAGTAACTAGTAAAGTAACGCATTACTTTTTCAGTTACTTTTCCAAAAAACTAACGCCAGTTACTTTTTATTATCCCATTTTATTAACCAATGACTTTGCTACTGACCTTGAGTACTAATAAGCAAAACTTACTTTAGATTAACTAACATCTGTGCTTTTTTCCTAATTGCTGAAGAGTGTTGAACTTTCTTTTCCTGCAGTAGACGTCAGTTTAATTTTCCTTTAGTCTTAGGCTTATTCACTTCATTTCATTTTGGCGTGAAAGGGCTTTCACATTTGCTAAGAATCAAACTTTTTACATTAAAAACAAACAAGCCCTGCCCAGATTGAAAAAGTAACGCAAAAGTAACGCAAAAGTAATGTAACGCGCTACTTTCCATAAAAACGTCATCTAACGTAATTAGTTACTTTTTTAGGGAGTAATGCATTACTTTTAAAAGTAACGTTCCCCAAGGTTACATGTGTCCAAGATTTCATTGTGCTTTATGATACATTAAAATGTTCACAATGACAGCATTCATACATTGAAGACAGTGATGCATTAAATGTTAATTTGTGTATTTGTTGTATCTAACATTCAAATATCATTAGCGCTATATAACCATCAGAAAACCATAACCGTTGTGATTTAACCACGTGACTAGTGTCAGCGAGGCTTCTGTTGTGTCGTCATCACGTCTCGGCTGCTATTGGCCAGGGCAGGTCACGTGACCAAAACAGTGTCATGGCGGCGTCCGCGGCGGTCCGGGCGGCCGTGAGTTTCAGTCAGCGGTTAGTCCGAGTTTCTCCGGACTGCAGCAGCTGTCCGCTGTACCGACTGAACGTGTGTACGGGAGCCGCGGTCGGACGCGGTGTGGACGGGTTTTCAGCTCCGAACAGATGCCTGCGGACCAGCATCAGTACGTGCACGCGCTCACTCAAACCGGTTATTATTCGGTAACGGCATTAGGAGTTTGCGTAACTGTGACCCGTGTTTGTGTGTGTCAGGTGTGTGTCAGAGTGAAGACAGCAGCACACCGGAGGAGGACGAGCAAGTGTGAGTTTACACATCTGACCAATCTAGGGGGCATTTGGCCAATTTTGTTGCTGCAACTTTTCAAGATTACCCTAGAAACGTATTTTCCAAAAAGCAACTAGCAGCTCATTTAGCTGTTTAGCTCTAATCTATTTGCAACTTTTGAAACTTGACTCAAATGATAAAAGGCATACATGTTTCCAAGTCATGCGTGTGAATCAAGTTGCTAGCTGCACTTGTTAAATAATAATTCTTCATTTATGAAACACCTTAATTGTTAGTTTGTTAATCAGTTACTACACTGTTGATCTTATAGCAAATATCTGTCTGTCTGTCTAAATGTATTGTGTCATTTAAAATATACTGGTGAAAAATTAACACAGAAAATTCCTTCATATTACCATATAAAGTACACAGTGTTTTCTGGATTTTTTTAGAGTGTAGTATTTAACTCCCTATCAATTCACTGCTTAACTAATAGTTAATCATGTGTAGTTTTACTAGCTATTTAGAAAACAAGTTTTCATTAATCCAATGTTGGATTTAAAAATCTATTACAAATAATATATATATATATATATATATATATATATATATATATATATATATATATATATTAGTGCTGTCAAATAATTAATCACGATTAATCGCATCCAAAATAAAAGTTTATGTTTACATACTATATATTTCTGTACTGTGTATATTTATTATGTATATATAAATACAAACACATGCATGTATATATTACGGAAAAATATTTTAGATTTCTATGTAAAATATTTATATTTATTCATAATCTAAATTGTATACAGGTATAAATATATACACATATAAATATTTTGTTTTAATATATACAAGTATGTGTGTGTATTTATATGTACATAATAAATATACAAAGTAAACACACATAGTATGTAAACATAAACTTTTATTTTGGATGTGATTAATCGTTTGACAGGCCTTATATATATATATATATATATATATATATATATATATATATATATATATATATATATATTAAATGTTTCTTTTTACAAACAAATCTAAATTAACATATTTCAAATAATATTCTTAGCTGGGATTTGAGTAATGTCAGTGTGTATTCATGCAGTACCGAATGGTTACGTAATGACATCATCATCATCCAATGACATCACAACGTCGTTTAGCAACAAGTGAACTTGCCTTTAGCTACTTTTCCTGAAAATTATTTGGCAACACTGCTAGGGTGTCCAATTCACCAGACACTAAAAAGGAGGACAGTTGACAACATTACAGCAGTGAAACCAGGATTAAACCTGAAAAATAACCTCAAACCTAGAAACGGTAACAGAAACGCTTCCATCATAAGGATGGCATTTAAATATCGATATCTAGGCTTTTTTTTTACCTTTATAATGGCAACTTTTCTTAAATGTAAATTTTACATTTTACTTTTCAATGTCACTTGTATTCATTAATGCAATTAGAATAATAAAACATAAAAGGGCTGATACCAATCAAATTAAATCAGACAAGCCCCTTAATCTACCTCTTAAAGCCAGACACTGTAGTCTTCCTGACCAAAAAAATGTAAAAGTCTGACAAACTGTGTGCAATTTCCAGTTGTATAGTTTTGTGTTTACATTTTGCACATTTAATCTATCTCTTAAAGCCAGACGATAGAGACAGACTTGTCTTTCTGGAAAAGAAAAAACTGTAGTTGTATTACTGACAAATTATGTTTACAACAGTTTTATGTTTACATTTTGCACATTTACTCTCATTTGCCTTCTTTTGTAACAACTTTTAGTTTTTAATTTTGTTTTAGTAAGTTGTCTTCATTTTTTAAGGCCAAATGTGTCATCTGTTTTTGTTACTAAACTATACTTTAAAATGTAATTAATGAACCTTCAAACTGTTGTGGCTTCAGTCATAGTTGGGATACTCTTTTAAAGCTGGCAGCATTAACACTTTATATATCGAAATATATAGTTATCGATCAATATGGGGAAAAATTATCGAGATTACATTTTTGCCATATCGCCCAGCCCTACTATGTACCATTCGATTAAGTAAATATGGTCCTAAAAGGTGGGCATATGAGGGTGTAGATGGACATGATATTTTAAATGAAAAAGCAAGCAGACGCTGCTGAGTGTGATGGACTGCTGTGCTGTTTGCTGTAGTGTTAATGTGGTGTACGTGGATCGCTCCGGACAGAGGATTCCCGTCAAGGCGAAGGTGGGCGACAACGTTCTTTACCTGGCGCACAAGCATGGCATCGATCTGGAGGGTGAGTTCAAGCGGCTCTTCATCTCTGTGTGTTTCATCTTCATCTTCATCAGCTCGTGTCTCTGTTCTTCAGGCGCCTGTGAAGCGTCTCTGGCCTGCTCCACCTGTCACGTGTACGTCAGCAGCGAACACTACGACAAACTTCCTGAGCCTGAAGAAAGGTAAGGAGAGCTCAGCTCTCGGCGGTGTTCGTCGCGAGTCGACATGTGCCGCTATTCGGTAATGCGATATATTGCGATAATGAATATGCATGGTACTGTTATCGTGGGCATTTCAAAATACCGAAAATAATTATTTATTAAAAATTATTCTGAATTTTAAATACATTTTAAGCATACTTTTCTCATTAACTGGGTAAATGCACAACACAGGGTGATGTGGACAGAACCACCTTGCAGAACGCATGAGAGACGCTCTGGATGAAAGTGAAAGCGCACATTCGCTCTCTGACAGCAGATGGCGCTAAACTGCAAATGCAACGTTACCCCAGAAACAAAGCAGCTGCGCTACTTTATAAAACGTATTTAAATGATTTAAAGTGTCATTCATTTGTGTGTTTGCAGTGGTGTTCATCACAGCACCAAATACTTTAATATTTAGACTCAATAGGCCATTTATTTGAACACTTTTTACATTTTAATCTGAACTACAACACGCCGTAGATATTGTTTGAAAGTGTATTCAAAGTGATTCTTTATTGTTCGCTCACATTTTACTTTAGGGCTTCATTAGTTAACTTTATTAATTAATTAGTTAACATAAACTACCAATGAAAAATTCTTCTAAACATTCATTAATCTTAGATAATTCCAATTTAATAATAATAATAAAAACACTTGTTAAAACTTTTACTTTTTTTTTAAATAAACTGAGCTAACATGAACTAAAAGTTGTGTTATTTTAACAAAGATTAATAAATTCTGTAGCAAATGTAGCTTTTGTTCATTGATCATGTTAAAGCTGCAGTCTGTAAGTTTTGGCTCTTTGTCGCCATCTCTGTCTGAAAGCCTGCAATTGCAGTTAAGTGTGTAATTATCCTCCATGTGTGGGTTGTGCTCCAGCGGATGAATCTAATGTTTTGTTATCTGTCACTACACACACTTTACGTGTGTATTAGCATTTCTATTTCTGTACAGTCTAATCACTGATTGACATAAAATTCAGATTTCATATGAAGAAATTCTCTTAGCCGAAAAAGCAAATCATTCTTCCTTAGAACCGGTGTTCTCTTTAAAATACAACACTTGTGTAATCCCACAGCTATCTGCAAACAGATGCACATTTAAAACTGGAGTAATCTAATTTCAGTCACTTATGTTTCATAAACAAACTTTTTGCATGACATTCTGCAATCAAAATGATAAGGTTAATTATTTCAGCCGCTGTGAGAAAAGGCTCTAAACCAGAGGTGGGCAAACTACGTCCCGCCAGGCGTTTTCATCCGGCCCGTGAGGCAATTGGAATAAAATGGCTAATTTGGTGCAATATCAGTAAAATCCATCAGATGGCGCTCTAGCATGTAATGTGGTGTGTATATGTAACGGCTTTCCCTTTTTTCCGCTTCGCTAAACATAAGCGCATAGTCATTTCTGATGCCATCCAAACCGCATAGCTCAGATACAAAATAAAAGTCAAAATATACACCCTGTCTAAAGCTGGCACATTTGTAAAGAGTTGCCCTTTTTTAAAATGTGAAAGTGTTTACCGTTGGTCAAGCGCAAAAACAGAAAGGCAAGAGAGTTTTGCGCATTTTCCAGCAACATCTAGTTTAAGTTTCGCTTTTAATAATTAGGCTGGGCGTTTATAATAAATGTTTATAGTGAATGGCACTGTAATTTGTGCCTGCTTTTTTACTTACGGTGTCAGTCAAATGTTTTTAAACAGTAAGTTATTTATTGTTTTTTTTAAAAGTATTCTCTTCTGCTCACCAAGCATGCATTTATTTGATATAAAATACAGCAAAAGTTAAAAAAATCAGCCTTGAAACCACAGGAATGAATTACATTCATAAGCTATTTTCAATGTTTTTTTTTTTATTATTATTAGAAATATTTCAACGTTATACTGTTTTTTTTCTGTACTTTGGATCAAATTAATACAGGCTTGGTGAAAAGAAGAGACTTCTTAAAAAAAAAAAATCTTACTGTTCACATACATTTGACTGGTATTGTTTATTTTCGATCCTTTTTAGTTTGGAACACTGCTAAATTTACATATTTTTTGTAGCGTAAGGGGAATATAAATACATGTTTGTAATGTTTGTAATTGTTTCATTTATCTTACATTATTTATGAATGAATGAATGAATGTGTCTCACATCAATCGACATGTACACAATGCAACTTATCTCTCTAGAGATGGTACAAGAATAGAACTGCCATGTATGTAAAAGTTTACATACAGTACAGTAGTAAGTGTAAATTTAGAAAAAAAAGTATAATATTGTATAAATATTATGCGGTCCCTCACTTGATGTGAAAAACTGGATGTGGCCCTCGAGTCAAAAAAGTTTGCCCGCCCCTGCTCTAAACGATCTGCACCTGCAGCATTCTCACATGCAATAAAGCTACTATCCAGACGCCTTCTTCATGTTTACAGTCGTGACGTAAATGACGCAGTGGTATGATTGAATTTCCCACGAAAACCTACCCACACCACTCAATTTAAAAACATTATTATGAGCTAACCGCTGTGAATCAGGCTAAAGGAAGGCCATAGTTTAATTCTTTTGCACTTTAATCTGTGTACAATTTTGAACTTTAGACATTTTTTGTGTATTGCTTTATTGTGTTTAATGTTCAGAAATTTTAGTTATTACACTATTATGACATCACTTTTTTGCAACTAAATTTCAGTATCGTGGTAATATCGCATACCATGATAAAAATATTATCAGTTTATCGCAACATGAAAATTTGATACCGGCATATGCCTAGTCGCGAGTCGTTTCACGAGCCTTGTGTAGGGCTGGGCGATATATCGATTGATATTATGCGCATCTCGTCGGTAAAGTTTATGTTTTCAAATGGAGCGCCAGTTAACACACAGAGCCGTAGATCACTGACAAGCTACACAATATCGGCTTCAGTTTCGCGGGTGATTCATTGGGGTAGCTTTTCAGTGATCTATGGCTCTGTGTATTAACTGGCGCTCCATTTGAAAACAGGTGATGGAGATTTACCGCTAATCAAAGAACCGGCTTTACTGACGAGATGCGCATGAATTTATCGATCGATATATCGCCCAGCCCTAGCGTGGTGTGTCTCCGCAGGGAGGATGATATGCTGGACATGGCGCCGATGCTGCAGGAGAACTCGCGTCTGGGTTGCCAGATCATCCTGACGCCGGAGCTGGACGGCATGGAGCTGACGCTGCCCAGGGTCACGAGGAACTTCTATGTGGACGGCCACGTGCCCAAACCTCACTGAGAGAGTCAGCGGAGGGTTCACGAGAGAGAGATGGCAAAACTGCTGTGGATACCGACGCTAGACGAGCCTCTTCAGGGAGCGCTTACAGCTGTCACCGGCTCAAACCACGGCGCTGAACTCTTGAGCTCCAGCTAAATTTGTTCCGCCGGTATTTCCACATGAAGGACGCCGGCGTGGTGCCGCATTACCCTTCATTTAATCACAACATTAGAGAGCGTAAAACACAATTATCTCCGTTTCCTTTCTCCATGGATAAAATGAAGCCTATTTTAGGACCATTAAGATTTTCTGCATCATTTTTATGACAATCGCACACATTGGCTCTGTGTTTCCCGTGACTGTAATGCAGATAATTTATTACATTCATAGTTTTTCAATTGCCACTACATTACTGTAGTGCAGTATCTTATTGATGAAAGCGAAAATAACAACAAATTCTACTATGATGCGACGCGTAAACGGGCTTCGTTTTCTTCATGCAGGTTAACTTCTTATTTCTGAGTTGTTTTTGTGGTGAAGTATGAGCTGGACATGATCTCGACACGTTTCATGAGATTCACCAAAAACATAAACATTCCACTTTACAAATCATTTCTGGCTTTTCTAAATGTTAACATGTTCTCTTTCTGTGTGAAAAACACAAGTTACGGACAGAAACAGTAACACATCTGCTCCAAAGTAGCTGCGGTTGCGCACTTCATTTCTTTCATAATAAACGCACATTTCTCCCGCCTCTACTCAAGTCATCAAGCGCACACATTATTCATAAATATGTCGAATTCACAAATCTGTTGAAGGTCTGTACAGTGTTATTATTGAAATGTCATGCTTGAATAAACAGACATGTGTCCTAATGAATGTGTTTGGAGTTCACCATTAATTCATTACAACAAATGAATACAAGACCCACTTCACTCATTCAGTTTTCTTCAGTGAAAATCACTTTTGGGAGTCACACTCGCGGTCAAAGGTGACCGAAGCCTTAAAATGTACCTTTTTTTTCAGGAAAATCAATGCAATACATTTTTGTTCAATAATATTTTTTGATTATTATTTAGAATTTTGAGGAGATTTTATGATATTATGCAATATTTATACAATTTTAAGAAGCTATTTTTTCCATTGGAATTAGTATATATTTTTGTATTTATTTATATATTATTTTTCAATATATAAAACATTTCATATTAAAATAGAGTAAAATCATTTAAAATATATATATATTTTTAACTGAAATTATGCCATTGGTGGCATTAAAAAATGTAAAACTTTTAGGCTTTTGGATTCTGGATTGCTTTATTTTAGACAGTTTCTAAATTTTATTAGGTTTTGCATTTAGAAATATATTTAGACATTCTAAAAGACTACTTTTTTTCATTTTTAGATATTTTTGGTTAGATCAATATCAAGTTTTGTATTATAATAACAATCAGAAACCAGGCCTGTTGCAGTCTTAGCAGTTCATCTCTGTCTTTGTGTGTGTGTGTGTGTGTGTGTGTGCATGTGAGAGAGAGACTTCTGTATTTTTTTTCATGTATTCATTTTATTACACATATACTCAAAATTTGCTCTGTTGCAGTCTTACCCATTCATTTCAATGGGTCTCTGTCTCTCTCTCTCTGTGTGTGTGTGTGTGTGCATGGGTGTCAATTTTGCACTGTTGATATTTTAGTGTCACTCCCTGATAGCTGTGCACTTTGTTTTCTGCACAGTGGCTGATTTGTAGTTTGTACCACAAAAAGATTCTCTGAGTTTTCGTATTTCCCATTAATTTATGATGTCTTTTATTATATTTTTGACCGCGAAGGCGGCAAGTGTGACTATTTTTTGACCCTTTAAAATGCCTTTTTTTGTGTGTTCACATTGCTAATGTAACAAAAGTCACAAAGTGTCATCTCATTCCGATGAAGCTACGATTTTTTACATTTTTAAATATAAAAAAGTGACCGAAGAGGGCCAGAGGTTAAATAACTGAGAGAATGTGCGCTTCCGCAGCACAGGTGAGATCCGGAACACCTGCTCATCACGTCACGTGACCGTCGCAATTAATGTGAAGGATTCCGCTCGTCGCTGCCCCGCTCCAGAGTCTCATGCGGTGAGTTTAATGACATCTGTTCATAATCACACAAACGCTGCTCATATCTGAGGAACGGGAGCGCGCGTGTGGCGATGATGCTGTGTGTTCTTGCCGCGCGCGGGAGATTTATTGTTACTTTGTAGCGGCTGCTGAGAGGAAATTCGTCAATCTGTTACATTGTGAGTGATACTCTACAGCAGAACTAAACTCTGAATTACTAACAAGCAAAGGTGTTATCACTGTGAAGTTTAATGTGTTTCTGTCACTTGTTTAGCGTTAGTTCAGATTATTTCATATCCAAACCACATTATCAAAAATTCTCTCTGTCCTCTTTATGTCATTGTTTCTTTATGATGGTGAGATGCGTCTGCAGTGAACAGATGTATAACTACATCACTCTGGAAAGGTGTATATTTGTACTACTTGAGCAAAAGATTGGAGTCAGTAACTATTGTTTTTTTGGACTACTTTTGTTAATCAATGACAGTGACAGCAAAGTAATTTATACTGTTACAGAAGATTTCTATTTAAAATAAATGCTGTACTTTTGAACTTTCTATTCATCTGTGAATCCTCAAATTTTCCAGCACAGCTGTTTTTAACATTGATAATAATCAGAAATGTTTCTTGAGCAGCAAATCAATATATTAGAATGATTTCTGAAGAATCATGTACAATGTTGCGGAAAGTTACTTTTAAAAGTAATGCGTTACAATATTGCGTTACTCCCTAAAAAAAGTAACTAATTACGTTACTTAGTTACTTTTTATGGAAAGTAATGCGTTACATTACTTTTGCGTTACTTTTCAAATCTGGGCAGGGCTTGCTTGTTTGTTTTTGATATAAAAACGTTAGATTCTTATCAAATGTAAAAGCCCTTTCGCACAAAAATGAAGTGAATAAGGCTAAGGCTAAAGGAAAATTAAACTGATGTCTGTACAGTAGAACTGCAGGAAAAGAAAGTTCAACACTCTTCAGCAATGAGAAAAAAAAGCACAAATGTTAGTTCATCTAACGTAAGTTTGGCTTATTAGTACACTGCAAAAAATGCTTTTCTTGCTTAGATCTTGTCTTATTTCGGCCAAAATATCTACATATTCTTAAATCAAGGATTTTCTAGACAAGTAAAAATTGTCTTGTTTTTTTTTTCTGAAAACAAGTCAAAACTAAGTGTGTTTTTGCTTGAAACAAGCTAAATAATCTCTCAGTGGGGTTCTGTTTGAGAAAAGATTTTTTTGGTTTCCCCCATTGGCAGATTATTTTGCTTGTTCTAAGCAAATCTCCCTTATTTGTTTGACTTGTTTTTTCTGAAAACAAAACACAAAATATTTACTTGTCTAGAAAATCCTTCTTGATTTAAGAATTTTTTGATATTTTGGCTGGAAAGTCACAGCAAAGTCATTGGTTAATAAAATGGGATTAAATACATAAAGAAAACAAAAAGTAACTTGGGTATTTTCTTGGAAATGAAAAAGTAACCCGTTACTTTACTAGTTACTTGAAAAAAGTAATATTATTATGTCACTTGCGTTACTTGTAATGCTTTACCCCCAACACTGATAATGTGACACTGAAGACTGGAGTAATGATGCTGAAAATTCAGCTTTGATCACAGCAATCAATTACATATTAACAGATATTCACATAGAAAATAGCTGTTTTTAGCTGTAATAATATTTCACAGTTTCTGCTTTTTTTGATCAAATAATTGCAGCTTTGGTGAGCAGAAGAGACTTTTTTTTTTTTTAACAAAAAAAAAAAAACAAACCCAAAGTTTTTACTAGTGGGTGTTTAAATCTGTTCCATATCTGAATGACTTCAGAATGTCTCTGTTCATGTTCTGCTCTTTCAGTAAACCGATGAGGGAACATGAGCTCCTCTTCACTTGAGCTTGCAGATGATGTTCAGCACCAGCAGGTGACTCAGTCCACCATCCTGCTCCTGCTTCAGGAGGCCACGAAACTCACTCCACCGGCGGACGACGAGCGCTCGCGTCCTGGACCGTCACGCGCTGAGAGTCAAGACAGCGGGTCACTCGTCCTCTCCGTCCGCAAAGACTCCGAGTTCACCGGCTCTTTCTCGATAGTGCGTGAATCTGATCAGCGCAGCAGCAGCGCATGGGAGGTGATGCATCTGATCAACCAGCAGTGCGAGCGGCTGCTGCGGTCCGGCTGTGAGGATGGAGCTCGGGTGGATCTCGACTCCTCAGACGTCACAGAGACCCTGGTGATGTTCAGATCTCCCTTTGAGCAAGAGGATCCCACCGTTCCCTGCGGCAGAGTGCCGTCTGACACGTGTTTCTCCGTCATCTACTGCTCTGAGACCGCAAACGAGCTCACAGATGTGGAGGAAATCAAAGAAGCCGACGATCTCGCCGAGCTCATAAAAACGCACTCGGCAGATCACGTCGGCGCCGGCGAGAAGACCGAAAACGAGCCCGGAGACGAGTGCCCTTCTGATCGTCACGAATCCGTTGTCCCGTCCGCAGGAAGTGACTGCCTGCCCGTCTGTCCTCTTGACTTCACTTCCTGTCTGGTGTCTGAGCGAGACGCCGACGGCGCGTGGCTCCCTCTGAACGCCTCTGAAAACACACAGAGTTCCTCACGGCCGGCCGACCTAAACAATAATCTCACAGGAGGCGTGAGTAAGGAGCTCGTCCAGACGGGGTCGTGGGAAGCCGGCAGACGGACGCAGAGGAAGCAGCCCCGTCCCTCCCGCAGCCCCGACCCGCGGGACACAGACACAGTGCAGGGCGTGACGTTCAGCATGTATCCGGAGCTGGACGCGGATCGGAGCAGACTGATCATCACCTCCAACTACAGGTGCATCTGCAGAGAGAGTGAGTGTGGTGTGTTTCTGTGAAATGAGATTGATTATGTCTCCTCCTCTGCTCAGTGAGGAGATCCGGCGCTTGAGGAGAAGCAGGAGCAGCAGGTGCCGCTCTCAGAGGACCAGCAGCTCTGAAGAGGAGAGTGACTCCTGCGGTTTGTCCCGTCAGTACCAGACACAAGCACCAGAGGGCTCTCTCTCTCTCTCTCTCTCTCTCACACACACACACACACACACACTCATCACTAGTACTAATGCTCACACTGATCAAACTGCGCTAGGGGTGGGTTAAAGAGGCTGAAGCTCTGAATGTTTTCAGTTTAGCTCCGAATGTTTTTATTACCATGCCTTTTGTGCATCAAGAGTTTCCATGCTCATTAAAGGGTACATAACATACACAGTTTGACCTGATCTCATGTTAATGTTGAGTACCTATAGAGTAGGGATGGCTCGATACCATAATTTTGACTTCGGTACGATACCAGAATGTAATACTTCGGTATCGATACTGTAGTAAGTAATGTTAATAAACTAAAAATGTATTAGTTTATTTATAATTAATAAATAAGTATTGAGCTAGATTAATAAGTGCTGTAATACTGTGAGCTCAGCTCAGGTCAAGGTTTCTTTACTGTAAAGTGTTATTCTAACAGCCAAAATACTCAAAATCACGTTTTTAAGTCTCTGTCTCTCTGACTGTTTTTAGATTTCAGACTCTGAAAGTTTTTACTCTGCTTTGGAAATACTTTTCAAGTGTCTGTACTTTATTAGTGTTTTCTTTAGAAAACTTTGCTTCACAGCATTCCAAAGCAGAATATTGCACTTTTTAATTCACTCTTTCATATTAAATATTTAATACTTTATTACATTAGAATTATATTACATTCTTACTTTTACTCAAATAAAAGTAAACTACAGATACTTTTTCCAATTTACTTGAGTAAAGTAAAAATACTTCACTACTGTCCACTATCATTTGTGAATAAAAGTTATTAAAATCTGAATTTTTGATTGATGCACTCACCTGTCGATCTCTAAATGAATGGAAAAGATGAGGATGAGCAAGTGATAATTGCTTGGTGATTTATAACAATGCTTGCACACAGCTGCAGTAAGGTCAGTTTGTTCACCTTTATCATCAGTTTTGTATTCAAAATATAGCCATATTTCACTTCTACGGTCTTTATTTACTAGTTTTGAGCGCGTTGGAGTTTTATCTGTTTGACGATCCATCGCATTTTTCTTTTGTGACATTTACCGGTTTTGCAGCAATTTGGGCAGCACTGCCGCCTGCAGGTGAACATCGGAACTGCAGCTTATGAAATACCGAACTGGGCAAAATGACGATATGAACCGTTTGAAATATATTATATACCGGTATTTTTCCATTACCGGTACACCGCGTATCCCTACTATAGAGTAGTAATGCATCCTTAATATCTCCAAAAAGCCTTTAGTTTTATCATATTTATAAAAGAAAAATACAGCTTTCCGATTCTGTCCGGAAAAAGCCGAGCTTCTGGAGGTGCGCCGCGGGCGGAGCTAAGTTTGACGATCACTTGCGCTGGGATTGCCAATAAAACACAGACAGTTGATGCCGTTTCACTTAACATCTGCAGTTCTGAATTATAGCTGGGAGGGCTCCGTCTTTCAGTATCAAACAATGTGCAAATCCAGCGTCGAACTGGGCCTTGTATACGAAACGTTCGTCAAAAACAAACACGCTTGCAAAACTCCATCGCTGCCCCAGAAAAACGAACTGCATCCACTGTTCACTAACGCTGGGTTCTTCGGGAAGCTGAGCAAAGTTATCTTTGCCTGATGACCAAAACCACACTTCATTAGAGACATTCTTCCCGAGTGAATCCCTTGCAGCAGTGCAGCCCAATGAAGCAAAATGAAGAAATGCTCATATAAGGAGTTCCACCAGCGATTACGTCATTAAAGCCACAATCGAAAAAAGCCAGCCAAAACTTGTACCAACCCGGAAGTAAGATTTTCAGCACAGAAATTCTCTGTCATTCGTCCAAATTATTTATTTTTTTAATTTTGGCCGTGTTTAGCATGAGAATCCAACTCTTTAACACTGTAAACAACTCTGAATACACCAAACACCATTGTACCCCCCCCTTAAAATCATTTCCACTAGTGCAGCTGCTTCAGGTATCTTACTCTATAACTAATACTGATCTCATCTAAATTAGGTTATTGGTAAATGGCAGACTTTCTAGGACGCACAGTTGAATAAATGACCGCAACTCAGTCATTGAGACAGTGGCTTACTGCCGCCTACTGGCAATTGTATTCTCGCATTTAAAAGTGTCATTCTATTTTTTTATCATTTCATATTTCTGTTCTAAATTTTATATCTAAAACATTAATTTTCTAATATTACGTATGCAGTGTAAATGCAGGAGCTCCTTCAAATATGTGTAAGCTACAGAGCCCTGTGTGTTTAATTATACTTTATCTTTTTTTTTTTTAAAAAATAAGCTGCTTAACCGATATAACTTTGATATTTTAGACTGATTTTGACATGAGCAAAAATCCCTTGTTTTACATTTATGATAGACTTTGACCTTAATTTCATGTCATCTGAAGCCTTTATTTATAGATGTAGTAGTCAGCACACTGGAGTTCATTCCAGCATGTTCCGCAATAATTGCACAATTTGATTATGTAAGCAACATTACAATCTAGTCTTCTGTAATTCCTGACTTAATATCTAAGCAATCTGTCAAAGATTGACATTAAAGTGATGGTTTACTCATAAATGAAAAGTCTGTGATCTGTGTTTTTTTTTCTTTATTTTTTTTTCCCCCTGTAGAGTCAATAGGTACCATCAACTGTTTAGCTACACATTATTCAAAATGTCTACTTTTATGTTCAGCAGAAGAATGAAACTCATACAAGTTTGGAACAACTTGAGGATGAATGAAAGAGTTTTCATTTTTGAGTGAACTTTCCCTTTAATGTTTTTACTCTGCATTGCCTTTATTCTTCTCACCAGTTTAAGTCATGAACAGTCTTATTGTGTATGTAGCTGTAAGCATGTATTCAGGTGGTCATCTCCGAGTTCATGATCATGTTTGTCTCTCAGCACAGCAGTTCAGATGAAGGCTGTGCTTGTTCTGATGTCATGTCTGTTCCTCAGGGAGTAAGATCTGTGCGTCCTGCCGCACGAGGAAGACTCCGCTCTGGAGAGACGCTGAAGACGGGACGCCCCTCTGTAACGCCTGTGGGATCAGGTGCGCAAACGTGTCCCTGCTCTTAATGTGAACGATTCGTTCTGCAGAAATAAGAGTTTGAGTTCATAACCCAGTAACTCACTCTTTTCTTTTTCATCAACCAGATTCAGTTTAGAGTCACTTTCACCATCCTGTCAGTTCATCATGGATATAGTTATTTAGTTTGACATGACAAAAGTAAAATAGCTTGTGAAAACCAGATCATGTTGACTTTCAAGAACTGTACATTTGCATGATGGAACTGACCTTTACAACAAAGATGTGCACAGACCTTTTAAGTGGAAACAGGCCACTTCTCATATTTATTGTTTTTTCTAAACAAAATGTTAAATATATGTGACCCTGGAGCACAAAACCAGTCTTAAGTCGCTGGGGTATATTTGTTGCAATAGCCAAAAAAAACATTGCATGGGACAAAATTATAGATTTTTCTTTAATGCCAAAAATGATTAGGATATTAAGTAAAGATCATGTTCAATGAAGATATTCTGTAAATTTCCTACTGTAAATACATCAAAACTTAATTTTTGATACATAATATGTATTGCTAAGAACTTAATTTGGACAACTTCAAAGGTGATTTTTCTCAATATTTTTTTTTTTTGCACCCTCAAATTCCAGTTTTTCAAATAATTATATCTCAGCCATAACGGACCATACATCAATAGAAAGCTTATTTATTCATCTTTCAGATGATGTATAAATCCTAATTTTGAAAAATTGACACTTATGACTGGTTTTGTGGTCCAGGGTCACACATTAACACAACTCTGATGTACTTACCAATTTATTTTAATTCCCCCACACTCACCCAATCATTTCATGTTTCATTTTTCTACAGATTTCTACAAAAAATTAGTTCATGCTCATCGAACAGGCAACAACAAAGGAAACTAAGCCACGATGTGCATGTTTTCTATGCTGCTTGTTTCAAGTATATATTTAGATGTGGCAATTCTGATCACATTATTAATTTTACTGTATTCAGCTGTCCTTTCTCCATTAAGTTAGCCTGTATGTCCATGATCAATTGCCTTAGCTAAACTTTAGCTAACTTATTATTTGTTATAGCTTATGAGTCACGGATGTTAACACGCATGGCCATAACCAGGGTTTGAAAGTTTGTGAGGTCTGAGGTTAAGAATTGTGCAATAATAACCCTTACCAATACAACTCATGGTATACACTCTTTTTGATAGCGTTCATAACATTTCTGACGGATAATATCATGATGTTTTGTGTTTGCCTTACTGAATGTGGTATCCTGTCAGCGATAACCTGTCCATATGGGAGTTTTTGATTCCTCTCAGCTTAAGCGCCAGCGACGCAGTGTTGCCAGATAATCTATGAAAACAAATAAAAACCAACAAATAAATAAAAAAAGAACACGAAATTAGTTAACATCTTCTGCTAATATAAGATAAAAGAGAAGTTTCACTATTTCAAAACTGCAACTTCCTACTTTATTAACTTTCTAAACTGTCAAATTAAAGGAACACTCCACTTTTTTTGCAAATAGGCTCATTTTCCAACTCCCCCAGAGTTAAACAGATGAGTTTTACTGTTTTTGAATCCATTCAGCCGATCTCCGGTTCTCCCGGTAGCTCTTTTAGCATAACTTAGCATAAATCATTAAATCGGATTAGACCATTAGCATCGTGCTCAAAAATAAAACCAAAGACTTTTCATATTTTTCCTATTTAAAACTTGACTCTTCTGTAGATATATTGTGTACTAAGATTGCGATTTTTTTTCTAGGCTGAAATGACTAGGAACTATACTCTGGTTCTGGCATAATAATCAATAAATTGTGCTGCTGTATTATGGGTGCACATAATATGTAATGATATGTAAAACTCAGTTTAACTCTGGGGGAGTTGGAAAATTAGCCTATTTGCAAAAAAAGTGGAGTGTTCCTTTAAGTGAAAGGACCAATCCAAAAACTCTCTCACTCCGCTAGCAATGAGCTTGGACATTGGCTAAATTTTGTTATATGTAGACCCTCATATGAGGAGTTTTAAACCGCAAATTAGCCATTCAGACAACAAAAATTATTTTTGAACATTAAGAATTGACTGAGATCTGGACCTCGATGACCTCATAGCTGGCGATGGCCATGTTGGCAAGACAAATTAACTATATTTGTGTTTTGTTTTTTGGATAATTAGAGGCACAGGTAGCTTAGTCTTTTGTTCATCACCACTCACCTCCACACCAAGATAAACACAACTGGAAAGATAGAGAAGGCTTCACTTATGATGCTCTCTGATGTACTGATTACTGTGCTGCGCGCAATTTTAACATTTCCCGACCCAAAAATTATAAATTCTTTTTAATCTGTTTGACAGGGAAAGCCGTGTGCAAACAGAAACACACTTATGCACGCATATATTTTCATTAAAAAAATTAAAATTAAATAAAACGGAATGAAAAAGGGCACTTATTTCCAAGGAAGAAAAGCCCTTTTGATGTCTATCTGTGCACATGCCTGCTTTACAATGCTGTTCATGTTTATTAGAAAGCACTTTGTAGTAAATGTTCTGAACGAGGCCTGATTTAGCTCTTGTTTTTCAGGTATAAGAAGTATCGTGTGCGCTGTCAGCAGTGCTGGAACATCCCGAAGAAGGAGGCGAACACAAACTCCAAGTGTCTGAAATGCGGCGACGTCCTGAAGATGAAGTGCAGCAGCTGGTAGGATGTTCATAAAGTCTCTGGTGTCTGTTGAGACTCTGTTTGCTGAGATGAACGTCTCTGAATAGACAGAGATTCATGAGTCTAATAACCGAATCATTCTCAGGGTTTATTGCGTCGATCGGTGCCTTATATGACTGTTCACTTATGTAATTTACACATTTCTCCTCTTGTTTTGTGTCCACATATTTATTGCTGAATATATTTATTGATTTGTGTGTTTTCTTTGGTCACAGTCAGCTGATTTGTGTTTGTGTTCAGAGGTTTTCTGTGCTGGAATGAATATTAAATTGTATTTATATTCCTCTGGCGTCAGTGTTTTTTAAGCATTATTACACAGATGCTGATCTGATTAATGAGTCTGTGTTGACGTGAATCATTGGTGTGTTTATATTGGTGTGTGATCAGATGTATGTCCATAAACAGCCTTCAGTTTCTGATTCAGGTTCAGTTTCAGGGTTTGTGACTGTGGTGTGTGTGTGTGTGTGTGTGTGTGAATGTGGTGATAATCGACTGTAAATGTCATGGATGTGAAGCTTTTCATTTATTTCCTTAACTGGGTGTCTTTTTTCACCGCAGGTTCTGGTGTGTTTGGATCACAAGGCTTTGTTTTTAGTGTTTCTCAGTGATTCAGTTGTTGTTGTTTGTTCTTTGCTGTCTGCTGATTGACTGGATCCGAATCTAATAATTGTGTCTAGTTCGGTGTAGAAGCAGAACTGCTTTGTCTTGTGTTTTATGATCTGTTTTGTTTAGATGAGTTTAGTGGTGATAAGAAAATGAGAAATTAGAAGAACTTATATGTGACCCTGGACCACGAAACCAGTCTTAAGTCGCTGGGGTTTATTTGTAGCAATAGCCAAAAATACATTGTATGAGTCAAAATTATCGATTTTTCTTTTATGCCAAAAATCATTAGGATATTAAGTAAAGATCATGTTCCATGAAGAGATTTTGTAAATTTTCTACTGCAAATGTATCACAACTTAATTTTTGATTAGCGATATGCATTGCTAAGAACTTAATTTGGACAACTTTAAACGTGATTTTCTCAGTGTTTTTTTGCACCCTCAGATTCCAGATTTTCAAATGCTAGTATCTCGGCATTACATACAAACCATACATCAATGGAAAGCTTGCTTATTCAGCTTCCGGATGATGTATAAATCTCAATTTTGGAAAACTGACACTTATGACAGGTCACATATTTCAATGCTTTTGTGTTTGCTGCTAAAACTTTGCATCCAAGTTCAAAATGAGCTCAGCGAGGCGCTCAGTTAAGTTTGTCAGAGCCGCTGGCCGACTGTCATTAAGAAATTTAACCCGTCTGTTTGTCAGAACTCAATACTGGGAGAGCGCAAGTGTCTTTGCTAGTAAAAAAGTACCGAAAAAGGACAGCATGCAAGTTTTGAAACGATGAAATCTGATTTCACTCACATCTTCTCTTATATTTTCCATCATCATGTCCATTTAGGGACTCCATAGAAAGTGTGTGTACATGTTTTGACTATACTTTTATACAGTTATAGCTGCATTATTTTTCCAATTGACTCTATAATAGAATATAATATGCATAAGCAGAAAACACAAAAAAGCGAGTATTTCTTTTATATTCCAAATTTGAAAACATGGTAAAAAATGTAAAATTTGAAGCCTTGCTGATAGAATGAATGCCTATTAGCAAACATTGCTTTATTTTATAGTTAAATGGCCCGGGGTTAAAAAATTGCAGTTTTAATGGGTTTCAATGTGGACATTTGTGTTAAGGCCCTAAGTGTGAGTATTTTTTGTACGGAGGGTAAAGTTTATTTTTTGAAAGAAGTGAGGGTGAAATATTAAACACCTGAGCCAAAATCTATGCAGTTGGCATTAACACAAGTACACTTATAACAAAAAACAAAACCGAAATGGACAATGTTCATAAGGTCGCACAAGGGTTAAAATACTTTGACAACCCACTAGTCAGACGTTTGACTGGACCTCACTAGTTAAATGTGTAAGTTGAGGGTTAGATGTTAAAAAATATCAATAACCTGATAGAAAATCATTGGACGTCTGTGCAATGTCCTCACTAAGATGAGATCAGATGAGCCAAACAAACATGAGTGTGATCATGATCATCGTGCTCATCGGCGTCCTCTGCTGGACGAGGCCTGAAACCTAAAGGACAAACATGAGACAATGAAAAGCAGGAAACGAGTGATGATCTACAGATAGTAGGCTGTATTCCTGTGTCGGCAGATGGAGAGTGTTCTCACATCATCACCCGTCTGCTGTGGCTGAACTCGAGTGACTGGAGACGTGTGGAGGAGCAGGTCTGTCCTGAACTCCAGCAGGACGCCTCATCAGTTTAAAGCTGGCTTTATAGAGGAACAGGATTGTGTTCTTTCTGACGGCTCACGACTGTGTCCTTCAAGGTCACGAATAATAGAATTTGACTAAAACTAGAGCAATCCAGTCAAATACTGAGAATACAGTTAATCAGAAGATCTGTAAACTTCTCTCATGTATAAATGTGACCCTGGAGCACAAAACCAGTCTTAAGTCGCTGGGGTACATTTGTAGCAATAGCCAAAAATACATTGTATGGGTCAAAATTATCAAAAAAAAAAAAATATGCCAAAAATCATTAGGATATTAAGTAAAAATCATGTTCCATTAAGATTTTTTGTAAATTTCGAACCACAAATGTATCGAAACTTACTTTTTGATTAGTAATATTCATTGCTAAGAACTTAGTTTGGAAGCTTTAAAGGTGATTTTCTCAATATTTTTATTTTTTTGCACCCTCAGAATCCAGATTTCAAATAGGTGTATCTCAGCCAAATATTGTCCGATCCTAACAAACCATGCATCAATGGAAAGCTTATTTATTCAACTTTCAGATGATGTATAAATCTCAATTTTGAAAAACTGACACTTATGACTGGTTTTATGGTCCAGGATCACAAATGTCAGTCGTTACGGATTTAAGCTGACTGTTGTTTCAGAAATTTATGTACATGATATGAACGTGACATTTATTGTTCAGTTGCTCTTCTTTTGTCTCTGATATAGGCATATGCCGCTATCAAATTTTCATGTTGCGATTAATTGCTAATGTTTTTATCACGGTATACGGTATTATCACCATATTGAAATTTGGTTGCAAAAAAGTGATGTCATAATACAGTATAATACATTTCTGAACATTAAAACACAAAGCAATACACAAATTATAAAGTTAAACATTTTACACAGATTAAAGTGCAGAAGAATTAAAAGACCAATAGGTATCACTTTAAAGCAAGATCTTATTAGTAGTTACTGCATTAACATGATCAATCAACAAAAGCTACATTTGCTATAGAAGTTCATAATCTTTCTTTAAAATAACAAAACTTTTAGTTCATGTTAGCACAGGTTTATTTAAAAAAAACTTCACAACTTTTGATTTAAACTAGGTGTTATTGTTATTAATAATATATAGGAATGATCTAAGATTAATGAATGTTTAGAAGAATTTTTCATTGGGAGTTTAACAAATTAATTAACTAATGAAGCCCTAAAATAAAGTGTGAGCGAACAATAAAGAATTCACTTTCAAACAATATTGAGGGCGTGTTGTAGTTCAGATTAAAATGTAACAAGTGTTCAAATAAATAGCCTGTTGAGTCTAAATATTAAAGTATTTGGTGCTGTGATGAACACCACTGCAAACACACAAATGAATGACTATTTAAATCATTTAAATATGTTTTATAAAGTAGCGCAGCTGCTTTGTTTCTGGGGTAATGTTGCATTTGCAGTTTAGCGCCATCTGCTGTCAGAGAGCGAATGTGCACTTTCACTTTCATCCAGAGCATCTCTCAAGCGTCCCGCAAGGTGCTCGTTTACATCATGCATTTAACCAGTTAATGGGAAAAGTATTCTTAAAATGCATTGAATTCTGAATATTTTTTTTAATAAAAAATAGTTTTCGGTATTTTGAAATGCCCATGATAACAATACAGTGCATATTCATTATCGTGATATATTGCATTACCAAATACCAGCACATGACTACTCTAATTCCTTGTGAATTGAGCACTTGAAATCGTTCACTGTAGTGTTTATCTGTGCATGCTGTAGTTGTGAACTCCTGCTGTCCTTCTGTACGATGCTGAAGTGAGTTTGGCCCCGCCCCGTCAATCGGAAGCCCGGCGGCCCCTTCGCAGCGCATTAAGAAATGAGTTATGAATAATGAGCGTTCGTGCGCTCACACCTGCGCCCGCGGCTCATATATCCTGTTTGGAAAATGGCCGGCGCTCTCGCGAAGCCCTCGACATCGAGCCTCCCGCCCTTCGGCGCTCCAACAGGAAGTGTGGACAGGAAACAGCTGTCCCTGACATCCTCCCTCTGCTGCTCCAGGTGCATCCTGGGTACTCGACGCGCTCTATCTGCGAGCGCCGTTCGTGTTCATTGGGCGCGGAGCGATCTGCGACGATGGTGCTCAGATGCTGTCGCGAATCTGCGGTGGATCGGCCGCTCAGTCGAGTCTGATTCTCACAGCGTTTCACGGCAGAGCGGCCGCGCGTGACTGATATATTTAATCACACACACAGGTGTGAGCAGCGCAGTGCTTTCAGCATCTTATCAAACCATGTGTGCAAACTGAGCTCTCTCTGGAGTTCATTTACACTGCAAAAAATGCTTTTCTTGCTTAGATTTTTTGTCTTGTTTCCAGCCAAAATATCTAAAAATTCTTAAATCAAGAAGGATTTTCTAGACAAGCAAAAATGATTGTCTTCTTTTCAGAAAAAGAAGTCAAAATGAAGTGAGTTTTTGCTTGGAACAAGCAAAATAATCTTGTTTTTGGCTTGAAATAAGATCATTTATAAGATTATTTTGCTTACCCCACTGGCAGATTATTTAGCTTGTTCTAAGCAAAAACTCACTTAATTTTGGCTTATTTTTTCTGAAAACAAGACAAACATTTTTACTTGTCTAGAAATTCATTCTTGATTTAAGAATATTTAGATATTTTGGCTGGAAATGAGACGAAAAAAATCTAAGAAAAGCATTTCTTGCAGTGTAGTCCACAAACTGTGACATGAGAGCAGTTTCATGTGTTCATATGTTTTTCATCGATCAGTTTTCAAATCCAGGCTTAATAACTTTGAACACCATTCTTTAAATCCTGTTTTGTAAGAGCGTTGCTAGATTTTTATTTTCATTTTTGTTTCATTTTTGAAGCAAACGTGACTGTTCGTGTTTGGGTGTTGTGTCTGGTTGTCGGATGTGTCTATGGGGTTCCTGAGGTAATCTGTGTGGTTTCTAGTGTGTTGCTATTAGGGCTGCATGATTATGACAAAAATAATAATTGTCTAATATTATTCCCTTGAAATTATAATTGCAATTATTAATTAGAATTATCACAATTTACACTGATTGTTGTAAATAGCTTTATACCATTGTTTCGAGCAACTGCATGCCATAATTTTATATAAAAATGCAAAAAACAAGCTAAAACCACTGAAAAAAATTTATTGCTTTTCTCGTTGCCACAAATGTCAATGATACATTGGTTTGGTTTCTTTAAATAATAATAATAATAATAAAAAAAGTATAAACGCTTTCAAAACTATATCTAGGGCATGTGGTAGTCCAGATTAAAATGAAAAAGTTTTCAAATAAATAGCCTATTAAGTCTAAATGTGTAAGTATTTGGCGCTGTGGTGAACACCAGCAAACACACAAATCTGAATATTTAAATCATTTAAACACTCTTCAGTGTTTACCGGTTTCCCGGGTGAGTTCTAAATTGTTTATATTATGTTTACGCCGTCTGCTGTCAGAGAATGGAAGTGCGCTTTCATCCAGAGCTTCTCTCAGGCGCTATGCCATGTGCATCTCATCTGTGCTTGTTTTAGGGTCACCACCTGACAATAGATCTGTTGCAGGACAGAAGATTTGATTTTGCGGGACACGTGCGAGACATACATTTACTGCTGTTATTCTTTGTAAATACTGATTCGCATCCGTTAGTCATATGCGCTTATTTGTGTTTCTGAGCAGGCACATTTAAGCAAGAGAAGGCATGTTTGTTTTGTATGAGAGTGAAGAGAATCCACCTGCGTGAAAAGAGATGTGTATTACAATAATGCACTCTAAACATCATTAACGTCATTAAATTAACACCATATTAACCGCCTCAAACGAACCATTAAAATAAGAAAGTCGTGTCTGAAAGCTGCATCAATTATTTATTTATTTATTTATTTATATATTTATTTTTATTTTTTAAATGAATGGAGAATATCGTGTTTTTCCGTGTGCATTCAACCATTTCCATTGGTGGTGCTAGATCATTTGTGACCCTGGACCACAAAACCAGTCTTTATTGTCAGTAATAGGTGGTCAACTTTGGAATAACTTGCCCCTTCCAATAAGAGAGTGTCCAACTTTCAATAACATTAAAATTCACTTAAAACAGTGGCTTTTAGAAAACCAGAGATGTGCTCATTCTTAACTGTTATTCATTTATTATACATACACTTTCACTGTTATACTGAATGTATTGTTGTCTGTTGTTAATGTATGTTGTTGTTGTTATTATTATGTGTACTTTTTGTAGTAGATGAATGTTGTATTTGATGTTGGTTGTCTTGTTAGTTTTTATGTTACCTGCTTAGGGACTGCAGATGAAAATTAGTTACTGTCACTAATTCTGGCATATTTACATGGTGTATTCTTTAATGCAACTGTGTTCATTAATATGCATGGTCCCTATCAAATAAACCAATAAATAATAAAAAAAATAAGCTTTCCATTGATGTATTGTTTATGATCGGACAATATTTGGCTGAGATATAACTACTTGAAATCTGCAATCTGAGGGTGCAAAAAAATCTAAATACTGAGAAAATCACCTTTACAGTTGTCCAAATGAAGTTCTTAGCAATGCATATTATTAATCAAATTAAGTTTTGATATATTTATGGTAGGAAATGTACAAAATATATTCATGGAACATGATCTTTACTTAATATCCTAATGATTTTTGCCATAAAAGTAAAATCAATGATTTTGACCCATACAATGCATTTTTGACTATTGCTACAAATATACCCCAGTGACTTAAGACTGGTTTATCATCCAGGGTCACATCTGATGAAGTTCGTGCATCCTTTGCGAGGAAACTACGCCGCAAAAAGAGTAAATAAAAAGTGTTTTTTAAAAAGGCAAAAGATTGCATGTGCGTTTTCTTAATTTGACAATTAAAAACCAACAGACTGATGAAAATGTGGGACATTTTCTCAATATGTGACATGCGGGTCAAGGGGTTAAAATGCTGTGATGTACAATGCAAAGCGGGACGGGTGGTCACCCTAGTTTGTTTACATCAGAGTTTGCTTTGACGCAGCATACAGCGGTGTGGTTCATTCAAAATTCAGAATAATTTGTCAAATTAACATTCTTGGTTTTGATGTGCCCACCATAACAATATTGCGCATATCTAAACACGCCTCTTAAGCATGCAGAATAATGTGTTTTGTTTTTTTTTTGTAGTTGTGGCTTTGAACGATTACATAATCGTGCCATCCGTAATCGTGATCGAGATTAGAAATTCGATTAATTGTGCAGCCCTCGTTGCTATGGTGTTGCCAGCTGGTTTCCAGGGTGTTGCTAGGGTAACTAATCTGGTAACTAAATGGTGTGTCTGATCACTGAGGCAGCAGCACACATGATCTGAGGAATCATTCACTGGAGCACAAACACACTCACTTTAGCACTTAGAGCTGGAAGATTCTTCTCCTGACTTACAGTCTAGACGTGTCAGTGCCAGTTGGCGAAAGTCTGTCTGCAGGAGTTCTGTTCCTTGTGTGTGTGTGTGTGTGTGTGTGTTAGTGTGTGACCAGTAGTATTTTAATATCTGTAGTGTTCCAGGTTAGTGTTAAAGCTTTCATCACTAGCAGCACTAGCACTAGAGAAGAGTGACTCTGTAAACCTCTGTGAGCACTGCTGACTTGCGCGCACACACACACACACACACACACACACACACACACACACACACACACACACACACTCTATCGCTATCGCTATACGCACACACTTTGTGAGGACACACATTGACACAATCCACTCTCCAGCTCCTTACCCTAAAACTATTATCAGAGCTAAGTGCCTCACCCAAACCCTTTCCCTAAACCTAACCTTTACCCAATTAAAACCAGGGGCTGGATTCACGAACATCTTCTTAAGAAATAAATTAAGACATTTTCTTAAGATAAATTCTAAGAATTTCGTATGAATGTTCTTAAGTGCAGTTCTTGAAAATTTAAGAAGTTCTCATATGTTCTTAAGAACATCTTAATTTTTTCTTAAGAAGAAAATGACATCTTTATTTGTGTGAACACATGGCTGAAGACGCATCGATAAACTCACACACCAAAGATATTTTTGCTGTTTCTGCAAATTATCCTAATAATCATAATAAGCATGCACAAACCTGTTTTCACCACAACCTTGATTGGCGCTCGGTTTCACATTTGAAATAACCCAATAAATCCATTAAATAATTCATACTTTTGGGGATTTAAGACAGGTGTGGGCTATCCTAACTTTAAGAAGTTATTTACGATGGAAGAAGATTCTTTTCAAGAATTTGAATTCTACTTAAATTGTGTCTTAAGAACAATCTTGGGTAAAAAGATGAGAATATTCTTAAGAAGAATTTTCGGGAATATTCTTAACTTTTTACTTAACTTGGAAAATAAGAATAAAATGGCAGTTAAGAAGAAATTTCTTCTTAAGAATGTTTCGTGAATCCAGCCCCAGATCCCTAAAACCAAGTCTTGATCCTCAAACAGGCCTTTAAAGGGGTCTCAGAAAGTGAGGACCGGCCAAAATGTCCTCACTTTACAAAATTGTACAAGCTGTACAAGTGCACGCACACACACACACACACACACACACACACACACACACACACACACTCTCTCTTATTGCCCTAAACAATTAAGCCTCACTGATCTGTATCTCTGACACACAATAGTGTTTACATGAATGGAGGAAATGTCTCAAACACAAGTGTGAGTTAGCAAGAGATGTTTGCATATTGCACATGAGGTGTGTTTTTGATGTCATTCTCTCTCTCTCTCTCTTGTCCTCTTCATAACCCTTTGTCTGCTAGTCAGATCATTTACACAGATGAAAAGTGATTATCCACAAAACATAAACAAACACACACACACACAGTCATTTATTGCTGCTTTGTTGTTGTGTGTTTAGACAGGCGGACAATACGAGCGACTTCTGATTCAAACAATTGCTGCGATTTCTTCCCTCGTGAGGAAGCACTCGCTGCTATAATTACCATCAGTTTGACTTTCACACAAAGAGCCGAACGAGCCTCTGACCTGATGAGACGGTTCATCACAACAGCTGATTTAATGACATTTATTAATACATTCACAATTGATTATTGGGTAACTCAGTCTTCATTTTTTTTGTGATTGTGAGCTTATGATCTGTCTGTTGTTTACATGTGGGCTGGGGCTAGTTGTCACACTGGTTTTAACAGTGAAGTTTTTGTTTAGACTGACTGCGTTCACACCAGAGGCGAATTGCGTGAATAAATCGCGCTATTTGTGCGTAGTAGGACGCTTGAACATTTTGAGTTTACTCGCTTCATTCGAGCCTGAAATTCACTTAAAAACAGACACACATCTGACAGTCCTCTCCCAAGCAAGATCCTGTTTATTCCTGTTTCTATAAAAGTATGAAGATGTATCATACAGCTCTGGATATCCACATACAGCAATGATGATTTTGTCCTCCATTTGTCGTTTTGGGTTTCTGTCTCCGCTCGCTGCGTTGTAATCATGTCATTACTAGAGCAAGCTCCTGATTGGTTAATGCAGTGCAAATTTTTGGCAAAGTTCAGATTTTTCAACTTGCGTGAAAATCACCCGAAACACTCAAATCGCGCCACAGAAAGTCTATCGCGTCTTTGCATTGACTTAACATGTAAATCACTTACGCTTTCATTTGTGTGTGGTGTGAACGCACCTTAAAAAGTAATCTGCTGGATGAAGCTCTAAAAGGCCTAAGTTTTGAGTTACTGACATCACTGCAGATTCAGCCGCTCGCTGTGTAATAAGAGGAGAGTTAATGAGCTGAAGAGATTGGGCTGATTTAAGCTGATGTAGAGTAAAGCCGCTTCTATTCCATCACTGACAGCCCTAGATGAGCGCTGGACTAACACAGACCTCCGTCTCACTCACTTTTGTTTAATAGACGTGATTTGGGGATCAGTTCTCACTATTGACAATGACTTTTCCCTCAAACTCCTAATTTGCTGCTAATATATAGTTAGTAAGGTAGTTATGTCTATAAAGGATCTAAATATGATGAATGCAGCAGAATAAGACATTAATATGTGCTAAAGTATTGCCTTATAATCATCTGAATGTTCGTTTAGAGGAAAAATGAATATAAATTGTTTTAAATAAATGAGGGCAGAGTGACTCTTGAAGCTCTGTCGTGTGTCTGACTGAACACTGAAGACACTTGTATGTATTTTTGGAAAAAGAAAGAAGCATTTCTCAGTGCGGTTAAAACTCAGAGTCTTAAATTAACACTGACGCAAATCTCCACAGACGTGACAGCAAACTGCAATCGACCAACCGTAACACAGCTGCTGCGCACACACACACACACACACACACACACACACACACACACATATACGCATGTATGCACGCACACACAACACACACACTTATAGCAATGCACGCACACACATATACGCATGTATGCGCACACACGCATGCGTGCACACACACACACGTACGCATACATACACACACATATACACATGTATGTGCACGCACACAACACCCATTTATAGCAATGCGCACACGCATACATGCACGCACACACACACATATACGCATACATACACACAAGCATGTATACACACGCATGCATGTGTACACGCATATACGCATGCACAAACGCATATACGCACACACATGTATGCGCGCATACACAACACACACTTATAGCAATGCGCACACACATGCATGCACACACACACACACACACACACACACACACACACACACACACACGTACGCATACATACACACACGCATGTATGTGCACGCACACAACACACACTTATAGCAATGCGCACACACATATGCATGCATGCATGCACGCACACACGCATACATACACACAAGCATGTATACACGCATATACGCATGCACAAACGCATATACGCACACACATGTATGCGCGCATACACAACACACACTTATAGCAATGCACACACACACACACACACACACACACACACACACACACACAAACAAACACGTACGCATACATACACACACGCATGTATGTGCACGCACACAACACACACTAATAGCAATGCGCACACACATATGCATGCATGCATGCACGCACACACGCATACATACACACAAGCATGCGTACACGCATATACGCATGCACAAACGCATATACGCACACACATGTATGCGCGCATACACAACACACACTTATAGCAATGCGCACACACATGCATGCACACACACACACACACACACACACACAAACACACACACGTACGCATACATACACGCATGTATGTGCACGCACACAACACACACTTATAGCAATGCGCACACACATATGCATGCATGCATGCACGCACACACGCATACATACACACAAGCATGTATACACGCATGCACGCGCACATGCATGCACGCGCACAAACGCACACTTATAGCAATGCACGCACGCATGCGTGCACGCACACAGATACGCATGCATACACGCGCACAAACGCATATATGCATATATGCATGCATACACACACATGCATACACACGCATGTACGTGCGCACAAACACATATACGCATGCACACACGCACGCATGTTTGTGCACACACGCATGCGTGCACACACACGTACGCATAGATACACACACACGCATGTATGTGCACGCACACAACACACACTTATAGCAATGCGCACACACATATGCATGCATGCATGCATGCACGCGCACACACACACGCATGCATGCGTGCACACACACATATACGCATACATACACACAAGCATGTATACACGTATGCACGCGCACATGCATGCACGCGCACAAACGCACACTTATAGCAATGCACGCATGCGTGCACGCACACAGATACGCATGCATACACGCGCACAAACGCATATACGCATATATGCATGCACACGCACACACACACACACACACACGCATGCGCACACACATGCATGCATATACACACAAGTATGTATGCGCGCGCACAGCACACACTTATAGCAATGCGCGCACTCGCATGCATACACACATGCATACACGCATATACGTGTGCACAAACACATATACGCATGCACACGCACGCATGTTTGTGCACACGCATGCATGCGTGCACACACACACACACACACACACACACACACACACACGCACGCTGTGCATACTTTTACTTTCTCAAAAAAAACTCATTCTGTATTTATAAACCTCACAAATGTCCCCACAGGATCAAAATTGACTAGTTTTGCTATCCTTGTGGAGACATTTGGTCCCCATAACGTGATAAATGCCAGGTGCACACATGTACATTTATACATGTAAATCCATGTGAATATTTGCTAAATATATACTGTATGTGTGTGTATTTATATACATAACACATTTGCACAGTACATATATTATGTAAACAACAACTTTTATTTTGGATGCGATCAATCATTTGACAGCACTAACGGGTACCATAAGATTACGGTGAGTGTGATCTCGGCATACATGTGGTTTTCAATTGGTTCTTGTTTTTACAGTAAATTGTAAATAAATATTAGTGTTAAAATGTCAGTAGTCTGATTTAACACTCAGATAAGTGTGTGTGTGTTGGTTGAATGAGGCGCAGTGTTTGTAGAGATGCGCAGTGAGGCCTGAGATGAAGATGTGATGATGAAGAGTTTGAACATCATAGTTTCTGTCTGAATGTTTCCACTCAGAACAGAATAAATGCTGCTTCACTTTCGTTTACTTACTTCACTGTGACTCTGTGAGAGAGAACTTTTACAATGTTATTCAATTGTGATGTAAGTTGTGCTTCCTTTTGGTGGAGATCCAAGGACCTTCAGTGTCTGAGGCTGACCAGTGAGAGAGAGAGACAGCTAAGAGAGAGACGGGTGGGGGGGCTCTTATCTCAGCCCTGCAGGCACTTTTTTTTACTCTTATCAGCATCACCATATTGTACAAGTACATCCTCCTGTCCAGCAGAGAGCGGAAAACTCTCTCTCTCTCTCTCTCTCTCTCTCTCTCTCTCTCTCTCTCTCTCTCTCTCTCTCTCTCTCTCTCTCTCTCTCTCTCTCTCTCTCTCATACTACTTCAGCTCAACTGGTGTCCAACTAGAGCACCATGTCTGCTGGTGATGGGGGGGGCTGATGGAGAGAGACGGGCGCATGGGCACACGTGCATCACTTCTACATCAGCGCATGTTCCAGTGGTCCGTCATTCCTGCAGTGAGGTCATGGCTCTGTGTCTCTGATCTTCACTGAACGCTGGAGAAAACCGGTGGAGAACAAGCACTCAGGAACGGGAAGGAAGCGCGAGGAGACGCGTGGAGGAGAGCGAGGGTGCGCTTCACGGACGGCGTGAATGAAGACGACAGAGAAAGTGACCGCAAACACGGTGAGTGAGCGACGAGATCTCACAGCGGACGCTTTGCGTTCGTCTGACCGCCGCTGGTTTGATTCACGTTTCTTCAGAAGCAATGCTGACGCTGAATAACTTCATATATGTATGCATTCAGCACTACTGACACATCTAGGGCACAAAATGAGAACAAGCTCATTCGAAAATCAGAAAGTTCTCTTAAACTGACGTGGACATGAAAGACGCAACCACACACAGATTTGGAAACCGTTGCGACCCGTGAAACGTGTGACGTTTCCTGCGAGCGACCACCTGAAAACACATGGAGCTTCTAGAATGTCAAAAACTTGTGAAAAGCTTCATTAAATTGACAGAAAGAGGAACCAATGTGAGGAATAACAGCCGTCGCTTAAAAGAGGGAAATGTGAAGGAAAGCGTTTGCAGAAGTGTGTGTTGAATTGCTCTTTGTGTCTGTGTGAGGACATTTATTGATCATGTCTGTCGTAGCGATCGACTCATTGATCAGACACTGACTGATGTCAGAACTGATCGTTAGATGGCAAGACGACTGACAGATGATATACACATAATACAAGTAACAACACTAACGCAAGTAAACACCGACAGCAGCTGTTCCAGAAAGACAAATACTAACATTGGTTGTTTTGTCCGACATTAGTACCAAATGCACTAGTACCGAAGTCTCTGGGTCATGAAAGGTATGAAGTTTTAAGAGTGGCAAACTGAATTCTCATCCGCTGATCCCATGATTATCAGTGTGTGTTGTTTAGTTTGAGTTGTTTTTTTCTTGCGCTGTCACATCCACTACATTAACTTCTGTTCACACTTATGCAATGACTCTTGCAGCCGTGAATGTGTTTGTCAGTCACTAAAATTAACTGAAATGAAATGCTCCAAAGTGGAGTGACACCGGATTCACCTGCAGTGTGAACGCAAATCCTAAGGCCACTGTATATTCATGCATCCCCAGAGCACGCCTACATATGACATGCTCGCTATGGACCAATGGTTGTTTTAGATACTTTTTATTGTTTCCAAACATTAAGAAAAACAACTGTAACATATATACTGTACCAGTAACCAAACACCAACTAAAGACGCCCACCCCATCCCCGACAGAGCCATAAGAAACAAGACAAAACAAAGAGAGAGCAATTTTGTAAAATGCATTTAAGACAATGCATTCAACAAATTCCACATGAAAGTGAAAAATATATTAAAATAAGCCATAACAAACACAGTCAACTGTCACTGAACGCTTGAGCATGATCACATTATTTGGTCTATCCATTCTGATCTAAAAAACAAAGGAAGGAGCCCCAGATCTTGTAAAATGTGCATATTTTGTTTGACTGATTAAGTTAGTTTTTCCATTGCTATACAAGAAGACAATTCCTTAATCCAGATTGACCAAGATGGACCATGAATACTTTTCCAGTGAATGGCAATCATGCGTTTCGCATGCAATAGACACAGGCCAACGGTAGTTTGAAGGTGGACTGACCTTTTCTGGTTTGGCAAACTGATTCAAACTCCTGAAACCAACAGCAGTTCTTCTGAACTTTGTTTTAGGAGTTCAAACCGAACTTGTCAGAAAAATGTTCACTCTGGCTGGCAAACATGTCATTCTAGCCTGTTTTTGTTTGGAATTACTTCACAACAGTTTGATCTACATATATTGTTTGATTTAACACAGACAGGAGCTTCTGAAATCTCATTGTTTTGTTCTTTCAGGACCAAACAGATGTGTCTGAGTCTGCATATCTCCCCATGAGGTGAGATGACAAGAAGCTGAGCACATCAGGAGAGCTCATTAGTCTCAGGTCATGATGGAGAAGAACGAGCCGCCCGTCTCGCCCTCCTCACCGCCTCCGTCTGTCCTCCAGAACGTCAGTCCTGCTCATGTGAGTTCCCCTGATGCGAATGCGTCTCGTGACGCAGAGAGCCGTGCGGACGCAGCCGAACCAGAGGCCGCCGAAGCCGAGATGGATCCGGCGAGGACGCCTCGACAGAGTCCCCCCGTCACGTCCACGGATTTGTCCGGCGAGCGCGTGTCCTCGTCCTCCTCTACGTCCCTCCCACCCAACATCCCGGTCATCAGCCTGGCTCACAGCAAACCCCCCATGCCTCCCCTGTCCCTGCTGACGGCCCTGCACCCCGTGCCGCACCTCTCTCACGGCCCCGCGGAGCTGAGACTGGCGCAACTTTCCTCGCTGTCTGGCGCCGGATCCGCCGCGGCCCTCCTGCCTCCGCCTTTCCTGCAGACGCACCCCTTCATCAGCAGGTGAGACAGGATCAAACCCACAATTATTGCCACTTTTACATTCCTTCAAAGGACATCAAGAAAGATCTTCTTCATTTGTGTGTTTGGTGGTGGACGTACAGTTGAAGTCAAAAATTTACATACACCTTTCAGAATCTGCAAAATGTTCATTATTTTAGCAAAATAAGAGGGATCATACAAAATGCATGTTATTTTTAATCTGAGCTGAATAAGATATTTCAAACAAAAGATGTTCACATATAGTCCACAAGAAAATACAACAGTTGAATTTATAAAAATCACCCTGTTCAAAAGTTTACATCCCCTTGATTCTTAATACTGTGGTGTTTCCTGAATGATCCACAGCTGTGTTTTTTGTTTAGTGATAGTTGTTCATGAGTCCTGAACAGTTAAACTGTCTGCTGTTCTTCAGAAAAATCCTTCAGCTCCCACAAATTCTTTGGTTTTCCAGCATTTTTGTGTATTTGAACCCTTTCCAACAATGACTGTATGATTTTGAGATCCATCTTTTCACACTGAGGACAACTGAGAGACTCATATGCAACTATTACAGAAGGTTCAAACACTCACTGATGCTCCAGAAGGAAAAAACATGCATTAAGAGCCGGGGGTGAAAACTTTTGGACAGGAAATGGAATGGAAATGTGTACATTTTGCTCATTTTGCCTAAATATCTTTTTTTTTTTCTTCATTTAGCACTGACCTTCAGAAGCTACAGAAGATACTTGCATGTTTCCAAGTAGACAAAATTAGTTACATTTACCATGATCTTCAAATTTCAAAAGTTTTCACCCCCGGCTCTTAATGCATGTTTTTTCCTTCTGGAGCATCAGTGAGTGTTTGAACCTTCTGTAATAGTTGCATATGAGTCTCTCAGTTGTCCTCAGTGTGAAAAGATGGATCTCAAAATCATACAGTCATTGTTGGAAAGGGTTCAAATACACAAAAATGCTGGAAAACCAAAGTATTTGTGGGAGCTGAAGGATTTTTCTGAAGAACAGACAGTTTACCTGTTCAGGACTCAAGAACAACTATCACTAAACAAAAGCTGTGGGACATTTAGGAACAACACAGTATTAAGAATCAAGGGGATGTAAACTTTTGAACAGGGTCATTTTTTATAAATTCAACTATTGTTTTCTCTTGTGGACTATATGTAAATGTCTTTTATGTGAAATATCTTATTCAGGTCAGTACTAAATAAACAATATCATGCATTTTGTATGATCCATCTTATTTTGCTAAAAGAATTAACATTTTGCAGATTCTGCAAGGGGTGTGTAAACTTTTGACTTCAGCTGTAAATCAGCAGCTGACACTGGTGTGCTCAAGGTGTTGCTCTGCAGTGTTAGAGAGATTAATGTCTACAGGAGAGAATCAGGATAAAAAAACAAACTGATGTCATGTTCTCTTATAAACCACAGACGAGTTGAACCTCAGTAAATCTAAGGCATTGTTATTTTTTCTCAAAGCGCTGTGGACAGAATGAAGTCAGATCTATGTGAGCGGTGCGGCTGTAATGAGGACAGAGCGGCGATCGTCACGTTTGTCCAATCGGTGACAGACGGTCATCGCACTCAGGATTGCTTTTATAGATTTCTTTTCATCATGCATCTCCTTATGTTTTGTTTTCTCTCTTTCTCTCAGCTCTTTCCTCGGACCATCCGGAAGCTTCGGGATCTTCGGTAACGCTCGAATAAAGAGACGCCCATCCTCACACTTCGAGGTGGACCTCAATGACGGTATGATGTTTCATTTATGGATGTTCTGTTAAAAACTTACAGTGAGGAGGCAGTAGGCATATGCCGCTATCAAATTTTCATGTTGCGATTAATTGCTAATGTTTTTAATACGGTATATAGTATTATAATGATATTGAAATTTAGTTGCCAAAAAGTAATGTCAAATACAGTATAATAACAAAAATTCTGAACATTTAAAATACAATAAAGCAAAACACAAAAAGGTATCACTTTACAGTAAGATCTTATTAGTTAACTTTAGTTAATGCATTAACATGATCAATCAACAAAAGCTACATTTGCTACAGAAGTTATTCATCTTTGTTAAAAATAACACAACTTTTAGTTCATGTTAGCTTGGGTTTATAAAAAAAAGTTTATAACTTTTGATTTAAACAAGGTGTTATTGTTATTAATATTATATAGGAATTATCTAAGATTAATGAATGTTTGGAAGAATTTTTCATTGGGTGTTTAACTAATTAATTAACTGATGAAGCCCTAAATTAAAATGTGAGTGAACAATAAAGAATCAATACACTTTCAAACAATATCTAGGGCATGTTGCAGTCCAGATTAAAATGTGAAAAGTGTTCAGATAAATAGTCCATTGAGTCTAAATATTAAATTATTTGGTGCTGCGATGAACAAATACAAAAATCTTAATGACTATTTAAATCATTTAAATATGTTTTATAAAGTAGCGCAGCTGCTTTGTTTCTGGGGTAACGTTGCATTTGCAGTTTAGCGCCATCTGCTGTCAGAGAGCGAATGTGCGCTTTCACTTTCATCCAGAGCGTCTCTCAAGCGTCCCGCAAGTTAATGGGAAAAGTATTCATAAAGAATGAATAATTTCTAATAAAAAAAAATATTTTCTGTATTTTGAAATGCCCACAATAACAATTATCGTGATATATCGCATTACCGAATACCGGCACATGTCTACTTGACGGCTTTCACTCTTTGGTTCATTTTCGTGAAACCAGATGAATTTAGCAGGAGTTGGTGTTCCGCTGTGTCTCACGTGTGGTTTTCCTCCAGGTCCTCCTCAGAAGCTGGCTCGGCGCGTCTTCACCAACAGTCGTGAGCGCTGGCGGCAGCAGAACGTAAACGGCGCTTTCTCTGAGCTCCGCAAACTCATCCCGACCCACCCGCCCGACAAGAAGCTCAGCAAGAACGAGATCCTGCGCCTCGCCATGAAGTACATCGACTTCCTCGTCCAGCTGCTGAACGATCAGACGGGCGACCAGACGCGCAAAGGCCCGACGGAGGGACGCGAGGAGGACGGGAAGAAGGACGGAAGCGGGGCTTTGGGAAACGGAGGCTCCCCGTCCCGCAAAAACAGAGACTCCACGGACTCCGTGACGGCGCTGATGGCCTCGTCGGGCTCCAGTTGCTACGGCGACACGGACAGCGAGGAGAGCACGGGGCCCCGGACCTGCACCGTCGAGACGAAACGCGGCGGCAGCGGGATCACGGAGAAGGTTCAGGAGCAGATACTGACGGTCACCGCGAGCAGCTACCAGCGGTGACCAACGCTCAGAAACTCAAACTGACGCTGGAGGGATGTTCAACCTTGTGTGGAATGACAGGCAATTTACTTTTCGTACATTTTTGTATCGGGTTTGTGTTCCTGATCCACTTTTGTGTGTTGAGTTAGCCGCGTCTGCCGCTTCTCCATTTAATTTCCTCTCGCCGATATTTGAAGGAGCTAAAGGGAAAATAAATATGTGACCCTGGACCACGAAACCAGTCTCGAGTAGCACAGATTATATTTGTAGCAATAGCAAAAATACATTGTATTATCGACGTTTCTTTTATGCCAAAAATCATTAGGATATTAAGTGAAGGTCATGTTCCATGAAGATATTTTGTAAATTTCCTACTGTAAATATATCAAATCTTAATTTATGATTAGTAATATGCATTGCAAAGAACTTCATTTGAACAACTTTAAAGGTGATTTTCTCAGAATTTATATTTTTTTGCACCCTCAGATTGCAGATATTCAAATGCTAGTGTCTCGGCCAAATATTGTCCTATCGTAACAAGTTTATTCCGCTTTCAGATGATGTATAAATCTTAATTTCGGAAAATTGACACTTTTGACTGGTTTTGTGCTCCAGGGTCACATAGGTTCCTCGTGAGATTGTGAGTACCTCAAACTTCACATCTGCGACTATCTGAAGCATTCAGCTGGATAATTTACTAATGTGTTGATCTTTTGAAAGCATCGCCACTCTTTCCTGCTAATTGGAAATGAATGGAGAACAGCTCAGGATCTGTGTCTCATGTCTTCTGTGGGCATCTTCAGGAACATCTGACGGGAAATGTTCTGATCATCAATGATCTTCTAGAGGATCTTCTTTAGCTCCGTCTGAGCTAGCAAGTGTTTGGATGATGTGAAGATGGATGTAAAGCTGTGTGGAAGTTGTAATTGTGTGGCTTGCGTTGAAGTGATTTTAGTTTGAATAAATTAAATGCGATAGTTTTCCGAATTTCTCTCTCATTTTCACTTCCTAATAAACACCGGAAGACTTACTAGATTAGTTCACTTTCAGAGCAAAAATATGCAGATAATGTACTCACCCCCTTGCCATCCAAGATGTTCTTGTCTTTCTTTCTTCAGTCGTAAAGAAAAGCATTTTTTTTGAGGAAAGCATTTCAGGATTTATTTCTATATAATGGGCTTCTATGGTGCCCCCAAATTTGAACTTCCAAAATGCAGTTTAAATGCAGCTTCAAAGGGCTCTAACTGACCCCAGCCGAGGAAGAAGAGTCTTATTTAAGAAATGATTATTTTTTAAACAAATTGAATAGGGTATGTCAAACTCATTTCGCTTTTTCCTCCCCAACTTCAAAATTCATCCTCCATCGCTGCAGAAGGACCAACCCAGTGTTCACAAAGTGAACATACAAAGAATAACAAACAGCCTTTACAAAAAAAAGGTAAAACAGCAGTTTTGATGTTGAAGATGAAAACAATGTGTGAGTTAACTGCATTGACCCGGATCACACAGATGCATGCGCTTGGCAGAAACGAGACGAGCGTTTGAGGTTAAAAAGTGTATAAACTGTCAATTTGTTTAGAAAATAACCAATCATTTCACTAGATAAGACCTTTCTTCCTCGGCTTTGATCATTTAGAGCCCTTTGAAGCTGCATTGAAACTGCATTTTGCAACTTCAAACTCGGGGCACCACAGAAGTCTGATATTTAGAAAGAAATCCTGAAATGTTTTCCTCAAAAAACATAATTTCTTTACGACTGAAGAAAGACAGACATCTTAGATGACAAGGGGGTGAGCACATTATCTGTAAATGTTTGTTCTGAAAGTGAACTAATTCTTTTAAGTGTGTAAGTGATTCACAGAGAATGATGGGAAAAGCCTGAGTTTATGAGCTGAGTGTTTCAGCTGCAGCGCTGTTCATTATCAACACAAATACAAACACAATGAACTTTGTTTAGATTCAATCCGATTGGTCGCCTCGTTTGAAACGCGTGTTCCAGGATGTGATCGTCTACGGCGCGACAGGAAATGCCATGGTTTGGCAACTGCCATAGTGTACCATACACAAACACCAGCCCTGGGGAAAAAAAACATTCACTCTCCATAACAAAAGCATTTTTAAAAAGCGGTCGTCTAAGGCAGAGGTTCCCAAACATTTCAGCCCACGACCCCCAAAATTACAGTGCTAGTACCTCGGGAGCCCCACTTTCCTAAAGTACACGAACGTTTTGCAAAACGGCGCACAAGCGTAATGACAACACAACAGTCTAACAACCATAATATTATTTTATAGTCATTTACTCATTATTTACATTTGAACATTAATCTTACCTAATGCGTTTGGTGGGCAACATGCTGGATTTGTATTTTTAATTCACCTTATATTTTTTATTTCTTGGTAAAATATGCTATTTCCAACGCTTTAAAAATTATTTGATTTCTGGAAATCATCTTGCGACCCCTCCCTACTTTGGGAACCCCTGGTCTAAGGTAAATGTTGTGAAAAGCATGCTATGCTATTGTCAGTGTCTTGATTTCATGTCAGCAGTGTTGGGGGTAACTCAAGTTACATAATAATATGACTTTTTTCAAGTAACTAGTAAAGTAACGCATTACTTTTTCATTTCCAAGAAAATATATGAGTTACTTTTTCAAAAAACTAACGCCAGTTACTTTTTGTTTTCTTTATGTATTTAATCCCATTTTATTAACCAATGACTTTGCTGCTGACCTTTGATCCAATTCAACTGTACACTGCAAAAATACTGTTCTTACTTACATTTTTTTTGTCTTGTTCACAGCCAATATATATATATATAAAAAATTTAAATGAAGTAAATAATTATATTTTTGTCAAAATAAGTGACTTTTTGCTTAGAACAAGCAAAATAATCTGCCAATGGGGTAAGCAAAAAATCTTATTTCAAACAGAAAACAAGATAATTTAGCTTACCCCATTTGGGAGATTATTTTGCTTGTTTCAAGCAAAAACACTTAAATTTTGACAAGAATTTTTATTTCTATAGAAAAACCCTTCTTGATTTAAGAAATATATATTATAAATATATTATTAAGAGATATTTTGGCTGGAAAAAAATCTAAAAAAAGAAAAGCATTTTTTGCAGTGTACTAATAAGCAAAACTTACTTTAGATGAACTAACATTTGTGCTTTTTCCTCATTGCTGAAGAGGGGGAACTTTCTTTTCCTACAGTTGCACTGTAAAGACGGGAATTTATTCACTTCATTTCATTTTGGTGTGAAAGGGCTTTTACATTTGCTAAGAATAAATCTTTTTACATTAAAAACAAACAAGCAAGCCCTGCCCAGATTTAAAAAGTAACGCAAAAGTAATGTAACGCATTACTTTCCATAAAAAGTAACCAAGTAACGTAATTAGTTACTTTTTTAGGGAGTAACGCAACATTGTAGCGCATTACTTTTAAAAGTCACTTTCCCCAACACTGCATGCCAGTGTCTTTTTTACTAGTATAGTCCGATATTGTGGGGTAAACGATGCTTCAGCCGGCGACACGTTCACGAACCCGACCGCTGCTGTGCTTTCTTGTGTGGGGCTCTGCAGCGGAGGGTCGGTCGAGGCGTTCTCCAGGGTGGACGTGTCTTCTGCACTTATTGTGTCCCTCGGCCGGTCGTCCGGAACAGATGGGATGTCCTCTGGCCCTTGTGTGATTAGGATTTTCCAAGATTTTTCATCATAGAGTGCCGGGACAGGAAAATGATTTAGTTTAAAAAAAGGCCCGTCCTGTAGCCGGATGCGGTTTATCCATGACGGAACCGTGAGAATATGAGCGGGATGGAAAGACCGTGACGCCGTTCGGCCGCGCTGGCCGAGCTGTTTTTCCCACTGCAGCTGTGTGTTTGTGGGGTCAGGGGTCAGAGGTCAGCTGTGGGTTTGACTGCTTCTCGTCTCTACTGTCCTATCAGGTGTCCAGGAAGCTCCTACAGTTGCTGCTGTCTCATCGCCAGCCAACCGACTTCCTGACATGACCGCCGGTGGCCGCAGTTATGAAGAGGTGGCAAGAAAGAAAAAGTGAAAATCATTCTCTTCACTTCAGCTCATCCGTCTCTCACACACACTCCTGCAAACCGCACGGCAGGAAGGGAAACTTGCGTAACGCTGTAATTCAGGCTTGAATGACACGCCGCAAACGCCTTCACGGGCCTCAGGGCGCCGCGTGTCGGTTAATGGGACGCGCTCGTGTAGTTCAGGGATACGCGAGGGAATGCGCGGCGAGCGTTTCCCGTCTCTCTGCTCTGATACAGAGGCCTCCGGGGGGCAAATGTTTGGCGTGAGACACAGAGATAAAGCCCCCTCCCGATGCCCCCGGAGCAGGGCATTATGGGTACCACACCCTGTTCGCTGGCACTGCGCTCGGCCACCTGCACGGTTTCATCATGTCTGCCGTGGTTGCCGTGGTTACGACATCCCTGATGACACTGAGCACTTCCTCTGACCAAGGTCACACACACACACACACGCACACACACACACGCACACACACACACACACACAATACACAGGGGTTACCCAATCAGCCAGTTCCTGTGTAAATGACAGCAGTGTGTTAGTGAAGTTTGGAAACTTAGGCAAGGCAAGTTTATTTATATAGCACTTTTCATGCACAATGGTAATTCAAAGTGCTTTACATAAAAGGAAATAATAAAGTCATAAAAACATAATAATCACAGCAATAAAAACTTTTAAAATGTGACCCTGGACCACGAAACCAGTCTTAAGTCGCTGCGGTATATTTGTAGCCAATAGCCGAAAATACATTGTATGGGTCAAAAAGTTTTTATGCCAAAAATCATTAGGATATTAAGTAAAAATCATGTTCCATTAAGATATTTTGTACCATAAATGTATCAAAACTTAATTATTGATTAGTAATATGCATTGCTAAGAACTTCATTTGGAAACTTTAAAGGCGATTTTCTCAGTATTTTAATTTTTTTGCACCCTCAGATTTCAGATTTTCAGATAGTTGCATCTCAGCCAAATATCGTCCGATCCTAACAAACCATACATCAATGGAAAGCGTATTTATTCGACTTTCAGGTGATATCTAAATCTCAATTTTGAAAAATTGACACTTATGACTGGTTTTAAGGTCCAGGATCACATATGATTTAAAAAAATATATTTAAAATGAATTAAAACAGGAATAAAAATGATTATACAGTGCAATCAGTTCGGATGCAGCACAGTGCTCATTCAGTAAATGCACAACTGAACAGATGAGTTTTGAGTCTGGATTTAAATGTGGCTAGTGTTTCAGCACATCTGATCTCTTCTGGAAGCCGATTTCAACCGTGAGCAGCATAAAAGCTAAAGGCGGATTCCCCTTGTTTTGTGTGAACCCTTGGTGTTTCTAACGGACTCGATCCTAGTGATCCTCATGGTCTGTTAGGTTTGTATTCAGTGAGCATATCTGCAATGTATTTAGACTTAATGCGTAACCTACTGCTGAAATTATGCACTAGGTTAGTTTTGGAGATGAATGTGTCACTAAAAATTATTTAATAAATTTATGATGTGAGAACATTGATATTATTGCAAACCCAGGAGGCATATTCTATCATTTGAGAGAGTATTTACCCACAAAACCAGTCATTGACATTTATACATCATCTGAAAGCTGAATAAATAAGCTTTGTTATGATAGGACAATATTTGGCCGAAATGCAACTACTTGAAAATCTAGAATCTGAGGGTGCAAAAAAATCTAGAAATTGAGAAAATCGCTTTTAAAGTTGTCCAAATGAAGTTTTTAGCAATGCATATTACTAATCAAAAATGTATACATTTATGGTAGTAAAATTTACAAAATATCTTCATGGAACACGATCTTAATATCCTCGTGATTTTTGGCATAAAAGAAAAGTCAATAATGTCAAGCCATACAATGTATTTTTGGCTATTGCTGCAAATATACCCCAGTGACTTATGACTGGTTTTGTGCTCCAGGGTCACAAATATAAAAGTTTATAACTTAGGTAGCACTTTAGGTAGCAGTCCTGTTCCATCTACGAACGAAATACTATTCAGGACAACTTTGAGGAAAGGTTTTGATTCACTTCAAATGTAGACTACTGTAGAATGGGCTATGGGCAAGCAGTCTAATGTTTAATCTACTAAAAAGCCATCTCTTTACTTGTACAAGATATATGGGTGACACGTCATAAAATATTGTAATGACTGACTTTGTATTTAATGTGAATTTAATAAAACATAAGTAGCTAATTATAACGCTTTCAAACGAGCATATTCACATCATCAAACAACATTATCATTGACTTCAAACTATTTCAAGTACACTGTAAAATGAGTATCTTACTTACATCTGCACTTGAATCACTCTTTTGAGTCGATTCTGTTCTGATTCCTTGCTGAATTGTCATTCGTGCACAGAGACCATAAAGATCTTTGGATGAAAATAATGACCATGAACCAACAGTCACCTAAAACCAAATCTGCAAATTCACCTGTTTGCCTGCAATGATTTATTTTTTGTTCATTTTTCTTTTTTGGATATTGCTGCTTTACCTTCTGTGTTACTGTTTAGCATGGGCTATTGACATTTGTTGAGCAAAATATGTGTACAGGAGCAGCATCAAACAATGAATAAACATAAATGCCACCTTAGATGCAGCTTTTATTACACCTTTGTGTTGTAAAAAGAGCTTTTTTTAATTTTGAAAAACAAGAAGTCTGTACTACAGTTGATTGAAGTAACTGCTTAAATCTGACATGAGTAAAAATAAACAAAAAAATGCCCCTTAATATAAAAGTTAATTTCTGACACTGACACTAATTACTTTTACTGTACTTGAGTAATCTTTTCTAGAATTGCTTGTACCTTTCCTTGAGTAGTTTTTGTATACTCTATTCATCTCTGATCTTGTAAGTGCAAGTACATTACTACACTGTAAAATACAAATCGCTACCAAAAGTTATGCAACATAAAATGACCAACATTTGATGTTTTGAAATTTTTGTTTGTTTTGTAAAAGCGTTACACATCAGACCTCAGATCATCACTGAAGTTCTTTAGAAGCTGTAGTAGAAGTCTGGAGCTCCTATAAGCTATACTAATACTAACACTAATGTTAGTTAATTCTGTTTATTACCAGCGCAACAACAGTGCCATCCTGCATCCTAACTCAGTTCAGGGTTTATTCTCATGCAGTGCAGTCAGACTGATAAATGACTGAAGATTATGTGTCTTTCAGACCCCAGCAAACTAGACTATTACAAACTTTCAGTTTCATCTGTTGATTTGACACCACAGTAAGTCTTGAAAATATTTTGCACATCCAGTTATTTTTATGTATTAAATGCAGTAGCTTTAGTTTTTTTCCTGGTGTGTGTTTCATAAAGATTTAAGATTCCTGTGATGGTGCTGATGTCAGAACTTCAGGATGAAGACTAGACTTTAATGATGCATGTTTTTTTTGCATATATATAAATATCTCATGGCTCTGATAAGCAGTTGTATAACACTTATTTTAAATGAACTCTTTCAGAGCTACAGTCAGTTTAAATGTAATGTTTTGACCGTCTCAGCCAGGACTCGAACCCGGGACTCTCTTGCTGTGAGGTGACAGTGTTAACCGCTGATCCACAGGACAAGTTTATGGTCATTTAAAAGATACAGTTCTGTTTTATTATAGATCTTAATCTATATATATTAAGTTTACATTAACAGTTAAAATATAAATATTGCCCAGTCAGTCTGGAACATGTACAGCGATAAATTACAAACTGAGACCCTTTATTCCTTTTAAGAACAGAAAAAAAAAAAAAATTAGAATCAAATTAGAAATACAGTGAACAGACTCATTGTTGAAAGTGATTTGTTTTTGCGTTCATGAAACCGTTGAAGCTGGATTCAGAGCGATCTGGAAACATTTACAGTTTTTGGCCATTGCTTACACACTAAAACCGAATGCTTAGACCAAAGCCTCAATACCTGAACTTCTTGTAGCATAAGCTTAAACACAGTGTCAACTTTGCTTTTTTTAGTTGTTTACGATTCTATAACACACTTATTGCGAAACACAGAGTTTTTTACGTTAGACACTTTGTTCAAAAACAAAATCACCTGTAATCATTGAGAAAACACTCTGTTCACAAAGCAAAACTCATCTGGCAATTGTAGGCACTTAAAATTTTAAAATAAATTGCACCCCAATAGCAATTTATCCAGTAATTGGTTTTTACTGGATAAATGTTGTTGCTAAATTTGATGATTTGTGATTACATTTTGAATGTTTGTTTTTTGTAAAAACTTGATTACTGCAGAAATTCTACTTTTGAGTTTTACAGAAGACAGTCTGAGCAAATGACAATAAAAATAGTAACTCAAAGACTGTAGGGCTGTCAAACGATTAATCGCGATTAATTGCATCCAAAATAAAAGTTTATGTTTACATACTATATATTTGTGTACTGTGTATATTTGATATGTATATATAAATACACACACATACATGTATATATGGAGAAATATGTTAGGGTTATATCTAAAATATTTATATTCATTTATAATCTAAATTGTATGCAGGTATAAATATATATATATATATATATATATATACATATAAATATTTAGTTTTAATATATACATATGTGTGTGTATTTATATGTACATAATAAATTTACAAAGTAAACACACATATGTGACCCTGGACCACAAAACCAGTCTTAAATGTCAATTTTTCAAAATATATATTGAGAAAATTGCCTTTAAAGTTGTCCAAATGAAGTTCTTAGCAATGCGTATTACTAATCAAAAATTAAGTTTTGATATATTTACAGTAGGAAATGTACAAAATATCATAATAGAACATGATCTTTACTTAATATCCTAATGATTTTTGGCATAAAAGTAAAATTGATAATTTTGACCCATACAATGTATTTTTGGCTATTGCTACAAATAAACCCCAGCGACTTAAGACTGGTTTTGTGCTCCAGGGTCACAAATAGTATGTAAACAAACTTTTATTCTGGATGTGATTAATCGTTTGACAGCACTAAAAGACTGCAGTGTTTTCTATAAAGCCCATCAGTGTGTTGCTGGTGATATGAAAGAGTCATTCAAATGGTGCTTGTGTGTATGGTTCTGTTGCAAGAATTTCATTTTTAGAAAGGCGTGTTAAGTTTTGGCATAGATGTGAGTTGTTCATCTCCAAGTGCTATGTCTGATTGACTTGTTTTGAGCCAAATTCTGCAAAAAGTGTGTAAGCAATAGGCAAAAACTGTAAACTCGAGACCCAAAAGGTGAATAAACTGTACAGCACATAAAACTTTGAGTTTGTACACAGCAAAAAAAAATGCTTTTCTAGCTAAGATTTTTTGTCTTGTTTCTAGATAAAATATCTAAAAATTCTGAAATCAAGAAGGACTTTCTAGACAAGTAAAAATTATTGTCTTGTTTTCAGAAAAAAGGAGGCAAAATGAAGTGAGGTTTTGCTTGAAACAAGCAAAATAATCTGCCAATGGGGTCAGCAAAATAATCTTATTTCAAGCAGAAGACTAGATTATTTTGCTTGTTTCAAGCAAAACCTCACTTAATTTGAACTTCTTTTTTCTGAAAACAAGACAATAACGTGTACTTGTCTAGAAAATAATTCTTGATTTAAGAATTTTTAGATATTTCAGCTGGAAAAAAAGCTAGATAAGCATTTTTTTGCAGTGAACATTGACTACACTGCAAAAAAAATGCTTTTCTTAACTTTTAAAAAAGTCTTATTTCCAGCCAAAATATCTAAAAATTCTGAAATCAAGAAGGATTTTCTAGACAAGTAAAAATTGTCTTGTTTTCCGACAAAATATGTTAAAATTAAGAAAAAAACCAAGCAAAAATAATGGTAAATTAAAAATAATCTAGCATTCTGCTTGAAACTAGATTATTTTGCTTACCCCATTGGCAGATTATTGCTTGTTTCAAGCAAAAACTCACTTCATTTGAACTTCTTTTTTCTGAAAACAAGACATTAACGTGTACTTGTCTAGAAAATAATTCTTGATTTAAGAATTTTTAGATATTTCGGCTGGAAACAAGACAAAAAATCTAAGCTAGCAAAGCATTTTTTGCAGTGTACAGACTGACGATGTGAGAGGGATTTGTTTTAGTTCACAGTGATTCTCCAGAGCAGATCACACGTCTATTACTCAGTTTTGTGTTTATTGAATCTCCGTCTCCCGACCTCAGTGACAGCAGAACCCAGCACCGCTCCTACAGCGCCCCCTATGGCTCCCGCGAGGAACACGCCCAGCGCCGCTCCCGTCAGAGCCCCCACCGCCAGCAGCTTCGGCACCCGTCCCGCGCAGGCGCCGGTCACGTCCCACGCGGAGCGGAGCAGCGACGAACCCGCCGCGGCCGAGTCCAGCCGGTCGCCCTTCGCTGCAGGCGTCACGTCCTCGTCCTCCTCTTTCAGAGCGTCCAGAGAGCGGGACGGGTTCTGTCTGTCTCTCTGTCTGTCTCTCCTGACGGCTGCGATCTCCTGGTTCTGCTGGAAGGGCGAGCCGCTGTAGAAGTCTCCTCCGCTCTCCTTCACCGTCTGCCGCACCTTCTCCAGCAGCTCCTTCGCTCCGGCCGTGTTTCCGCGCCGCAAGACGTGGTAGCGATCGCCGCATTTCTGCACCAGCTCCAGCATCTCTGGCCGTCTGGAGGAGATGTACGCCTCCACCTCCTCGACGCCCGCCGCTCCCTCCGGCAGCAGGTCCGAGCGCGTGAAGAGGACGACGGTGTGCCGGCGAACGGCGTCCGGTCCGAAAGCGCCCTCCAGCGCGCTCAGGGCCGGCAACTCGGAACGGGCGGGTCGGTCGACGGGGACGCAGAGCAGGAACGCGTGAGGGCCCGGGGCCAACAGGGATAGGCATGAGGAGATCTGAGCTTTCACCTCCTCAGGAGAGCTCTCCGACTGAAACCAGTCCGGTGTATCGACCACTGACACCTGAAGGAGACAAAGTATTTATATAGCGCTTTTTACAATACAGATTGTGTCAAAGCAGCTTTACAGTGTCAGGAAGGCAGTGTGTCAATAATGCAAAAGGAAACGTTACCATTTTTCAGTTAAAGCGAGTTAATCGTTGAATTCAGTGATGCTATCATCAGCTCAGTTCAATTAGTAAACAATATCACTGGAAAATAAGTGTCCGCAACCAGTGTTGGGGGTAACATGAGTTACATAACTCAAGTTACGTAATAATATGACTTTTTTCAAGTAACTAGTAAAGTAACGAATTACTTTTTCAAAAAACTAACGCCAGTTACTTTTTGTTTCCTTTATGTATTTAATCCCATTTTATTAACCAATGACTTTGCTGCTGACCTTTGATCCAATTCAACCGTACACTGCAAAAATACTGTTCTTACTTACATTTTTTGTCTTGTTTCCAGCCAAAATATATACACATATATAGATAAAAAACATCTTAAATGAAGTAAATTATTTTTTTGTTGTTTGTTGTTTAACTGAATGTACAAAGCAAACTGTTTGCTGAAATATCCACAGATGTATGTCCCCACCAATGTCATAAGCAAAGCTACGCTCTTTCATGTCAAGTCAAGTCAAGTTTATTTGTATAGCACTTTTCACAAAACATATCGTTTCAAAGCAGCTTTACAGCAAGTTAGTTTGTGCAATAATTAAAGTTTGTTAAATTAAAGTTTGTGCAATAATTAAAGTTTGTTAAATTAAAGTTTGTGCAATAATTAAAGTTTGTTAAATTAAAGTTTGTGCAATAATTAAAGTTTGTTAAATTAAAGTTTGTGCAATAATTAAAGTTTGTTAAATTAAAGTTTGTGCAATAATTAAAGTTTATTAAATTAAAGTTTGTGCAATAATTAAAGTTTGTTAAATTAAAGTTTGTGCAATAATTAAAGTTTGTTAAATTAAAGTTTGTGCAATAATTAAAGTTTGTTAAATTAAAGTTTGTGCAATAATTAAAGTTTGTTAAATTAAAGTTTGTGCAATAATTAAAGTTTGTTAAATTAAAGTTTGTGCAATAATTAAAGTTTGTTAAATTAAAGTTTGTGCAATAATTAAAGTTTGTGCAATAATTAAAGTTTGTGCAATAATTAAAGTTTGTGCAATAATTAAAGTTTGTGCAATAATTAAAGTTTATTAAATTAAAGTTTGTGCAATAATTAAAGTTTGTTAAATTAAAGTTTGTGCAATAATTAAAGTTTGTTAAATTAAAGTTTGTGCAATAATTAAAGTTTGTTAAATTAAAGTTTGTGCAATAATTAAAGTTTGTGCAATAATTAAAGTTTGTTAAATTAAAGTTTGTGCAATAATTAAAGTTTATTAAATTAAAGTTTGTGCAATAATTAAAGTTTGTTAAATTAAAGTTTGTGCAATAATTAAAGTTTGTTAAATTAAAGTTTGTGCAATAATTAAAGTTTATTAAATTAAAGTTTGTGCAATAATTAAAGTTTGTTAAATTAAAGTTTGTGCAATAATTAAAGTTTGTTAAATTAAAGTTTGTGCAATAATTAAAGTTTGTGCAATAATTAAAGTTTGTTAAATTAAAGTTTGTGCAATAATTAAAGTTTATTAAATTAAAGTTTGTGCAATAATTAAAGTTTGTTAAATTAAAGTTTGTGCAATAATTAAAGTTTGTGCAATAATTAAAGTTTATTAAATTAAAGTTTGTGCAATAATTAAAGTTTATTAAATTAAAGTTTGTGCAATAATTAAAGTTTATTAAATTAAAGTTTGTGCAATAATTAAAGTTTGTTAAATTAAAGTTTGTGCAATAATTAAAGTTTGTTAAATTAAAGTTTGTGCAATAATTAAAGTTTATTAAATTAAAGTTTGTGCAATAATTAAAGTTTGTTAAATTAAAGTTTGTGCAATAATTAAAGTTTGTTAAATTAAAGTTTGTGCAATAATTAAAGTTTGTGCAATAATTAAAGTTTGTTAAATTAAAGTTTGTGCAATAATTAAAGTTTGTGCAATAATTAAAGTTTATTAAATTAAAGTTTGTGCAATAATTAAAGTTTGTGCAATAATTAAAGTTGTACAATGTGCACAATGTTAACAGCAATGATTATATGTTGCAATATGTCACAGAACTAAAGTCAGAGAACTGTGAGATACTGACCCGTGTGTTTTCCACGAGCGCTCTGGCCTTCACGCTCCGCTGAGAGTCCGTCGAGACATCATCTCTGTGTAGCTCAAACACCTCATGACCCAGAATGGTGTTCCCGGCCGCACTCTTCCCAGAACCACGGCGTCCCAGCAGAACCAGCCTCAGCTCCGGCAGAGAAGAGTCATCCAGAAGATCAGAGGAGGAGGAATATGTGGAATACGATGATGAAGAAGAGAGAGGCTCACTGTCATCCGAAACCTTTCTAATACTGTGATGAACTAGAATGAGAAACAGAAGCATCAGTGTTTAACACACACTCAGCAGCAGGGGGGAGTGGGGTAAGTTGACCCACCCCCTGTATCTTGGCAACAGTACACTTTCAGTGTCATGTGATCGTGTATTTTGGAATCACGCATCATTTCTGCTGGACTGTGAAGAGGACAGACACATGGGAGCAGCGGAAGGCACCATTAACTTTAAAAACTGTGGGCTTGTCAAAGTTAAATTTTCACGTAACAGATGCAATGACTGTTACATCAAAGCTAATTTATCCAGGTCTAAAAATATTCATGACGCATATAGGTGATTTAGCAACACATAAAACCATGCAAATCATTTATTAGCCTGAATTGGTAAGCTAGTTCGTTTTTTTTTCCTCTTCAAAATGCCAGCTATGGGGTAAGTTGAGCCAGCACTTTAACTTACCCCACCATAGGGCACCGAAGTTAAGTTAACTTTCTGAAGTATTTTAATGTGATATTTTGCAACTGGTTTAGTTTAACATTTATATAGATAGATATTATTTGTAGTTTATTTGATTTTGGACAGAGCACAAGTGCACCAAATTGATTCCTTCATTTTAGTTCATTTCTTTATTCTACTCTGTTTAGTCTGGGAAAGTTAAAACTTTGGTGTTCAACACATGTTAGAGAAATCCAAACAAAGAAAGACTGAAAATGAAACTTTATTTGATTGGTTTTGTCTTGAATAGAAGAACTATGACCGTTTGTCAAATTAAATTGATTATTAAATTTGTTTTTAAAAATCATATAAAAATTTCACACGGGTTTGAATCAGATTCAGTCCAATAGTTTTTAACTGAGATGGTGCATCTTACCCACTGAATCTAGTCAACTTACCCCTAACCAGCGACAAATTGAGCCACAGGAACAGTTTTTTATATAAGAAGCCATATTTTTATAACCCTTTGTCATTCAATTTAAAATGACAGGAAACAGCCTGAAATTACTTTAGATATTTCCATTGTACTTCTGCCTCATTTTCCCTCATCTTGAGGACCACATAAGCAAAAACTGGCTCATCTTACTCCACTCTGCCCTACTGCAGACCGTTTTTACAAACATATTAGTGCAGGGGTGTCCAATCCTGCTCCAAAACACTTGTGTGGAGGTATCTAGTGATCCTGCAGACCTTGGTTTGCTGATCCAGGTGTGTTTAGTTGGGGTTGGAGCTGAACTCTGCAGGACTGTGGTTTGGACACCCCTGGATGAGCGCTTACTAGTGTGCATATCATCCTGCAGTGACGTGAGTGATTCCTCAAATTATGTTGAGGAGAGATTAGGGATAACCCTAAAACGATTTTCACCTGCTGCACCATATAACCCACAGATGCACACCTGAGCTGACAGATTACAGACCAGAAGATCTTTTAACGGCACAAACTAGCTGTAAGTGAATATAATGTAAACCTACTGGTGTTGATGAAGCTCTGGTTGAACTGGACCTCTGGCACCTCCATCATCTGACTGAGAAGAGCTCCCTCTAGAGTTACCAACAAACATAACATCTCATAAATAGGAACCATTTCAAACCACATTCTCTCGTCTTCTCATCACCTAAAGTTACTTTTAAAAGTAATGCATTACAATATTGTGTTACTCCCTAAAAAAGTAACTAATTATGTAACTGATTAAGCAATGCGTTACATTACTTTTTAAATCTGGGCAGGGCTTGTTTGTTTTTAATATAAAATGTTTGATTCTTAGCAAATGTAAAAGCCCTTTCACACCAAAATGAAATGAAGTGAATAAGCCTAAGACTAAAGGAAAATTAAATTGACGTCTGTACAGTAGAACTGTAGGAAAAGAAAGTTCAAAACTCTTCAGCAATGAGGAAAGAAAAAGCACAAAAAATGCTTTTCTTACTTAGATTTTTTGTCTTGTTTCCAGCCAAAATATCTAAAAATTCTTAAATCAAGAAGGATTTTCTAGACAAGCAAAAATTATTGTCTTGTTTTCAGAAAAAATAAGTCAAAATTAAGTGATTTTTTGCTTGAAACAAGCAAAATAATCTGCCAATGGGGTAAGCAAAATACTTTATTTCAAGCAGAAGACTAGATTATTTTGCTTACCCCATTGGCAGATTATTTTGCTTGTTTTAAGCAAAAACTCACTTAATTTTAACATATTTTGTCTGAAAACAAGACTAACTTTTACTCGTCTAGAAAATCCTTCTTGATTTAAGATTTCTTTTAGATATTTTGGCTGGAAACAAGACAAAAAAATCTAAGTAAGAAAAGCATTTTTTGCAGTGTACTTAGATCTTTTTGTCTTCCAGCCAAAATATCTAAAAATTCTTAAATCAAGAAGGATTTTCTAGAAAAGTAAAGAATTATTGTTGTGTTTTTTCTGAAAACAAGTCAAAATTACGTGTGTTTTTGCTTGAAACAAGCAAAATCTTGTTTTCTGTTTGAAATAAAACATTTTTGCTTATCCCATTGGCAGACTATTTTGCTTGTTCTAAGCAAAAACTCACTTAATTTTTCCTGTAAACAAGAAAATTATTATTTACTTTAAAATCCTTCTTGATTTAAGATTTTTTTTATATATATTTTGGCTGTAAACAAGATAAAAAACTTAAGTAAGAACAGTATTTTTGCAGTGTGCGGTTGAATTGGATCAAAGGTCAGCAGCAAAGTCATTGGTTAATAAAATGGGATTAAATACATAAAGGAAACAAAAAGTAACTGGCGTTAGTTTTTTGAAAAAGTAGCTCAGATGTTTTCTTGTAAATGAAAAAGTAATGCATCACTTTACCAGTTACTTGAAAAAAGTCATATTAAAGTCATATTATTACGTAACTTGCGTGTGTTGTAATGCATTATCCTCAGCACTGCTCATCATTAGTGTTTGCATGATTAGTTTGATTAGATCAGGCAAATCCAGTCCTGCTCCTCGAGGACCATGTTCCTGCAGAACTTGGCTCTGACACCCGGAAGTTTCCAGTGATCCTAAAGATCTTGATGAACTGGTTCAGGTGTGTTTAACTGGACTCTGCCTGCAGAAAGCCCTCCAGGAACAGGATTGGACGCTTCTGGATTAGCCCAATGACTTTCATGTGTTTGTTTAGTATTTGAGCACCTTTGTTGAGTTTGAAGCTCGGGGTTTTCTCCAGCGGTGCGTGTTGGGCGTGCGTTTCCTCAAACTCGCGCTGCTGTGACTGAAGCCCGTTGATCAGGTGTCTCTGGATCATTTCATCACTTCTTGTTTCCTCTGTGTGTTTGTCAAATGTATTTGTCGGTGTTTGTTTTCCTCCGATGCCTCCGTTCCACATCGTGTCTCTGGTTGCGCTGAGCTTCATCTCTGTCTTCTGCTCCTCTCTGACGTCTCTCCCGTGCGTCTCCTCGTCTCTGAGCAGGTGAAATCCTCCGTTCCTCTGTATCACCTGCTCCACCTGAGACACAGGAAACTACTTAAACATTGCTCAAACTCATACATTTCTACAAAACTGTACACTGTCAAGCATAATGATCCCATACACTGCAGTCTGAACTGTAAGTCCTTTATTTCAGCATCATTCATGTCAATGTCTCAATATAAATGTTCAATACACTGCAAAAAATGCTTTTCTAGCTAAGATTTTTTTGTCTTGTTTCCAGCCAAAATATCCAAAAATTCTTAAATCAAGAAGCATTGTTAAATTATTTTCTTATTTTCAAAAAAAACAAGTCAAAACTAAGTAAGTTCTTGCTTGAAACAAGCAAAATAATCTGCCAATGGGGTGAGCAAAAAAATCTAATTTCAAACAGAAAACAAGTTTATTTTGTTTACCCCATTGGGAGATTATTTTGCTTGTTTCAAAAACAAGACATTAATTTTTACTTGTCTAGAAAATTCTTCTTGATTTAAGAATTTTTAGATATTTTGGCTTGAAACAAGACTGAAAAAAGCTTTTTTTGCAGTGAAGATTCACTGCAAAAAATGCTTTTCTATCTTAGATTTTTTGTCTTGTTTGTAGATAAAATATTTAAAAATTCTTAAATCAGAAGGATTTTCTAGACAAGTAAAAATTATTGTCTTGTTTTCAAAATAAGAAGTCAAAATTAAGTGAGGTTTTGCTTGAAACAAGCAAAATGATCTGCCAATGGGGTAAGCAAAATAATCTTATTTCAAGCAGAAGACTAGATTATTTTGCTTACCCCATTGGCAGATTATTTAAGCAAAAACTCACTTAATTTTTACTTATTTTTTCTGAAAACAAGACATTAACGTGTACTTGTCTAGAAAATAATTCTTGATTTAAGAATGTTTAGATATTTCAGCTGGAAACAAGACAAAAAATCTAAGCTAGAAAGGCATTTTTTGCAGTGTACAGTAATGTCTTCTGTTTCTCTTGGTTCTCTCATGAAAAAGCACCATGGTGCAGTGCAGATGCAGACCATGTGTTTTTGTGGAGTCAGAGACCAAATTTTCATGGTTTGGTCATGGACTAGTGATTATTTGGATCATAAAATTAAGACTAGTCTTAAAAGTTAGGCAGCAATTTTTTTTTCTTTAAGACTGGTCATAATTTTAAAAATCCAGTTATTTTGGTCTAACCCTAATCCAAAAAATAAGACTACGCTTAAGACACTGTCTTTAAATGGGGGTTAGGTTTATGCAACTGGCCACTGGTCTCTAGTATTGCAAATATGTTTAGCAGTCTGTGCCAACTTGTGGATATGCTAAACTAGACTTCTCACTCCAAAAGAAGGCACATTTACACCATCTGAATCATTCAGAGCCTCTTCTGGTCTCATTCCTGACCCTCAACCTACTCAGATCTTGGCCTGAACTCAGACTAGAATAAACTGGTCTGATAAGTGATGTGATAAACATCATTTTAATGGTTTCAGTGTGATTATATTATCTGAGCAAATAGATCTGGTCTGAGCTCTGCTTAAATGATGGTGTGGTCCATCGTTCCTAAAGATCAGAACTGAACGCCAGTTCAAAAGCACTGCAGCACAAGAAAATTGTAAAGCCCATTGGTGTCAGTGGTTTCTAAGATCGATGTAGGCTTATGATGCTTTTGAGACGCACAGCCAGGAGCGTGCATTTCTCACTTCAACCTGCTTGGAATTTTCTAGTGATCCTGAAGACTTTGGTTAGCTGGCTCAGGTTTATTTAGGGCTAGAACTAAACTCTGCAGAAAGCAGTTCCTCTAGGAGTTACAGAGGTAGGAACACTGCAAAAAAAGCTTTTATTACTTTGATTTTTTGTCGTTTCCAGCCAAAATATCCAAAAATTCTTCAATCAAGAAGGATTTTCTGCACAAGTCAAATTATTTTCTTATTTTCAAAAAAAACAAGTCAAAACTAAGTAAGTTTTTGCTTGAAACTAGGGCTGTCAAAGATTAATCGCATCCAAAATAAAAGTTTATGTTTGTATGCTATATGTGTGTTTACTTTGTATATTTATTTTGTACATATAAATACACAAACATACATGTATATATTAAAACTAAATATTTATATGTATATATATTTACCTGTATACAATTTAGATTATAAATAAATATAAATATTTTAGATATAAACTTAAAATGTTTTTCCTTAATTTATACATGTATGTGTGTGTATTTATATATACACTGCCGTTCAAAAGTTTGGGATCGGTACGATTTTTAATGTTTTTAAAGAAGTCTCTTCTGCTCATCAAGGCTGCATTTATTTGATCAAAAATACAGTAAAAAAAACAGTAATATTGCAAAATGTTATTACAATATAAAATAATGTTTTTACTTTAATATACTTCAAAATATAATTTATTCCTTTGATGCAAAGCTGAATTTTCAGCATCATTACTCCAGTCTTAAGCGTCACATGATCCTTCAGAAATCATTCTAATATGCTGATTTATTATTATTATTATTGTTATCAATGTTGTGCTGCCAAATATTTTTTGGAACCTGTGATTCTTTTTTTCAGGATTGTTTGAAGAATGACAAGTTAAAAAAGCATTTATTCAAAATACAACAATGTAAATCTATGCTATCATTTTTTGTTTTTTATTAATTTAACATATCCTTGGTGAATAAAAATATTAATAAAAAAAAAAAAAAAAAGAAAGAATAAAAATTTACTGACCCCAAACTTTTGAACGGTAGTGTACGTAATAAATATACACTGTACACAAATATATAGTATGCAAACATAAACTTTTATTTTGGATGCGATTAATCGTTTGACAGCAGTACTTAAAACAAGCTAAATAGTCTGCCAATGGGGTAAGCAAAAAAAAAATCTCATTTCAAACAGAAAACAAGATTATTTTGCTTACCCCATTGGGAGATTATTTTGCTTGTTTCAAAAACAAGACAATTTTTACTTGTCTAGGAAATTCTTCTTGATTTAAGAATTTTTAGATATTTTGGCTGGAAACAAGACTGAAAAAAGCTTTTTTTGCAGTGAAGATGCACTGCAAAAATGCTTTTCTAGCTAAGATTTTTTGTCTTGTTTCTAGACAAAATATCTAAAAATTCTTATATCAAGAAGGATTTTCTAGACAAGTAAAAATTATTGTCTTGTTTTCAGAAAAAATAAGTCAAAATTAAGTGAGTTTTTGCTTGAAACAAGCAAAATGATCTGCCAATGGGGTAAACAAAATAATCTTATTTCAAGCAGAAAACTAGATTATTTTGCTTACCCCATTGGCAGATTATTTTGCTTGTTTCAAAAACAAGACAATTTTTACTTGTCTAGCAAATTCTTTTTGATTTAAGAATTTTTAGATATTCTGGCTTGAAACAGGACTGAAAAAAGCTTTTTTTGCAGTGAAGATGGCTGTGAATGACAAACACAGGCCAGTCAGCTTTTGGCTCACCTTCTCTAGAAGAGCGACGACCTGCTGTTTGTCTTCAGGTTTGCGGTTGCTGATCACATGGCAGCGTCCGCGGCACCTCCTCACCACCTCCTGCAGCCCCAGCTCCTTCCGGAGGTACTCGTCCAGACTGCGGCCCATCAGGTATTCTCCACAGGTGAGCAGCACCAGCGTGTGTCGCAGCACCGACGGCCCAAACATGCGCTCCAGCTGATCCGGGATGCGGCCCTCCATCTCCGTAAACTCCCCGACGGGGATGAGGATGAGCAGGACGAAGGGCCCGGGAACGCTGGAGCTCAGGAAGCGCCGGGTCTCCTCCTGGATGTCGAGCTCCACCTCCTTGCCCCGCCAGTACCAGCGAGGGGTTTCCACAACGGTCAGTCTTCGGCCCTCCGACAGACCTCGCCGTATCTGACTCACGCGGGAAGAGGCCGAGGGTCCCGGGGCGGAAGTCTGACCCAGAAGGGTGTCCGCCGTCATGGTCTTTCCACAGCCGATGCTGCCCACCAAAACCAAACACAGCTCAGACGGGGAACCGCGAGAACCGATCCCCCGCTCCGCGGAGACTGAAACACAGACGGAAAGATAATCAGACACTAAAAAACACAAAAACAGACACTGGAGAGCAGTGTTGGGGGTAATGCATTACAATAATATGACTTTTTTGAAGTAACTAGTAAAGTAACGCATTACTTTTTCATTTCCAAGAAAATATCTGAGTTGCTTTTTCAAAAAAATAAAGTGTTCTTTATGCATTTAATCCCGTTTTATTAACCAATGACTTTGCTGCTGACCTTTGATCCAGTTCAACTGTACACTGCAAAAATACTGTTCTTGTTTCCAGCCAAAATATTAAAAGAAAATCTTAAATCAAGAAGGATTTTTTAGACAAGCAAAATATTTTCTTGTTTTCAGAAAAAAACAAGTCAAAATTAAGTGAGTTTTTGCTTAGAACAAGCTAAATCACCTGCCATTGCGGTAAGAAAAGTAATATTATTTCAAACAGAAAACAAGAATATTTTGCTTACCCCACTGAGCTTGTTTCAAGCAAAAACTCACTTAATTTTGACTTGTTTTCAGAAAAAAAAACAAGACAATAATTTTTACTTGTCTAGAAAATATTTTCTATCTGTTTTCTTTTTCTTTTTTCCTTGCTGTTCTTTTGGTAAAACGGAAGGATCTAACTTAAGGATGTGTTCATGTGTCATAAAGGCCATAAAGATGATGTTTGTTTAAAGAATGCCATTTGCTGGAATAGAAACCATTATACTTAAATTGCAATAATACATTTTCATGGTCTTCTTGCAATGTTTAAGGCATATTGAAACGGCTCTACCTAAATACTTTTTATGCTTTGATGTCGGCCTAATTTCACTTACATACATTTTAGTTTTTTTTCTGTGTGTATTTTTTAGTTGTATTAACAACTTAGTTGACACCTTTTGAGTAGAAATGCATATTGCATTTTTTTTTTTCAAATAAAACTCCCATAGTCCATAATTACTGTAGTTTTAACCTCTTTTAATATAGAAATTCAGTTAAATCATCAAAAAAAAATTGTATGACTAGACACTTGCTTGACCCAATCTATGACTTAACTTGAATTGCTTGACATAAAGCAGTGACTCGACTTGCCTTGCTGGATTCTCACAAAAATTGACTTGGACTTGCTTGAGACTTATTCCCACCTCTGCATTATAGGCATGAGCTGCAAGCTGCCATCTTTGCTCATGAATTATAATTACATGTTGGTTAGAGCCAAAATCACCCAAACTATAGATGTAATGCAACTAACAACTCTGAAGCTGCTAAAGAAGTGATGTCCTGCGGGCACTAATTGGCTGTGAGAGCAGATGGGACAAATTTGAGATTATAACACACTTTAAGACCTACCTAATTCTGTTCGGGAGGCAGACACACTCAGTCAGTTTAAATCTAGACTAAAGACCCATCTCTTTAACCTGGCTTACACTTAACACATTTAAATATTTCTAATATTCAAATCCGTTAAAGGATTGTTAGGCTGCATTAATTAGGTCAGCCGGGAGCCGGGAACACTTCCCATAACACCTGATGCAGGAAAAATGCAATCTATGCTAATATTGTCTGTCTCCTGCTTATTCCGAGGTCAGATCCAGTCTGTATCCTGAACAGTTGGCCACTGCAGTTCCCTGATCCAGTCCGTATCCAGATGGTGGGTCAGTACATATAGACCACCTCTACAGGTCTGTATGGAGTATAAACTACTTGTTTATTGGTCAGAGGAGAACTGAGCCTGGTTTCTCCCAAGGTTTTTCTCCATCAGTGTCACAGATGGAGTTTTGGTTCCTTGCCGCTGTCGCCTATGGCTTGCTCAGTTGGGGACAACAACTAAATTGGGGACAAACTATTTATTAATTTGGAACTATTGATTAATTTCCTCAAACTAAAATTGTTTACAGTTTCTTTTTGAATTATTGATATATTACTTTCCCATTTGATACTGTAAAGTTGCTTTGACACAATTTGTATTGTAAAAAGCGCTATATAAATACACTGCAAAAAATGCTTTTCTAGCTTAGATTTTTTTGTCTTGTTTCCAGCCAAAATATCTAAAAATTCTTAAATTAAGAATTATTTTCGACAAGTACACGTTAATGTCTTGTTTTCAGAAAAAATACGTTCAAATTAAGTGAGGTTTTGCTTGAAACAAGCAAAATAATCTGCCAATGGGGTGAGCAAAACCTCACTTAATTTTGACTTCTTTTTTCTGAAAACAAGGCAATAATTTTTATGTGTCTAGAAAATCCTTCTTGATTTAAGAATTTTTAGATATTTTGTCTAGAAACAAGACAAAAAAAAATTAGCTAGAAAAGCATTTTTTGCAGTGTAAAGCTGACTTGACTTTAGGAGCCTCCAGAAACAGTAAGAAACATCTGGCAGAACATCTGGAACTACAGTGTTTGGAGTTTCAGCACTTCATTCACTGAACATTTGTTGAAAAAGGACAAACATTGTCCATATTTGTAGGTTTCTAACATAGTATTTTAAGTTTCATGTGATCAATATCTAATGTTGACTCTTTGTCCTCAAACATTCCTATATATGAGACACCTGTCAGTCCAGTTCCACAACATTCAGCAGACCACACTTACTCTCACATTAGTATCAAAAAATACAACTTCAACAGATTAAACAATGAAACTAGTCTAGTGTGCGCAGTGTGTTTCTCCTCTCATGAACATGCCAGATTTTATAACATGACTAATTTAATGAAATCAGACATTTTAGGTTAATAACAAGCAATAACAAGGCTGTACTGCAGGAGAGCATGGTTATGAGCATGAATGTGGTGATTGTAGTCCTACCCTGATCAGAGAAATCCATAAGTGTGTCAGTGAGGTCAGCGTCTGTTTATCCGTCCGGCTGTGTCCTTATCTCAGTGTGAAGAGTCTCTGTGCGTCTCCTCTCATGTGTGTCAGGTGTGCCACACCCCTCATCTTCTCACCTGCAGCTGTGGGTGGAGGAAGGATCGCGCTCCATGTGTGTGAATCACAGCGATGCAGCCGCACCCAGACCAACCAAACCTGCAGCTGCCGCTCGACCGACGATATCTGCTGGAGTCGTTCGCACGGGATGTGCTGAAAGACAGGAATCTGAACCCAGCCTAAACTGGTTTGTAGGTGTTCATGTGGTTAAGGTTTATCTCGCTGGTCTCTCACCCCTGACCAGTGTTGGGAGTAACGCAATTTACGTAATAATATGACTGTTTTCAAGTAACTAGTAAAGTAACGCGTTACTTTTTCATTTCCAAGAAAATAGTTACTTTTTCAAAAAAGTAACGCCAGTTACTTTTTGTTTCATTTATGTATTTAATCCCATTTTATTAACCAATGACTTTGCTGCTGACCTTTTTTTTATCCAATTCAACCGTACACTGCAAAAATACTTATATCTTAGATTTTTTGTCTTGTTTCCAGTCAAAATATAAAAAAATTCTTAAATCAAGGAGGATTTTCTAGACAAGTAAATAATTATTTTCTTGTTTTCAGAAAAAAACAAGTCAAAATTAAGTGAGTTTTCGCTTAGAGCAAGCTAAGTAATCTGCCAATTTCACGATTATTTTGCTTACCCCATTGTTTCAAGCAAAAACACACTCAATTTTGACTTATTTTCAGAAAAAAACCGAGACAATTTTTACTTGTCTAGAAAATCCTTCTTCATAAGAATTTTTAGATATTTTGGCTGGAAACAAGACAAAAAGTCTAAAAAATTATTTTTGCAGTGTACTAATAAGCAAAACTTACTTTAGATAAACATTTGTGCTTTTTTCCTCATTGCTGAAGAGTGTTGAACTTTCTTTTCCTACAGTTCCACTGTACAGACGTCAGTTTAATTTTCCTTTAGCCTTAGGTTTATTCACTTCATTTTGGTGTGAAAGGGCTTTTACATTTGATAAGAATCAAACTTTTTTATTAAAAACAAACAAGCAAGCCCTGCCCAGATTTAAAAATTAACGCAAAAGTAATGTAACGCATTACTTTCCATAAAAAGTAACTAAGCAACGTAATTAGTCACTTTTTTAGGGTATAATGCAATATTGTAACGCATTGCTTTTAAAAGTAACTGCCCCTGACCTGCTGAAAAGTGCTCTAAACCACTCTAAACATGCATTTCTAAACAGGCCTTTCTGTTTCTAAAAAGCTGAACTTCTTAGTTTCAACTCACAAGTGCAGTTTTATCTAGTTTTTGAGAAACACAGAAACACATCTAATGAGAAGTGTCTTAATATGATCAAAGGAGCCCTAACGCTCCTTGACACTAAACTGGATGTGTTTCTAATTAACTTGCTCAGTCAGATTCTCTGCATCAGGACGGGGACTGCTATAGAGGAAACTCATGTTTAACGTCTGCTGTAACGCTTCGCACTGTGAAAGTAGACTTTATATTCTCAAACGGAAAATATTCCAACCCCCAAAGCCGGATCTAACAAACAGCCCACTCCGGAGTTAAAAGAACATACTAAAATGGATTTTATTGAGAGGAAAAACAACAGAAATACAAAATCAACACCAGATCAGATAAAAATGGAGAGCAGGTTTAAGAAGCAGGTTAAAAGTTGAAGTGTGTGTGAGTTCATCCAGTGCAAAACCGCGCAAGTCTTAAAGTCTTTTGTGGATGGTTTGATCAGAGCCGGCGGAGACGCCGCAGGAGCAGATCGCCGCACCGTCGGGACGTCCGAGTCCTTCACAAACCCGGCATCACGTAGGCGATGTTATCCAGAGTGTTTGACTGATCACAAACAGACACACACAGGGGTCAGATCATTTGAGATGTTCATGTTAATGATGATATTGGTGTTTTAAAGCATTAGAGTGGTGAAGGGTCAGTACCAGCACATGATGTGGGCAGCCGTTGAGCTCTGGGACCTGAGTGGTGAGACAGGCCAGCGGCCCCAGAGCACACAACACTGAGTCCAGCAGAACCGACAGAGAGCCAGACACCGTCACCATCCCCTGAAACGCACATAAAACACACTCACCTTCAGCAGGTGTTTACACAAACAGTCTGACATGAAAACTGGCCTCTTTCCCAGTATTGTGCCACAGAGTTCTGCGCACTGTATGTGCAGATCTGGATGTTTTTATAATTGCTCATCATGAAACAGCACAGTTCTCAGAGCGTCCCCGTTCACAATGAACAATGTCGCTACAATCCTCACGCTCCCTAAGGTCTAAACTCAGGGCTCTTGGTAGCACCTAGAATAGCAAAGTCCACTAAAGGAGGTAGAGCTTTTTCACATTTGGCTCCCAAACTCTGGAATAGCCTTCCTGATAATGTTCGGGGTTCAGACACACTCTCTGTTTAAATCTATATTAAAGACATCTTTTTAGCCAAGCATTCACATAATGCATCTCATTATCTTTTACTGCAGTTATATCTGATCAATTGCACATTATTAATTTTTAGCTTTGGTTGAACAAATCCTTTTGCTTGGTTTGAACAGCAGCTACGCTAATTATGTTTCTAATTGTTCTCTGTTTCTGCCACGGGACTGACATCCTAACTAGGAATTACACAAGCTTCAGTCTGGATCAGGAGCACCGAAGAAGAGATGATGATGCCAACCCCTCAGAGGACTTCAGATGATATCAGCCCTGAAACACCATACATCACTACCCAATTTACTACAGTGATCTGATTGCAACATATAATCATTAATGTTAACATTGTACAAATTGTACAAACTTTAATTATTGTACAAACTTGAATTTGCTGTAAAGCTGCTTTGAAACGATATGTTTTGTGAAAAGCGATATACAAATAAACTTGATGTCTAGATTTACACACACTAATCTCACTGGACTGAAGTTTGCAGCACTTCACCAGCAATCTGGATAACAGCTTGAGGGTTTACATTTTTGAAAGTTAAGAACTACAATTTACAATTGCAATATTTTTTTTCTGTTTTTAAGATAATAAACAGAAGTAAATAATAAATAATACTGTACTGCATTTATAATAACATTAATAATATACAATGCCAATTAGTAGTAGCAGCTGTATTTTATATTCACTTTAATAAAAAGGTATGCAAACCCCTGTGGACATATGTGACCCTGGAGCACAAAACAGTCTTAAGTCACACATATATTTGTAGCAATAGCCAACAATACATTGTATGGGTCAAAATTATGAATTTTCCTTTTATGCCAAAAATCATTAGGATATTAATTAAACATGTTCCATAAAGGTGTTTTGTAAATTTCCTATTGCAAATATATCAAAACTTAATTATTGATTAGTAATATGCATTGCAAAGAACTTAATTTGGACAACTTTTCTCAATATTTAGATTTTTTTTGCACCCTCAGATTCTAGATTTTCAAACAGTTGCATCTCAACCAAATATTGTCCTATCCTAACAAACCATAGATCAATGGAAAATAGGGCTGCACGATATATCGAAATTATTGAAACATTGCAAATGTAAATATTGCGATCTGCATATCGCGACGGCATGCAATATCCAAGTCATTCTAATAACAGGCTACTTCAAAGCATTGCAAATGCAGTCCGCGTTTTAGGTCGACGCATATAGTTGGTTGAATGACTTTTTTTAATTTAAAATTTAAAATTTTTTTTAAATTTAAATAAAAAAAATAATAAATAAAAAATAAATTTAAGCGCACTAAATTCCAGAAAAGAACTGTTTGTGTAGTGCACCTCAGTCTCCTGCAGTCTGCGTCCGATCAGACTCAGAGATTCTCCCAGCAGCTGCAGGTGTGCGGCCGCATCGATGGGATCCACGTCCGGGTCTCGGAGCGGGGAGAAGGTGGCCGCGTTTGCCGGTCGCGGCGTGGATCCGTTCTGCGCGGGAGTGACCGCTGCTTCCTGCCTCTTCAGCACAACTCCGCCTCCAGCTGGAGCGACGGCCGCACCCGAATGATGCCCTGAACATCAACAACAGACACGTCAGTGACCCCGGTGAGCCCAATCGCTAGGGTGACCACCCGTCCCGCTTTGCGTTGTTCCGCACAGCATTTTCACCCCTTGTCCCGCACGTCACAATCTGAAGAAATGTCCCGCATTTTCATGAGTCTGTTGATTTTTTAAATTATCATATTAAGAAAACATGTATGCATGCTTTTTTAAGAAAGCTTTTTATTATTATTTTTTTTTTTGCAGCGTAGTTTCCACGCAAAAGATGTACAGACCTCATGTGCATAGGCGGAGTTTGGGGGGGGGGGGGGCAGACCAGAGCCAATCGGTTTTGTCAGAATTATTAAAACAAAAATAGTTTCACATTGTCTCATTTTATTTGCATTATCGTATTTTAATGAGTACATTAAGGCTAAATTATTTGTAATTAATGCCTTTAAAAAAAAGCTACTAGCACAACTCTCGAATCTCAAAGTATCGCGTAAGTGGACTCTTTTCTCGTTCTGTTAATCCTGCTTTAATCTGCAAAGATTTGCTAAATAAACAAAATGGATGTTCGTCGTTATTTTAATAAACCAGCGCAAAAAAGCGTGGAGGTCTTTGACATTTATTCTACTGCAGCTGATACTGACACAGCAACTGAGGCCGCGAACACCTCCGTCCCGGGAACGTGCAGTACAGTACCTTTTTTGGTTTTGGTTTGATGCCATATGAAAGCTGGGTTCCAGTCCTTTCCAAAACTGTTTTTATTTTGTCCATAGCTTGATCAGAACTGAAGCTGTAGCTGTCTGAAGTTGGCTGATAGCTGTGATTTTCAGGAATGGAATTTTGAGAAAAACGAGTTTGAAGTGAGACGACTTTCACTTTCACTTCACGGGTTTAACGCTAGATGTCAGTAGCGCTATACTGCATTATTACACAAACAGACTAACGTCTTTTTTCCATTGTTTATCATAGGTATAGTCTCCGAACATCTGGTCACCCCTGGTATGTTTAAATAGCACGAATAATGTACCATGTAATTATAGTTTACATTTAGAAACACGAGAGCACCACAACTGTTTGTGCTCTGTGCATATGACGATCCTTTCTGCTTGCTGCAATAAATCGCAGTTTTTCTGCACTTAACAAGTGAATTTTGCCAATATATTTTCAGAGATGATAGACAAGATGTTATAGAATAATAATTTAATGAAAACATAATTTTGACAAAATATTGACATTCGACCTATTTTTTGAATTTCCTTAAAACGTTCCAGTGCGACATCCGACGGGTTTTCCCCGATCACAGCATCACATACAGACCATAAATAATTGAAAAGTGGTAAAATAAGGTATATACCGTGTGTAAAAAAAAAAATAAATAAATAAAAAAAATCAGAGCTCGTGGTCTACTGGTACTGGTTTTGCCCCCCCAAGCAAAAATGCTCATGTGATCTAGCACCACCGACAGAAACGGTCGATCGCAGACGGAAAAACACGATATTCTTTGTCAATTTTAACAAATAAAAAAAAAAAAACGATGCAACTGTCAGATGTTACTTTCTTCTTATTGTAATAGTTCATTTGAGGCGGTTCTGTGGAGTTATTGTAATGGCAAACGTCAAGAGCGCATTATTGTAATGCCAGGGCACAATTCTCTCGCAGGTGGATTCTTTCACTTTCACATAAAACGGACATGTTTTCTCTCGGTTACATGTGCACGCTCAGAAACAGAAATAAGCGCATATAACGGATGTATATCAGTATTTATATAGCATAACAATGGAAAATGTATCTGTCTTGCATGTGTCCCACATTGTCCCGCAATATCACAAATATGTCCCGCAACAGAACTATTACCAGGTGGTCACCCTACCAATCACGTGAGCGTCTGTGAGCTGCTGCTGACCTTTGACCTTGCCGCCGTCCTTGAGCGCTCGGGACGCGTGCTGCTGTTTGACGTGCTTCACGTGTTTGGCGTTCTCAGACTTCATCTGTTTCCGCTGCAGGTACTCGGATCTCTCCCGCCAGACCTGAAAACCATCAATCCGTCAGCAGTGACAGCACACACACCTCACACGCGTGCATGATGGGTAATCATGAAGATCAGCACCTCTTTGTCTCCCTCCGGCAGCTGCTTCCAGGCATCCGCCAGTCTTTTGCTCAAATCTCCAAAATCTTAAATCCAAAATAAACACAAAGACATGAAATAATGTCAAAACACTGTAAAACGGCAAGACAAATCTGCTTCAGATATTCAGAGCTTTGACTAAGGCTGTGTTCACACTTGTAGTTCGGTTCGTTTGGTTAATTTGGACCAAAAAGGAAAATGATACATTTGGTCCGGGTCCGCTTAGCGTTCACACTGGTATTTTTGACAGCGAACCAAAAGATATCGAACCTAAAGCCATAGTGATACGTTCGCAAACTGATTGGTCACATTGAATGACGTATATTTTACCACTGATCTATAATAGAGAACATATAGATCAGTGGACACCCCACACTGCAAAAAATGCTTTTCTAGCTAAGCTTTTTTGTCTTGTTTCTAGACAAAATATCTAAAAATTCATACATCAAGAAGGATTTTCTAGACAAGTAAAAATTATTGTCTTGTTTTCAGAAAAAAGAAGTCAAAATGAATTGAGGTTTTGCTTGAAACAAGCAAAATAATCTGCCAATGGGGTAAGCAAAATAATCTAGTCTTCTGCTTGAAATAAGATTATTTTGCTTGTTTCAATCAAAACCTCACTTCATTTTGACTTCTTTTTCTGAAAACAAGACATTAAAGTGTACTTGTCTAGAAAATAATTCTTGATTTAAGATATTTCGGCTGGAAACTAGACAAAAAATCTAAGCTAGAAAAGCATTTTTTGCAGTGCAAACAAAAGGAAAAGGTGATTTCGACTTAAAGTCAGATTTTCGCAACACCGTCTGCTGGACTAAGCACGCTCATTTTTGCGTGCATATGTTTTATTTTCACCATCTACGAACTCACAAAGAGCTCATACAAGCTACTTTATCTCCTCGTTGCTCTGCGTTTGCCCTCTGCTCGTTTTGTTTTGGTTCTCTTTTGTGTCACATCTTCCTGTTTTTGGTTCGTTTATAATTATTTGGTCTGTATTGCGTTCAAATTTCATTCGAACCGCACCAGATTTCGTTTGGAAGTGGGCCGAGACCTATCTTTTTAGCGGTCTCGCTCCGCTTGTTTGGTTCGCATGGCAGCGTTCACACTTACTCAAACGAACCCCACTATCAGAGCAATCGCACCAGGGTTCGTTTTAATCGAACCAAACATGACAAGTGTGAACACATCCTGAGATGCTTAGAATAAAGAGATCCTTGAATGATTTAGGAAAACAAACTCTAATCAAACATGTACATGACAGACTGATGGATGAAGATGAACCCACCGAGGCCCGGCTCTTCCTCCAGAATGCTGCTTCTGTACTCCTTATAAAAGATCTGATACGCCGTCAGGACCTTCTTCTTCTGCAGAGACACACAGACAGACAGAGAGTGAGTGACGCTCCTGGTGTTTCAGTCGTGTCTCTCAGTGGTTGTCCTCACCTTGTCTTTGCTCTTGCGTTTGCCTCCGTCGTCCCTCTTCCTCCTCTTCTCCTCGCGGCTGTGATGGCCTGTAGTGTACCCGCTCCATTCTGTGCTGCCGTTGGCTGAGGACAAAGTGGTCAGAGGTCAGAGGTCAAAGGTCACACGACAGCGGCACGCGAACGTTCAGACGCACAGGAGCCGCGCTCGTACCTGCCGTCGTTCTCTTTGCCGATTTACTGCTGTGTTTCTTCTCACGCGAATGCTCGCGCTCCTTCTTTTTCTTGCTCTTCTTGCTCTTCTTCTTCTTCCTGCTGCCGTGTGACGAGGATTCGTGGATCAGGAGTTTGCCGCATTCGCTGTCGTCGGCGGAGGACGAGCCGCTGCTGTCTGCCACATCGTGACCTCCACCGTAATGACCTGACGGACATCACACGACACCATCAGCAATCTGCGGTGAGCTCACCTGGAAAACCACTGTGACACTCCTCTGAGCGGAGATACTAATAACACACAGGGTTTTAGCGATTTACAGTGAATCACTGATCTGCAGCTGGGACAGATTACACCTGCTACAGTTAGTTTTTCTCATCTATTCCTGTATGTTCATGTTAATGGAGAATCAGCTGAACTGAAGAGGATCCTCCACTAGGTGTCAGTCAATCCATTCATGAAGACTAGGTTGACCATATCCAATTTTCACATTTTAATCAATACTAAATGTGACCCTGGACCACAAAACCAGTCATAGTTGTCAATTTTTCAAAATTGAGATTTATATATTCTCTGAAAGTTGAATAAATAAGCTTTACATTGATGTATGGTTTTATTATGATAGGACAATATTTGGCCGAGATACAACTATTCGAAATCTGAAATCTGAGAAAATTGCCTTTAAAGTTGTCCAAATTAAGTTCTTAGTAATGCATATTACTTATCAAAAATTAAGTTGTGATACATTTACCATACAACATTTACAAAATATCTTAATGGAACATGATTTTTACTTAATATCCTAATGATTTTTGGCATACATTTTTTTGATAATTTTGACCCATATAATGTATTTTTGGCTATTGCTATAAATATACCCCAGCGACTTAAGACTGGTTTTGTGGTCCAATGATCTTAAATCCCAAGACTGATCTTGTAGTGCACAATGTTTTTAGCTGATGAACAAAACTGTCTTTGCATCTAATGAGATTTATGACACGATTAAAAAGATACAGAACATATAACTGAATGATGTGTCACGTTCAGTGTAATCATTGTGTTTCAACCATGGAAAGATGTCAATAAAATAGCTTTTATCAGTTGGACAGTTAGTAAATAATTCATTTTAATAGTTTGGATTCTAATGTTAATTTTAACCCGTAATATTATTTTAAAGCATCAAATGACAAGGTTCCTTGTGTAGTTTACAGCATTAGTTGTCAAAACTGACATGTACTGTACCGGATATAAATCCATATCGAATCAAGTTCATCAATTGGAATGAAATTGTGAAAAATTTTTAACTGAGGTTTTTGCACTTGCCCTTGATGAGTTTAAAGTTAGTGGTGTTGTATTTTTAAATACAACCAGTGTGCGCAACAACTGAAGAAGACTGAAGAAGATAAGCCTGTTAGGTCTTTAAGGTCTGCAGACAAAGGGGCTCTGCTTGTTCCAAGGACAACATTTAAGAGAAGAGGCGACAGGGCCTTTGCAGCAGCTGCCCCTATGTTAAGCTTTTAAAAGTTGTTTAAAAATGCACTTGCTCTCTATAGCCTTTGTAAATGAAGAGGGTTGAGTTTTATGTTTTAATGGTTTTGTGTTGTTGTTTTATGATGTGATCTTTCCCGCACTAAAATGTTTTACTAATGTCTGTACAGCACTTTGGTGCAACTCTTTGTTGTTTGAATAGTGCTATAGAAATAAATGAACTGAACTGAAGATTGTACTTTGGGACAAAATCATTGTGTACATTTATAGAAGACAATGGTCTGGTTTCAAAGACAGGGCTTAGACTAAGCCAGGATTAGGCCATAGTTCAAAAGTCATTTTTATGAACAGACCTTAGAAAAAAAAAACATGACTGGTGTGCATCTTGAGACAAAACAAAGGCACGGATATATTTTAAGATCAGTCAGTGCAAGTGTCCATAAGTGGAAACAGCTCAGACTTACATTTTCGTCTGGAACTAGGCTTAAGCCTTGTGTGCTTCTTTAAATTAAAAATGCTGCTGCTCAGAACAAATCAAGTGCAACCCAATGGAATATTTCTTTTACCTTGCAATATCAGTTTCAGATTTGTTTTGATGGTACGTAGGCTTTTAATACGGTAAAAGGCTTCAGTTTGTTTCTCTAATGTCTGTTGTGAGAGTGTGTAAGTTTGGTGAGAGGGACAAAATTCTGTGAAACAGGCTTTACAGCAGCAACAAATGCACTTCTCCAGCAATCCACTGTATTTAACTAAAATAATATATCTACCACAGTGAATCACACTCACTCCATAGTCACAGAAATAAACAAAACGACACACAGATTCACACTCAAATGACTGTAGGGCTCCATGAACTTACACAGAAATATTACCAATTTAATTAACAGTAAGAGGCTGAACTTTCTCTCTAACTGATATAAAAACACAGACTCCTCTTGGGTGAACAACAGATGATGTGAGCATCTCCTCACCTTCAGTGTTCATTTTGACAGCAAATTTTGATTTAGTTTTAGTCGTAGTCTTTTGACTAAAATGCCATTTAGTTTTAGTCATATTTTAGTCATCTGAATTGTTTTTAGTTTTAGTCGACTAAATATCATAACATTTTAGTCGACTAAATCTACAATAAATTCAGCTAAAATGTAATGGGTTTAGTTACAGTGCAATGCATTTATTAAGAATTTCTCTAAAATTTCTAAACTCATTCTATAGGTTTGATATTAAGATTTAATCATGATAAACACAATTTAACACAACATGCCTTAATATTAAAATGAAATAAAACCACTTCTCATAAAGAACATGGTCTTCTTCTGAATGTAATCTCAATGGTTATATCGGCTAATGATGCATTCTTTATAGTCACTTGTTTAACATATTCTTCATTCTTTCAAACAGACATGTTTATTTCTATCAATGCATTTAGATTCATCTTTAGGGCTGCGTAAGTGATTCAGTCAAGAGCAGTGAGTGGTTTTCTGTCTGTCTTTTGTTGCTTGATGAACATCAGTGACTCGGACAATAGACACTAAATGTGGCTGCTGTCCCTTTAAAACCCAATGCAATGGATGCAATGCACTGATACACTTTCTCTCTACTGTTTAGGTTCATTTAAGACCTAATCGGCTGTGTTTATGTTAATACTCATCAAGACAATTTGAGATCATTTTGTGTGTATTTCTCAGTTCATGCAATGTGAAAGAGTGTGAGGTGTGTTTTCTGTGTGTTTGCTTCAGTGTCTGCGTTCAGAAAACAAGACCCAATTGAGTTCTCTCTTGTGTCGTCAAATTTATCCATATGTCTGCACTTCTCCCATATATTCACATTTCTGAGTGTTTTATTAGACGTGCAGCAAGTGTATTTCAGCTTGTGTCCCGCTGGTTTGTACATCGAACCTCCTACTACTCAACAGATTTTTCTGAATGAATCTCTTTCCAAATTGTCCCTCCCTAACTTTTTCGTCTTGTTTTTATTCGTTGGCGAAAATGCCAGTAGATTTTTGTCATAGTTTTTCTCATTAGAATTTTAGTTCATTATCGTTTTCATCTGTGAAAAAAATTTCGTTGACGAAGTTTATGACGAAAATTATTCGTCAACGAGATGAACACTGCTCACCTTCCAGCTCCACCTCCTCGCCCACCACCGGCAGCCCCTCGCGCACCACCTGCGGCTGCTTCCTGGAGGAGGAGGAGTCTCTCGAGTCCTTCCTGCGCTCCTTCGAGGGGGACGGGGCGGGATACGGCGCCGCCTCTGCGGTGGGAGAGGTGATGGCCTGCAGGAGACCCATCGCCGTCACGGCCGTCTGAGGGGAGCCCGACGGGTCCGGGAGCGTCAGGAGCGAGCGCTGGCTGTCTGACGGACGCTTCTTCTTCTTGTGATGAGATCCGGAGCTGCTGTGATGATCTGCATGAGACAGACATGAACAACTCAACACAAACACACAGAAACCCACACTGTCAGAACTACATTACCCATAATCCTAAAAGAAGCCTCTGAAAGGACAGATGAACATTCTATGTGTGACCCTGGAGCACAAAACCAGTCTTAAGTCGCTGGGGTATATTTGTAGCAATAGCCAAAAATACATTGCATGGGTCAAAATTATTGATTTTTCTTTTATGCCAAAAATCATTAGGATATTAAGTAAAGATCATGTTCCATGAAGATATTTTGTAAATGTCCTACTGTAAATATATTAAAACTTAATTTTTGATTAGTAATATGCATTGCTAAAAACTTCATTTGGACAACTTTAAAGGCGATTTTCTCAATATTTAGATTTTTTTGCACCCTCAGATTGCAGATTTTCAAATAGTTGTATCTCGGCCAAATATTGTCCTATCATAGCAATGGTGGAAAGCTTATTTATTCAACTTTCAGATGATGTATAAATCTCAATTTTGAAAAAGTGACACTTAAGACTGGTTTTGTGGTCCAGGGTCACACGTGTGTAATCAGTGAGCTCTACTCTACAAAGCTTCTTTGGAAGAGTTGCTTATTCCCTCATACAAGATGCTGAAAACACAGTGTTGTCTGTTTAATAACACATTTTGTTTGGAATAATCTAGTAATTCATCCTGCACTGGTTTGGTCCCATTACTCTTTTCTGAGGAAGTTTCCAGACTCTTTCTGTAGAAAATAAGTGGAAAACAACAGCTTCTAGAACTGAAACGCAGGCACATACAGAAATCACTGTAGTCACACACCTCTGTGGAAGTGATCCTCATAGTGCTTCTTCTTCTGAAACTCAGCGCCGGTGTAAAAGCCATCAGTGTCCTGTGGAGAGCAGAGTTCAGTTTCTACACAACACACAAGCTGATCTCTCTGCTTACGATGATGATGATGATGATGTAGATGTACCTTGAGCCATTTCTTGGAGGTCTTGCGCACCTCTGCGTCGATGATCTCTTCTTCTCGCAGCAGATCTTTGTATGATCTTCTCTTTTCTCTCTGACTGCGGCCGGCGACCAAACTCACCTCACCCTCCATCTACACACACACACATAGTTTCAATGTTTTATGAAGACATTCCATAGGCATAATGTTTTTTATACTGCTCAAACTGTATTTTCTATCGCCCTACTCCTAAACCTAGCCCTCACAGGAGACATCAAAAGGCACTAAAATATATATTTTTTCTTATTCCATGGATTTTACCTGTTTACCTCCAACCGTTACCAGTGTTTTTCTGCAACCACTATGCGCACACAGCTGCAGCTGATGTCTACTGATAACTGATGATGTGACCCTGGAGCACAAAACCAGTCTTAAGTTGCTGGTTTTTTTTTGTAGCAATAGCTAGGAATAGCCAGAAGGTCATACGACCGAAACGTTGTTAATAAAATTTTGATAATTGTTGCATAATTTGTAGTGTGCGGTATTTGTTTTTTGTTATTTAGTTGGAGACATTTTTTGTCTTGGATTTCTCCGCACCTACAGATTGGCGTCAGGTGTGCGGGGATTATTTGTTAATTGATTTGTTGGACTCTACTGAGTCGGCTGTACTCTACGTGCCCTAAGGCTTGCAACGATAGGAGCATGACTTAATTTCAAGAGATTAATAATTTGACCGATAATTGCGCCAATACATTGGCATTTTGACCAGTAGCAATAGCCAAAAATACACTGCATGGGTCAAAATTACTGATTTTTCTTTTATGCCGAAAATCATTAGAATATTATGTAAAGATCATGTTCCATGAACATATTTTGTAAATGTCTTACTGTTAATATAGTAAAACTTAATTTTTTATTAGTAATATGCATTTCTAAGCAATTCATTTGGACAGTTTTAAAGGCGATTTTCTCAATATTTAGATTTTTTTGCATCCTCACATTGCAGATTTTCAAATAGTTGTATCCCAACCAAATATTGTCCATAACAGACCATACATCAATGGTTAGACTGTGCATACTTTTACTTTCTCAAAAAAACTCATTCTGTATGATTTACAAGCCTGTTTTCTCATGGGGACCTCACAAATGTCCCCACAAGGTCAAAATTTACTATTTTTACTATCCTTGTGGGGACATTTGGTCCCCATAACGTGATAAATCCACCTTATGAACAGCTAAATGTTCACCCCATTGTGCAATAAAAATATGTGCAATAACATTCATCAATCATCAATAGCACAACTGTATATGCCACTTATTTCCTAATCTATTTTTCTATATATTTTTGTCTATTTACATTGACATGTGTGTATTTTCTCTCATATTATCCTTATTTATTTTTTATTGTCTGTTGTTGTTGTCTATGTACACTGGAAGCTAATGTCACAAAAACAAATTCCTTGTATTCGCAAGCACACTTGGCAATAAAGATCTTTTTGATTCTGATAAATACCAGATGCACACACACACGGGTCATACAGTGGCAAAAATAAGTTTATGAAGCCTTTGAACAGTTAATTTTCTTCAATGATTATTCATAAACCATGGTCGGATCTTAATTTACGTCACAATTATACAAACACAAACACAAAATCCGACTAATTCAATAAACAAACGAGTGTACTTTTCACTCTTTCACTGAGGACAGTGAGTAATGATTGACAGGGCGGGTTAAAGGGTTCATGAACTTCTTGCATTTGTAAATACAAACACGTTGTGTTACCAGTGTGTGTGGTCGTGTATTTACAAGAACGCGTTGGTAAATTTGAGTGCTTATATAAATATATATGAACGTGCGCGTGCGTCTTACTGTGTATTTGACTATGTTTAAACGTGTGTTTGAGTTGTTGTTATTATGCTCCATGCTAACACGCTAACCGGCAAAACTTCTAACACTGTTAGCGATTCACAGTCTATTTCAGACAAACCGAAGCGCGTTCGACTGAGAAACAAACCACTGAAGACACATACAACCCTGATGAAATCTAACTTCATTCATTCAAACACATTTTGCGTCTATTACCTTCTTCTAACATCAAGCGTCTCCTGTCGCCATCTTGGCTCTGCGCTGCGCGGTCAGTTTCTCGCGCGACAGTTCGCGCGTGTGACGTCATCCCGCACTCGCGCGCCTCCGGCGGACAGGCGGAACGAGCGCCGCTGCTCGACGACATGTAAAGATCGTTTAAGAATTCCTTTAAGTGAATTCCAACAGTTAACTTAGATGGATGAAATACGATTTCGCGAAGGATTAGAACCGACCATGTTTCATGAATTAGACCCAGCTCGTGCGACATTACCTTGAAAGGACCACAAAGGTGAACTAACTGACAAAGAATACGCTCATAAACGAAATATGTGCATTTAAATGTGTTTATGTGACACTTCCGTGGCTCTGATGTTCTTTTAGTGGCAATCTTGATTTACTTTGCCGAAATAAATCACTAAAACAACCCTGACTGAAAAAGTCGATAACCGTTGGAACTGATTTCTGCTAAAAACTCGTGATTTGATTCAACACACAAACGGAATCAGTCTATAAGTGTCCACTTATTCGTGTGTGTATTTATTTACACACCGAGTCTGTACTGAATCAAACACTAGAGAAGAACAGAATCAGAGTTCATGGTTCTGGATTGTGTCGAGTCATGTTTACCGCGGCGCGCGTTCTGCTCGCTCATGTTTAGCGCGTTCCCGCTGACTCACGGTTTCCACACTCGGCTCAGATTCGCGCTCCTTATCGCTGCTCAGCGAATCACAGCCCATAAATCACGCGCTTTATAACAAGCAGCTCTTATGCAAGATGATCTTCATGAGTCATGACAGACGAAGACTCTGAAAGTTATTTCACTCCGACTCTGAATGTTATCACCAGTTTTAAAAGTAATGCGTTGCTCCCTAAAAAGTAACTAATCACGTTACCTAGTGACTTTTTATGTAAAGTAATGCGTTGCATTACTTTTAAGTTACTTTTGCGTTACTTTTTAAATCTGGGCAGGACTTGCTTGTTTGTTTTTAATATAAAAAGTTAGATTTTTATCAAATGTAAAAGCCCTTTCACACCAAAATGAAATGAAGTAAATAAGGCTAAGGCTGAAGGAAAATTAAATTGACATCTGTACAGTCGAACTGTAGGAAAAGGAAGTTCAACACTCTTCAGGAATGAGAAAAATGAAGCACAAATGTTAGTTCATAAAGTAAGTTTTGCTTATTTTACGGTTGAATTGGCTCAACAAAGCTCAGCAGCAAAGACATCAGTTAATAAAATGGGATTAAATACATAAAGGAAGCAAAAAGTAACTGGCGTTACTTTAAAAAAAAAAAGTAACTCAGATATATTTTTGAAAATGAAAAAGTAATGCGTTACTTTACTACTACAGAACTGTCCACATCGTTTTATGCTGTTCCTGATCACTAGAAAACATCAAATCAAATGTTTGCCACTTTCATGCAAACATCTGTGGCTCAGTTCATCATGTGACTGGATTCTCCCTCAGTCATGTTTTCCCCATCTCTCCTCCTCCTCCTCCTGCTTCTGGTGAATGTGTCTCGTCATGTTTAGCCGCTGCTCCTCCCTCTCTGTCTTTGTTTGAGTTCTGCTGACTTCCTGTTTCTCTCTCTCCCAGGCAGAGCGAGCGATTATAAAAGAGCCCAGAGCGGCAGAGTGAGTTCAGATCACTGAGATCTTCAGCCGCTCAAAACCGGGAGACCAATCAGAGTCTAATACCAGCTTCATCAGAAGTTCATCCTGTTCATCAGACAAATGGAGACAGTTGAGAAGAAGCAGACGCAGACGGCAATCATGGACAGGTGATACATCTCAATATCTGTCTGCAGACTTTATTCTGGCTGTGTGTTTCATGTGGAGTGAATATGCCTGTGTTTTTCTGTCAGTGAGCTCTCAGAGCAGATCAAAGCTGCGACTAAAGACAGTCACGTCCGAGCGGAAAACACAGAGCTGATGCTGAGCTACCAGAGAGGACGCGTCTCTCTCCAGCAGTATCAGGTAACTCAAATTAGGGTCTAGTTGGTGAAGAGTGTTTACACACAGTGACACAGCCGTGACTATATTCACCGTATCACACCACATCACAGTCCTAGTTGATCTATTGACATGTAAACTCTAGAATTTCAACATTTTTAAGTTCACCTAGACAGGAATTTAAAAAGAGTTGAAATAACTAATGGTTAAAAAATTAAGGAAGCAACTGAAATTGACTTTTTTTAACAGTGTGTTAAGCTTTAAGGCCTGTACACACCGGGACGAATAACGCGATAATATATCACCACTGGATCACTGGACTTACCAATCATAGTATATGTGACCCTGGACCACAAAACCAGTCATAAGAGTCAACTTGTCTGAAGTTGAGATGTATACATCAACTGAAAGGTGGATAAATAAGCTTTCCATTGATGTATGGTCTGCTATGATAGGACAGTATTTGGTTGAGATACAACTATTTGAAAATCTGCAATCTGAGGGTGCAAAAAAATCAAAATATTGAGAAAATCACCTTTAAAGTTGTCCAAATTAAGTTGTTAGCAATGCATATTATAAATCAAAAATTAAGTTTTGATATATTTACGGTAGGGAATTTACAAAACATCTTAATAGAACATGATCTTTACTTAATATCCTAATGATTTTTGGCATAAAAACCCAAGATTTTTGACCCATACAAAGTATTTTTAGGCTATTGCTACAAATATACCCCAGCGACTTTAGACTGGTTTTGTGCTGTTTTGACCCTGGAGCACAAAACCAGTCATAAAGGTAAATTTGTTGAAATTTAGATTTAGACATCATTTGAAAGCTATATAGATAAGCTTTCCATTGATGTATGGACAATATTTAGCCGAGATACAACCGTTTGAAAAAAAAAAAAATCTAAATATTGAGAAAATCACCTTTTAAGTTGTCCAAATGAAGTTTTGATATATTTACAGTAGGAAATTTACTAAATAACTTGATGGAACATGATCTTTACTTAATATCCTAATGATTTTTGCCATAAAAGAAAAATCTATAATTTTGACCCATACAATGTATTTTTGGCTATTGCTACAAATATACTCCAGCGACTTAAGACTGGTTTTGTGCTCCAGGGTCACATTTTATAACACACCAATGACTATCTGTTAACCAGCAGAACTATTAATCATTTTTAATCTTCATATTGGCTCTCTGTCGAATCTCATAAGGTTTCTTCTGTTGTGTGTTTCAGCTGCTCTTGTGTTCGCTGTATAAGATATACGAGGCGCTGGAGGAGGCGCTGGACACAAACGCCTCCCATGATGCAGTGGCACCCATTTACTTCCCACAGGAGCTGGCCCGACTGGAGTCCATCGGGAAAGACCTGGAGTATTTCTACGGCCAGAGCTGGAGGGAGAAGCTGACGGTTCCAGCCGCTACGCTGAGATACGCACAGAGACTGAGAGAGGTGAACATTAACAAACACCAGTGTGTGTTCTAGTTATAGATTAATTTAGGAAAAAATTAATCCATTGGTATCTGGCCAATTTAGAGTGTGTTTTTTTTTCTTTGTATTTGTCATCCTTTCCTATCAAAATGCTTGCCATGGATGTGCAAACACAGACATTTTTTATAAAGAATGAAAGTTTGTGATTGACACAATGTGAAGTTTTTAACATGCAAAAATTTCAGACATGGTGAGACCTTGATTGTTACTCATGCAATAGTTGACCTCCAAAAATTAAATTTTCTAAAAATATCTTCGCCCTCAGGTAATCCAAGATGTAAATGAGTTTTGAGATGTAAATAATTTGTAGAAATGTGTCATTCCATCAAGTAATCCACATCATCAGATAACATCTTGAGAAGACGAAAGGTCAAACAAATCCATTAGTAACATGTCTTTACGAGTTCATAATGATGGATTTGTTTGATTCTGACGGTACCCATTCGGTGCATTGGTGAGACAGTGATGGAATGACACATTTCTACAAATCTGGGATGGTCTGAAGATGAGCACATTTACAGCACATGTATTTTTTGTGTGTGTGAACTATTCCTTTAATGGCTGTTACTGATATCAGGTGGAGCATGAATGTATTGTAGATGATATTGTAGATCTGAGACACTGTCAGGAGCAGTGTTGGGGTAATGCATCACAAGTAACGCAAGTTACGTAATAATATTACTTTTTTCAAGTAACTAGTAAAGTAACGCATTACTTTTTAATTTCCAAGAAAATATCTGAGTTACTTTTTCAAAAAACTAACGCCAGTTACTTTTTGTTTCCTTTATGTATTTAATCCCATTTTATTAACCAATGACTTTGCTGCTGACCTTTGATCCAATTCAACCGTACACTGCAAAAATACTGTTCTTACTTACATTTTTTGTCTTGTTTCCAGACAAAATACCTAAACATTCTTAAATCAAGAAGGATTTTCTAGACAAGTAAATAATTATTTTCTTGTTTTCAGAAAAAACAAGTCAAAATTAAGTGAGTTTTGCTTAGAACAAGCTAAATAATCTGCCAATGGGATAAGCAAAAAAAAAAAAAAAAAATCTTATTTCACGATTATTTTGCTTACCCCATTGTTTCAAGCAAAAACACACTTGTTTATCAGAAAAAACCAAGACAGTTTTTACTTGTCTAGAAAATCCTTCTTCATTTAAGAATTTTTAGATATTTTGGCTCGAAACAAGATAAAAAATCTAAGTAAGAAAATTATTTTTTCCAGTGTAATAATAAGCAAAACTTACTTTAGATGAACTAACTTTTTTGTTTTTTTTTCTCATTGCTGAAGTGTTTTGAACTTTCTTTTCCTACAGTTCTACTGTACAGACGTCAATTTAATTTTTCTTCAGCCTTAGCCTTATTCACTTCATGCCATTTTGGTGTGAAAGGGCTTTTACATTTACTAAGAATCAAACTTTTTATATTAAAAACAAACAAGCCCTGCCCAGATTTAAAAAGTAACGCAAAAGTAAACTTCTTCTATAAAAAGTAACTAAGTAATGTAATTACTTTTTTAGGGAGTAACGCAATATTGTAACGCATTACTTTTAAAAGTAACTTTCCTCAACACTGATCAGGATGTTATAGTCATTCATGTTTTCTTTCATGTTGCGGTGTCTCAGGTGGGTCGAGATCATCCGGAGTACCTGGTGGCTCATGCGTACACCCGTTATCTGGGCGATCTGTCGGGCGGACAGGTGCTGGGCCGCATCACGCAGAAGTCTTTAGGGCTGAAGAGCGGCGAGGGCTTGTCGTTCTTCTCGTTTCCGGGCGTCAGCAGCCCAAACCTCTTCAAGCAGCTGTACAGGAGCCGCATGAACAGCGTGGAGCTGACGGAGGAGCAGCGGAGCGGCGTGCTGCAGGAGGCCGTCACCGCCTTCGAGCTCAACATTCAGGTGAGACGACGCTACGCTCATTACACTCATAAACGAGCAACTCATAAAAGAGCGCCGCTGATCGCTTTGTGTTGTTCAGGTGTTTAACGAGCTGCAGGAGTCACTGAGCGGACCATCAGACACAGACACTGAAATGAGGCAGAGACACACACAATGCAAGCACAACTCAACAACAACAACAACAACAACAACAACAACAGGTAAAACACACACACACACACACACACCAACCAGTGTTAATTTCATTGATGAATAATTTTTGTCAACTCAATAATGAACTAAAATTCTTCTTGAATGACGAAAACTATGACAAAAATCTACTGACATTTTCATCAACAAATAAAAACGAGAAGAAAAAGTTAGGGAGGGATGATTTGGAAAGAGATTCATTCAGAAAAATCTGTTGAGTAGTAGGAGGTTAGATGTACAAACCAAAATACACTTGCTGCACGTCTAATAAAACACTCAGAAATGTCAATGTGTGGGAGAAGTGCAGACAAATGAATAAATTTGACGACGCAAGAGAGAACTCAATTCAGTCTTGTTTTCTGAGCGCACGTCTCAAACTCTTTCGCGTTGCATGAACTGAGAAATACAAACAAAATGATCTGGAATTGTCCGTTTTGATGAGTATTCATGTAAACAGCCGATTAGGTCTTAAATGAACGTAAACAGTAGAGAGAAAGTGCATCAGTGCATTGCATTGGGTTTTAAAGGGACAGCAGCCACATTTAGTGTCTATTGTCCGAGTCACTGATGTTCATCAAGCAACAAAAGAAAGACAGAAAACCACTCACTGCTCTTGACTGAATCACTTCTGTAGCCCTGAAGATGAATCTAAATTCATTTATAGACATAAACATGTCTGTTTGAAAGAATGAAGAATATGGTAAACAAGTGACTATAAAGAATGCATCATTAGCCGATATAACCATTGAGATTACATTCAGAAGAAGACCATGTTCTTTATGAGAAGTGGTTTTATTTCATTTTAATATTTAGGCATGTTGTGTATCACCGCAGTTAAATTGTGTGTTTATCATGATTAAACCTTAATATCAAACCTATAGAATGAGTTTGGAAATTTTAGAGAAATTCTTAATAAATGCATTGCACTGTAACTAAACCCAATACATTTTAGCTGAATTTACTGTAGATTTAGTCGACTAAAATGTTATGATATTTAGTCGACTAAAACTAAAAACAATTCAGATGACTAAAATATGACTAAAACTAAATAGCATTTTAATCAAAAGCCTATGACTAAAACTAAATCAAAATTTGCTGTCAAAATGAACACTGACACACACTCTCGGTCATGAATGTACTCTGTCTGAGGTCTGCAGTGTTTTCAGTGTGTGTTGTTCCTCCTCAGATGATGAAGCGTGTGAAGGGCTCCAGAGCTCCTCGTCTCTGATGCCGCGGTTCCTGCGGACGCTGCTCGGCGTGTTTGTGGTTTTGGCCGTCGGGATGGCCTACGCTTTTTAGACCGCTCACACATTATTAGCACTTTGAAAATGTCACATTTTGTGTAGATAATAAATGTGTTATCTAATCTTGCCATCTTAATTAACATGTGATGATATGTTTATGAAGAATTAGTTCAGAATTATTCAAATGTTGAAATTTTGTTACAGTCACAATCATTTTTTAACCATGTATATATGCCTTTGTATTATTAATACTATATTTTTGTAATAAAACCTGTTGAAGGAGTCACTGTTATTGAATGTTGCGTTATTTCCTCTCAGATGCGAGTCGTGTTTAAACTAATACACATCCACTTTCTCATGATGACTGTATAATAGTGTAGGTATTTATTTATTTTCCACTAATCCACATTATTATTTATTTACAATGCTACACAAGAATCATTTCCAGCACTGTTCACTTTTAATTATTCTAATAGCAGAGTCCACACCACAGCTATAATGATAACGACAATCGATAACAATATCTCTGGAATAGCTTTCGAAATGTTTTTTTACTAGCTGAAGAGTAATAAAAACACTGATAGCCAATCAGAATCTATCCAACTTTAAACTTTATGACAAAACTACAGCATGCTAATAATAAACAGAACATTACGGTTATCATTGTTGGTGTGAACGGCTCTTAAATCTGAGCAGATGATGCCAGAAATTAACATTCAAAACAAAAAGACAAAAAACTGCATTACAGATGGGCTGCTCTTAACGCTTTATGATTTGTCTTCAACACATCAACAACAAAATAAGGCACGACATAGGAGATAAACATGAATATTATAGTGTCTATTTAATATGTTGACATTCAGTCAGAGGTATGGCAGTCCATCTTATCTTTGTGGTTAATTTACAACATAAATTATTGCTTCTTACACTCAGTGAAAACACGTTAATACAAATTAACTTACGGGCAGCAAACGGCGTATTGGTAGTTTTTCATGAGCGGTCACATTTCACACACATTAAGGGCCAAATTCAGCATTAGAGACAAACCTACAGTGAGGTGAAGATGATGAATGACTGTGGGGTTGTTCCTCAGGATCTCAGAGTCTGAAGATCTGCTCGTGGTTCTGCTCCTGTGCCGTCTGTCGAGGGCTCGCGGGACTGACGCCGGCAGACGAGCTGCTCTTCGTCGAGGGAAGATGATCTGCAGCTTTAGCTCTTCCTGCTAAAAACTTATCAAACTCTGGCCACCAGAAGAGAGATGAAAGAGTTACGGTGTGTGTGAATCAGATATCATGAGTGACGAACATCAGCAGACGCTCACCTTCACTGGTCACACCCTCACTGTCATCAACGTCAGGCTGAAACACATCATCATCTGATCAAAACACCAGCAACATCCACAAATATACACAAGCGGTGTTCATAAAACAGTGCTAGAGCAATAGTTTACTGGAGACATGATTGTGACTATGATGGCAACTTGTTTCCAGCTGAAATATCTAAAAATTCTTAAATCAAGAATTATTTTCTAGACAAGTACACGGTAATGTCTTGTTTTCAGAAAAAAGAAGTTAAAATGAAGTGAGTTTTTGCTTGAAACAAGCAAAATAATCTAGTCTTCTGCTTGAAATAAGATTATTTTGCTTGTTTCAGGGTTCCCACTCTAAGCCAAATGTCAATTTCCCTGACTTTCACTGACTAAAAAGCTGAATTTCCATGATCTATAATGAACGGATCCATCCATTTGCAAGCTTTATTTACTTGTTTACAGACGTTGTTAGTACAAAACTATGGAAGCCCGTTTCTGCCACTAAATGAAAAAAAAAAAGATAAAGATAAAACTCGCAATTCTGACTTTTCTTGCAGTTGCAAGTTTGTATCTTGCAATTCTGACTTTTTTTCTCAGAATTGCGAGTTTATATCTCACAATTCTGAGAAAGAAGTCAGAATTGCGAGTTAGTATCACGCAATTCTGAGAAAATAAGTCAGAATTGCGAGTTAGTATCACGCAATTCTGAGAAAATAAGTCAGAATTGTGAGATCAGTCGCAATAACCTTTTTTTATTTTTTATTTAGTGGCAGAAACTGGCTTTTTCTGTACTATTTCTACAGAAATTCATTTATGTTTTTTATGATCTCAGGGGTTAAACACTCTGAAGGATTTTCTGTTTGTAATCAAGTTCATCATTCAGTTTTTTTTTTATTTCTTCACATTTAGTTTTGCTTCTCTATCATCTGCTTTTCACGCCCAGTCCTTGAAGTGACAGTTATGTAGCTCTTGAAATGTACATTTTCCAGTCATGTTTGTCTTAGTTATCAGGTGCAGCCTGGCACCTGTATTTGACGTAAGTGATTGCTAGTTGATGTGGAGGAAGGGAATAAAATGGTAAAACACAAATAGAAAAATTACATTTTGATAAATGGAAGCTAAAATTTAAAGCAACAAACAAAAATCCCTGATATTCCATGACTAGGACCAAAAAATATTAAATTCCCTGACTTTCAATGACTGGAATAGACCTTTTAAAATTCCATGATTTTCCAGAAATTCCATGAGCTGTGGGAACCCTGTTGTTTCAAGCAAAACCTCACTTAATTTTGACTTCTTTTTTGTGAAAACACGACAATAATTTTTACTTGTCTAGAAAATCCTTCTTGATTTAAGAATTTTTAGATATTTTGTCTAGAAACAAGACAAAAAACCTTAGCTAGAAAAGCATTTTTTGCAGTGCATTTATAAATATAAATTATTATTTTGCCTTTTTTGCATTTTTAATATCATTAATTGAGTTGAGCAAGATAAATCCGTCACTGAATATTTAAGGTCACTTAAACGCTGCAGTGATCTCTGCACTCAGAAACATCGTTTGCACACTAAACACTGCAGGAATAGTAAGTATAGTATGTGACTCAGATTGTAACCAGTGTTGGGGAAAGTTACTTTTCAAAATAATGCATTACAATATTGCATTACTCCCTAAAAAAGTAACTAATTACGTTACTTTTTATGGAAAGCAATGCGTTACATTACTTTTGTGTTACTTTTGCGTTACTTTTTAAATCTGGGCAGAGCTTGCTTATTTTTAATATACACAATTTTGATTCTTATCAAATGTAAAAGCCATTTCACACCAAAATGAAATGAAGTGAATAAGCTTAAGACTAAAGGAAAATTAAATTGACGCCTGTACAGTAGAACTGTAGGAAAAGAAAGTTCAACACTCTTCAGCAATGAGAAAAAAAGCACAAATGTTAGTTCATCTAAAGTAAGTTTTGCTTATTATTACACTGCAAAAATGCTTTTCTTACTTAGATTTTTTGTCTCGTTTCCAGCCAAAATATATAAAAATTCTTAAATCAAGAAGGATTTTCTAGACAAGTAAAAATATTGTCTTGTTTTTTTCTGAAAACAAGTCAAAATTAAGTGTGTTTTTGCTTGAAACAAGCTAAATAATCTCTCAGTGGAGTAAGCAAAATAATCTTGTTTTCTGTTTGAAATAAGATTTTTTTGCTCACCTCATTGGCAGATTATTTAGCTTGTTCTAAGCAAAAACTCACTTGATTGTAACTTTTTTTTTAAAAACAAGAAAATTATTTGTATTGTCAAAAAATTCCTTTTTGATTTAAGAATTGTTAGACATTTTGGCTGGAAACAAGACAAAAAATCTAAGTAAGAACAGTATTTTTGCAGTGTGCGGTTGAATTGGATCAAAGGTCAGCAGCAAAGTCATTGGTTAATAAAATGGGATTAAATACATAAAGGAAACAAAAAGTAACTGGCGTTATTTTTTTGAAAAGTAACTCAGATATTTTCTTGGAAATAAAAAAGTAATGCGTTACTTTACTAGTTACTTGAAAAAAGTCATATTACGTAACTTGCTTTACTTGTAATGCATTATCCCCAACACTGATTGTAAGGCCGCAGTGCTGTGACTCCAGCAGATGGCGCTCTGCTCTCATGAACTGATCTCAGTGTGAAGTGTGTTAAAGCAGAGAATGGAGCTCTCTTTACCATCTCTGCAGACAACCACCTCTCAATTTCCTCCATGGCTGAGCTGCGTGGAGCCGGAGCCTAACACGACACAAACACCACACATCATCCTTACAAACAAAATCTCATGCGTTTGTCACATATTGATCATCTGTGGTCCAGTGATGATTTTAGAGCTGATTGCAGATTTAAACCGTGTCTGTTCATCCGTCAGCACATGCAAATCATCCAGATCTGACTGACATCTGACCGATAACATCAATGATCCAACCATCACCTCGAGGCTTAAAGGAGCAGTTCATCCAACAATAAAAAAATGTGCTGTAAATGTGCTCACCCTCAGACCATCAGAGATGCAGAAGAGTTTGTTTGCTCATCGGATTTGTAGAAATGCGTCATTTCATCACTGTCTCACCAATGGATCCTCTGCAGTGAATGGGTGCCGTCAGAAAATAAAAAGATAAAAACATCACAATAATCCAAAAGTAATCCACACCACTCCAGTCCATCAATTAACATCTTGAAAAGGGCAAATCCTTCATTGCAATGTTTTTTTTTAACTAAAATAGAAGTCCATAATCCACAATAACGTGAAAAAGTGCATCTCCTGTTGTCTCTCACATTCAAATCCAGTCATATATTTGTTTAGAGCTGTTTTGGGTTGTAAATTTCTCTCCAGATTCAGACCAGACCACTTTTTCACTGGAGGAAGTGTTATTATGGATTATGGACTCGTATTTTAGTTAATGTCTTGAGGGATCTATTTCTTTTGTCTTCTCAAGATGTTAACTGAATGACTGGAGTGGTGTGGGTTACTTGTGGATTATTGTGATGGTTTTATGAGGACTCTCATTCTGACGGCACCCATTCACCGCAGAGGATCCATTGGTGAGTCAGTAATGGAATGACACATTTCTACAGATCAGATGAAGAAACTCATCTAGGTAACACTTTATTTTGATAGTCCACTTTAGATATTCTACTAACAGTAATTAACTTTGCAACAAAATGTCAACTAGCAGTTAGTAGAGTATTAGTAGACTGTCTGCTTAATATCTTCTAACATTTTCTTTGTCAACTTATTCAACTAACCCTAAACCTACCCTAAACTAACCCTAAAGTCTACTCTGAGAGTTAGTGGACATGTAGTTGCAAATAATGAGATTTAGTTGATATGTAGTTGACAAGTAGTTGACATGTAGCTACAAAGTTACTTACAGTTAGTAGAATGTCTAAAGTGGACTATCAAAATAAAGTGTAACCCTCATCTACAGTTGAAGACAAAATTATTAGCCCAGATTCCCAGTTCAAACGCACTGAAACATCCCCACAGCATTATACTGCCACCACCATGTTTCACTGTGGGAACGCTGTTCTTGGTGCTTCTCCAAACACAGGCCACATCTCTATGGCCAAAAAGCTCTAGTTTTGTCTCATCTGACCAAAGGACATGTTTCCAGGTTGTCCTTAGCAAACTTCATTCTAGTTTGGAGGGGTCTCTTCTTCAGAAGTGGAGTCTTTCTGCAGTTCATTCCTGTGCAGGGCTCTAGTGACTGTTTTCATTGAGACATCAATTCCAGACTCGTCTAGATCATTCACTAGTGTCTTAGTAGTTGTTCTTGGCTCTTTATAAACCTCTCTCACTAGTTTTCTTTCCAAAGTTTTTGAAATATTTCGCCTGTCTTGTTCTCCACTGTGTTGGTCTCTTTAAACTTCTTGATAATGCATCTCACTGCAGTTCTTGACACTTGAAAACGCTTTGATAAACGTGTCTCCTTCTCCATCTTTATGAGCATTAACAATTCTTTCTCTCAAGTCCAAACTCATTTGTTTTGTCTTTGCCATGATGACAGTGCATATTATTTTACTAGCTGTTTCGCAAGATACTAATCCTCAGCTTAAAGAGCAATTTAAAGGCTTAACTGAGTTAATGAGGTTAATTTGGCAAGTCATTGGACAACAGTGGTTTGTTCTATAGCTAATCAAACTAATCATTTCTTAAGGGGGCTAATAATATTGACCTTAGCAGTGTTTTATTTATTTTTTATTATTATTTTATTCAAGCAACTATAAGAAATCAGACTTTCTCTAGAAGAAAAAAACAATAGGAAATAATGTGAAAACTTTCTCTTGCTCTGTTAAACATCACTTGGGAAATATAAAAAAAAAAAGTTAAATTTCACAGGGGGGCTAATAATTTTGTCTTCATCTGTACATCTTGGGTGACTTGAGGGTTTGCACTTTGTTATTTTGGGTGAACTATTTCTTTAAATCAACCCAGCGAACCTCATTTCACACCAGCTGCAAATAAATGCAAAGCCTTATTGTAAATCAAATGTGAAGAAGGTTCTACATTTACATAAGCTGTTCTGATTGAACGTTTTTTTTTCTGATATTTTCAGATTTTCTCTCAGAGTGTTTCAGCGTGTAGCGGCGACTCCAGTGACGCGACTGAAACCCACCAGATCCTCACTGTAAATCCACTGAGACTGACGGATCCATTCGCTCTCAGCGCCCTTCACACACAAACACACTCCAGCAGGTCAAACACAGTAACAAACACGCGTGACCAGAGCGATGAGAGGCACATGTGTGTACTGACCCCTGCTGTGACCTGCAGACGCGTGTCCAGAGCTTCAGCCAGACCCTCCACTGCGGTGGGATCCTCGTACCGCACACTGCACACACACACACACAAACACACACACACCACAGCATCAACATCTCACTTCACCTGACTCTAGGAGAAGACGATCTGTTCTGATGATCATCAAACACAAACCTCTTTCTTTGTTCGGCCAGAGAGCTGCACCTCGTCTGAGCAAACATGTCAAACTCTTCATCTTCAGGCACTGAGAGACACACACAAAGAGTTTATGTCCAGGTCGATTATCTCTTACACTGAATCAGACTGCAGAACTATCTCTCTCTCACCTGAGCTGCTTGTGCGGTCAGATGCAGGGCGGGGCTCGTGTTGATTGACAGCTGGCAGTGTGTTCTGATTGGGTGCTGGAGACTCAGGGCTGAGGTCAATAAGGTTTCCTGTCTCCTGGTCACAGAAATACAGTAAAATCATTAGAAATATGTGTATGAGTGTAATGATATGTGCAGAAATAAAAATATTTGGTTACACTTTATTTTGATAGTCCACTTTAGACATTCTACTAACTGTAAGTAACTTTGTAGCTACATGTCAACTACTTGTCAACTATATATCAACTAAATCTCATTATTTGCAACTACATGTCCACTAACTCTCAGAGTAGACTTTAGGGTTAGTTTAGGGTAGGTTTAGGGTTAGTTGAATAAGTTGACAAAGACAGTGTTAGAAGATATTAAGCAGACAGTCTACTAATACTCTACTAATTGCTAGTTGACATTTTGTTGCAAAGTTAATTACTGTTAGTAGAATATCTAAAGTGGACTATCAAAATAAAGTGTTACCAAATATTTAATCATATGCAAATATGCAACAGAAGTACAAACTTAATTCCACTGCAGGAAATTGATTTTTAATGATAACTTGTAAAGCGTTAAAGATCGATGTGTTGTAAAGCGTTAATCGATTTGTTGAAACCAGTGCTCATTATTTAAACTTATTTTTAAAATAAATTACAAAAAACAAATATTTAGCAATTGTCACAGATAAAAATGACTATAAACAGCTTTATATTTCTCCCATAATCTTTAATTAGATTATGTCATTCAGAATGCTTCATGTAACTGTAGTTTTTGCCCTCTTTAAATTCAGTCTTTTTGTCTGATTTTCAAAAAATGTTTTGCTTCCAATCAAAGTTTGTAATGTGGTGATTCACCTTATAACTCTTTAACAAATACCTTTCCAAAATCCCAACGGCAAAATGAATGGAAACAATACTTTGGGAACTGTCTGAAATACATCAGACAGAGGTGTGACGAGGCAAGATTTTTAAACTTTTTTAAAGAAATCCTCAATTATGGAATATATAGAGAAAATCAGTGTTTTATTTAACTAAAAAACACAAAGTGCAAAAAAATATAGGTGCATTTTAATACAAACTTGTACTTTATGAAATTAAACTTCTATTTTAATGAATTATATGCAGTGATAAACATGTAAACTAAAGCTGCATGATTCTGGATAAATTAAAAATCACAATTTTTTAAATAAATTGGAGATCATTATTCTATTATGATTTTTAAGAATAAAAAAGATTAGAAATCTAAACAAAATACTGTAATTTACTAGTGGTTCTGACTGTTCATTGCTAAAGTCTTTAAAAATATATTTGATCAAAATGTAAAAGAAATGAAATCAGTGTCTCAATTAATAAAGACTTGTGTCACTATTGGAATCTCCTGAATGAATGATTCAATGATTAATACGTTTTTAAGTGTGCAGTTGTCGCCACCTCCTGGCGGAAGAGGATACGCATTAAAATACATGCAAGTGTTCAGACAGTTTAGTTTTGATCGCTACTGTAGGCAATAAGTGTTTATACCCAGACTATAAACTTTTATCCCAGTACTGCTGTTATTTAAATGTCTGTAACACAGAAGTAATGACCATTATGTGGTTGGAAAGACTGTTTGTGTTGCTCTTTCTGGATCAGCAGCAACATACACTGCAAAAATGCTTTTCTATCTTAGATTTTTTGTCTTGTTTCCAGCCGAAATATCTAAAAATTCTTAAATCAAGAATTATATTATTAAGTACACGTTAATGTCTTGTTTTCAGAAAAAAGAAGTCAAAATTAAGTGAGGTTTTGCTTGAAACAAGCAAAATAATCTGCCAATGAGGTAAGCAAAATAATCTAGTCTTCTGCTTGAAATAAGATTATTTTGTTTACCCCATTGGCAGATTATTCTGCTTGTTTCAAGCAAAACCTCACTTCATTTTGACTTCTTTTTTCTGAAAACAAGACAATAATTTTTACTTGTCTAGAAAATCCTTCTTGATTTAAGAATTTTTAGATATTTTGTCTAGAAACAAGACAAAAAATCTTAGCTAGAAAAGCATTTATTGCAGTGTAAATGCAGATTTGAATGTCTTTAACACATTTCACATCGTAAGCGTCAGTGGAGCGCGAGCAGCGTGATGTGAAACAGTCGTAACAGACACACCGCTCAGGAATAAGATCCCTTAGGTGTTTGAACAGAGATCTCAATCATTTAAGGACTAATCTTGGAGCTCTAATGTAAACACTGCAAAATGTTTTGCAAGGAAATCGCCACTTTCACTGGAAATGAAGGTGATAAAGGTGCACCTGTGTCTCCTGCTGTTCTTCTGTGTTTGATCTCTGCATGTTCAATCTGTCGAACCTTTAACCAGAGACACAGAAGAGAGGCGTGTTACTGCAGAGCTGGACACAGAGCACTGGACGAGACTCACGCTGCACTGGAGCTCAGCACACCTCTCATAGCGGATGAAGGCATTGTTGAGATCATCATTGACCAGCAAGAGCTCTCCGATCATCTCGTCCTCGGATAGATTGGGAATCAACTCCACGACCCTCTGCTGCATCTGCTTACACACTGAATACAGCTGCTGCTCTCACACACACACACACACACACACACACACACACACACACACACGTGTGACTTGATGACACATGTATGACTGTGGTAAACACTAGCTCTATAACCAGTGTTGGGGAAAGTTACTTTTAAATTTAAAAGTAATGCATTACAATCAATATTGCGTTACTCCCCAAAAAAGTAATTCCGTTACTTAGTTACTTTTTATGGAAAGTAATGCGTTACATTACTTTTGCGTTACTTTTGCGTTACTTTTTAAATCTGGGCAGGGCTTGCTCGTTTTTAATATAAAAAAGTCTGATTCTTATCAAATGTAAAAGCCCTTTCACACCAAAATGAAGTGAATAAGCCTAAGGCTAAAGGAAAATTAACTTCACGTCTGTACAGTAGAACTGTAGGAAAAGAAAGTTCAACACAGCAATGAGAAAAATTAAGCACAAATTTTAGTTCATCTAAAGTAAGTTTAGCTTATTAGTACACTGCAAAAAATGCTTTTCTTACTTGGATTTTTTGTCTTGTTTCCAGCCAAAATATCTAAATATCTTAAATCATGAAGTATTTTCTAGACAAGTATAAATAATTGTCTTGTTTTTTCTGAAAACAAGTCAAAATTAAGTGAGTTTTTGCTTGAAACAAGCTAAATAATCTCCCAATCGGGTACGAAAAATAATCTTGTTTTCTGTTTGAAATAATGTTTTTTTGCTTACCCCATTGGCAGATTATTTTTCTTGTTCTAAGCAAAAACTCACTTAACCCTTTAACTGTCACTCCCTATTTTGAACATAGACGTGAAAATGCACTATCCAAATTTAAATTTTTATAATTCATGAACGAAAACATTTTGTAATATGATTTTCATGTACAATTTCCATGGTAATGCAATTTCTGATTTTAAAATGGCTTTCAAAGGATGAATTTTGAGATTTTAAGTCTTCAAGTGTTATATAATTTCTTATGAAAAAGGCAATGAAGAAAGTATTTTTGTGAAAAAGGTCTGAACCCCTCTTATGATGTAAATTTTTTGAGGTGGACTCTTGTCATAAATTAATCTATTACTTTTTCTACATAATTTGTAACACAAAACAGTGGAAAAATATCTATTTAGGAGTCTTAGACCTTTCCAACGTTATATAATTTGTCATGATTAGATTAGGATTTATATGAAATATGGTGAAGTAAACACACCAGTGACAGTTAAAGGGTTAATTTTGACTTTTTTTTCTGAAAACAAGAAAATAATTATTTACTTGTCTAGAAAATCCTTCTTGATTTAATTTTTTAATATATTTTGGCTGGAAAGAAGACTAAAAACTAAGTAAGAACAGTATTTTTGCAGTGTACGGTTGAATTGGATCAAAGGTCAGCAGCAAAGTCATTGGTTAATAAAATGGGATTAAATACATGAAGAAAACAAAAAGTAACTGGCGTTATTTTTTTGAAAATGTAACTCGGATAATTTATTGGAAATGAAAAAGTAATGCGTTACTTTACTAGTTACTTCAAAAAAGCAATGTTATTACGTAACTTGCGTTACTTGTAATGCGTTACCCACAACACTGACTATAACACACACACACACACACACACACACACACACACACACACACACACACCTGCAGCAGCTCTGCGTCTGATGCTGACGTTTCTCCAGGTTTGACATTATTCAGCATTTCAGTCATGACGGTCAGATTTCCTTTGACCAGATCCAGTTCAGATCTCAGCTTCTGTTTCTGGAGGAAAGCAGTCAGAACACACACAAATACTGACAGACCACCTGACAAACCCCTGACCTCTGACCCCTGACAGCACTAAGCATCAGGGCATGATCTGCCGGTAACACTTTAGAATAATGGTCCATTAGTTTACATTAGTTATTCAATTAACTAACATGAATGAATAATGAACAAAACATTAATTACTGTATTTATTAATCTTCATTAATGTTAGTTAAAGAAAACACATTGTTCATTGTTAGTTCATGTTAGTTCACATTGCATTAACTAATATTATCAAGCAGAACTTCTGATTTTAATTATGCATTAGTAAATGTTCAAATTAACATGAACTAACATTAATAAATGCTGTAGAAGTATTGTTCATTCTTAGTTCATGTTAACTTATGTTAACTAATGGACCATTATTCTAAAGTGTTACCGATTTGCCTTTTCACTGCCTCTAATACTCATATTCCTGCTTCATTTTTCATCTCTGTTTTTGGTCAGACAGGATGCACACTGCAAAAAATGCTTTTCTAGCTAAGATTTTTTGTCTTGTTTCTAGACAAAATATCTAAAAATTCTTAAATCAAGAAGGATTTTCTAGACAAGTAAAAATTATTGTCTTGTTTTCAGAAAAAAGAAGTCAAAATGAAGTGAGGTTTTGCTTGAAACAAGCAAAATAATCTGCCAATGGGGTAAGCAAAATAATCTTATTTCAAGCAGAAGACTAGATTATTTTGTTTACCCCATTGGCAGATTATTTTGCTTGTTTTAAGCACAAACTCACTTAATTTGAACTTTTTTTCTGAAAACAAGACATTAACATGCACTTGTCTAGAAAATAATTCTTGATTTAAGAATTTTTAGATATTTCGGCTGGAAACAAGACAAAAAAATCTAAGCTGGAAAAGCATTTTTTGCAGTGCATTTCTCATCGCTGACAGTAAATGGTGATGGAAGTTTTCTTATTGGCGTATTAAAGCATGTCTCACAGATTCTGCTGAGCACAACATGAGTAATAGTGTGTTATAATTCTAGGTGTAATGTTTCGTTTTCAGTTTTACTGGCTATTGCATGAATTGAGATTTTCTATATTTGCTGTCACCGCTCTTTCATGAGAACAGATTTGGGTTACAGATTTAACTTTCAAGCAGCCTAGTAAAAATGCACATTATGACTTTGACAAAGAAAATGATACAATTTGTTTGGATAGAAATGGCTGAAATGTGTTTGAATGTTTGACAGCTTATCTCAACACCTCTTGGGGTCTGTATGGCTATGGCTTGCTCAGTTGGGGACAATTAAATTTGTTATTAATTTGGAATTATTGATGAATTTCCTTCAACTAAAATTATTTACGGTTTCTTTTTGCATTAATAATATATTACCTTCCTATTTGATAATGTAAAGTTGCTTTGACACAATCTGTATTGTAAAAAGTGCTATATAAATAAAGCTGACTTGACTTGACTGTAAACTCTATAGATACATTTATAGTCAAAATGTTAATTGTTAAAATTTAGTTCATTCATTTTTTCTGCATTTTTACTGTTCATTTAATAAGAATTACACTGCATCTCTACACGGTCTACATTTTAAAGACAACATTATCTCTGGTCTTTAATAAACTGCTGATGTACCTCGTCGGGCGGCACAGGGTTGGTCTGCGGGTTTGATTGTGGAGTGTGTGTCGCTGGTGATGAGTCGGTGTGAGACGAGGACACAGATGAGGAAGACACACCGTTTTCAGGAATACTCTGAGACAGAGCGAAGAGAAAACACGCTTCAGTCATTGTTCACACAAAAATGACCCCTATATCATCATTTACTGATGTCATTTTGACCCATATGACATTATATCTTTAGTAGAACACAGAAGAAGATGTTCATCAGAATGTTCACGCTGCTCTTCTCACACAGTGAAAGTGAAAAACATCCAATCTTGTTATGAAAATTTCATGGTGGCTCCTTCCACTTTCATTGTGTGGAAAGCAGCAAAATGGACATCCATTTAATTTCTCCTAGTGTTCAAGCAGACAAGGACAATTATAGTGGGAAAGAGTCTTGTTTAGCCTCATGTACTGGAGATGAGTTGATGCTACTACAGATATGACAGTCACACAGTAGAAGTGTTGTTTTCAATCAGTTTTTCACTTTTTAAAATTATTCAAACTCAGTTTGAGAATCAGTTCAAATGAGTTCACAAATCATATATCAGTACAGCTAGCAGATGAAACATTTCACAGCAGAGCACTAGAGCACCTCTATTAGAAAACTATATAAAATGTATTAAATGACCCAGCCATGCTGCCTGCATTTACAAACTGAAAAGAACAACTCATTCTGAAGAGCTCAGTGAATTGAAGTGTGCTACTGTAATAGGATGCAACCTTTGCAATACGTTTCATGTACAATCACAGAGCAGCTCAACAAGGCACACGGTGTATACAAGTCACTAATGCTCTGCTGATTCCAGAACTGAAGAGTTACCACTTTCACTGCATTAATATCAGCGCAGAAACTGCAGCGGGAGCTGCATGAAGCTGCAGTACGATGTCCGAAAATGTTTGTATGCATTTTATCGTATTCGTCATCCTAAGAATTCCTCACGCATAGAAACCTTGCACACCGAGTCCGATGCGTATTAATTCATTTGTTGTGAAAAAACAATACAAAGTGGAGTTTTCAAGCAGTAAAGATGATTTTGTGTTCCTAACACAGAGAAAAAGAAAGGACATTTTGGGTCCATCCAATCCTGAGATTCATCATCATCTCTCTATCACAGATCTGCAGGATTAGCCACAGCAATTTAAAGATTACTTCAGGATGTCAGTGGCTCAGTTTGATGTTTTTCTAGAGATACTGGAGCCACATATATATATATATACAGGGGGTTGGACAATGAAAGTGAAACACTTGGTTTTAGAGCACAATTAGTTCGGTGTTGGGCCTTTTGTGGCCAATACAGCATCATGTGGTTTTGGGATTGACAAATGCATGTCCTGCACAGTATCCAGAGGGATTTTGAGCCGTTCCTTTTCTAGAACAGTGGCCAGGTCTCTATGTGATTCTGCTGTAGGAAAATGTTTCCTGACTCGCTCCTCCAAAACATGCCAAAGTACCTCAGTAATATTCAGACCTGCTGACTGTGCAGGCCATGGGAGATGTTCAACTTTACTTTCATGTTCATCAAAGCTCTCTGTCAGCAGTCTTGCTGTGTGTATGAGTGCATTATCATCCTTATACATGGCAGCACCTTTAGGGTACAATGTCTGAAGCATTGGGTGCACATAGTCAACCTTCACACACCGCTCTTACTGCTGGAATGAGCAACAAGTGAAGATTGGCCACCAAATATAGCCATGAAACCTCCAACACTATATTGGCTAGGGTTTCACTTTCATTGTCCAACCCCTTTTATAAAAAAAAAAGACCAACAATTTACATGAATCAGACTGTCAGTATGTCTACATTAGTCTGAATTATCAAAACTCTCTCAAAAGGCTTGCTACAGATGTGAAAAACACAGATATTTGAACTCGATCCATGTTTTTTTATACAATGGATGAAAGTTTTGGAGGCAAAATTTCAGACTTTGTGCATGGACCTTAAATCACACAGATGCTGGACTCTGGAGCAGCAGAAACCTGTTCTGTCAGCTTCCCAAAGAACCCAGCGTTACACGAACAGTGGATGCAGTTTGTTTTTCCGGGGCGGCAACGGAGTGTAGCAAGTGCATTTGTGTGTTTCTGTCCTTTCAGTGACGAATGTTTTATAAACAAGGCCCAGGTCGACACTGGATTTGCACATGGTTTGCTATTAAAACACGGAGCGGTCCCAGTGATAAAAGATCCCAGTCATGTAACTGCATCAGATTTCTGTCTTTTGTTGGAAATCAGCTTGACTCTATAGCTCCGCTTGCGGCACGCCTCCAGGAGCTCGACTTTTTCCAGAGAGAATCAGAAAGCTGTATTTTCTTTTATAAATATGATAAAACTAAAGACATTCTGGAGATATTAAGGATCAGTGTTGGGGAAAGTTACTTTTAAAAGTAATGCATTACAATCAATATTGCGTTACGTTTATAAAAAAGTAACTAATTTAAAGGAAACTTAAATTCCCGTCTGTACAGTAGAACTGTAGGAAAAGAAAGTTCAACACTCTTCAGCAATGAGAAAAAAAGCACAAATGTTAGTTCATCTAAAGTAAGTTTTGCTTATTAGTACACTGCAAAAAATACTTTTCTTGCTTGGATTTTTTGTCTTGTTTCCAGCCAAAATATCTAAAAAGTCTTATATTAAGAATTTTCTATCTATTGTTTTTTTCTGAAAACAAGTGAAAATTAAGTGTGTTTTTGCTTGAAACAAGCAAAATAATCATGTGAACTAGTGGATGCCCATCACTAACTACACTGCAAAAAATGCTTTTCTAACTTAGATTTTTTTGTCTTGTTTCCAGCCGAAATATCAAAAATTTCTTAAATCAAGAATTATTTTCTAGACAAGTACATGTTAATGTCTTGTTTTCAGAAGTTCAAATTAAGTGAGTTTGTGCTTGAAACAAGCAATAATCTGCCAATGGGGTAAGCAAAATAATCTAGTCTTCTGCTTGAAATAAGATTATTTTGCTTACCCCATTGGCAGATTATTTTACTTGTTTCAAGCAAAAACTCACTTAATTTTGACTTCTTTTTTCTGAAAACAAGACAATAATTTTTACTTGTCTAGAAAATCCTTCTGATTTAAGAATTTTTAGATATTTTGTCTAGAAACAAGACAAAAAATCTTAGCTAGAAAAGCAATTTTTGCAGTGTAGCAGTGTGCATTCTGTGAGCTTTACCCTGTTGGGCGTGTGGATGGGCGACAGCGAGTCCAGATCCGTCATGGGAAACTCCAGGCCTCTCTGCCTCAGATCCTCATAGACGCTCACCACTCCAGACAGAGACGGACTGTTCCTGAAGGCATCGGCCCAAGCCTGCAACACAGAGCCAAACGTCAGGCTCACCGGAGACACCGCATGGAGTAGGGATGGCTCCATACCATAATATTGGCTTCGGTACGATACTAAATCAATACTGTAGTAAGTAATGTTATCATACTAAACATGTATTAGTTTATTTATAACTGATAAATAATTATTGAGCTAGATTAATAAGTGCTGTAATACTGTGAGCTCAGCTCAGGTCAAGGTTGTTTTATTGTAAAGTGTTATTCTAACAGTCAAAATACTCAAAATCACATTATTAAGTCTCTGTCTCTCTGACTGTTTTTAGATTTCAGACTCAGACTCTGCTTTAAAAGCACTTTTCAAGTGTCTGCACTTTATTAATGTTTTCTTTAGAAATCTTTGCTTCACAGCATTCCAAAGCAGAATATTGTACTTTTTACTGCACTGTGTTTCATATTAAATATTTAATACTTTATTACATTAGAATTATATTGCATTCTTGCTTTTCTTAGTAAAAGTAATTCTAAAATTTACTTGAGTACAAGAAAATACCGCATTGTTAATATTCTTAATTATCAAAGGTAAAACAAACAACTTTTATTTATGAAATGTAGTTTAGAAAAATGTATGACATTATGCTTTGAAATGCAGTAGAAATTTTCAAAAGAAAAACACTCTGATAAACTACAGATGCTTTTCAAATTTACTTGAGTAAAGTAAAAACACTTGTCCACTATCATTTGTGACCCCGGACGACGAAACCAGTCTTAAGTGTAAATTTTTCAAAAATGAGGTTTATTTATATTCTGAAAGTTGAATAAATAAGCTTTCAATAGATGTATGGTTTGTTGAGATCGGACAATATTTGGCTGAGATACAACTATTTGAAATCTGCAATCTGAGGGTGCAAAAAAATAAAAATACTGAGAAAATTGCCTTTAAAGTTGTCCAAATGAAGTTCTTAGCAATGCATATTACGTATCAAAAATTAAGTTTTTATACATTTACAGTACGAAATTTACAAAATATCTTAATGGAACATGATCTTTACTTAATATCCTAATGATTTTTGGCAAAAAAAATTTTTGATCATTTTGACCCATACCATGTATTTTTGGCTATTGCTAGAAATATTTCCCAGCGACTTAAGACTGGTTTTGTGGTCCAGGGTCACATTTGTGAATAAAGGTTATTAAAATCTGAATTTTTGATTGATGCACTCATCTGTCAATCTCTAAATTAGTGGAAAAGATCAGGATGAGCAAATGACAAATGCTTGGTGATTTATAGCAACGCTTGCATACATTGCAGTAAGGCCAGTTATCATCTGTTTTGTGCAAAATAATGCCATATTTCACTTCTACTGTCTTTATTTACTAGTTTTGAGTGCGTTGATGCAGTTTCATCTGTTTGATGGTCCATCGCGTTTTTCTTTTGCCACATTTACTGGTTTTGCAGCAATTTGGGAAGCACTGCAGCTTATGAAATACCGAATTGTGCAAAATTATGATATTGAACCATATACTGGTATTTTTCCATTAGCGGTATACCGCGCTTCCCTACTGCGGAGAGAACGCTTCACCTGAATGAGGCTCAGCACTCTGTCGTGGAGGATCATGGGAGGGTTGTTTTTGGGCAGAATCACTCTGACCAGGACGTTCTCCACGAAATCTCTGGAGCAGACGTGCGCGTGGAAACGATGGCCGCAGTTCTTCACGCACGCCTCGAGAACCTGAAACACAGAGCAACAGCCGGCTGAAGTCAGCGTGCGCTCCTGCGGAGGAAGTGATGTCACGGACGCTCACCGTCAGAGCCAGCATCACCTCCCTGAAGTTCTTATTACCCACAATCCTCTTCTTTAGAGCTTTCACCGCATCTTTGGGTCTGGAAAACAACACAAGCGTTCAGACGACAGAGACGGTGAGGCAGTAAGCGTGTGTGTGAGTGTGTGAGAGACGCAGCACCCGTCGTCCGTCTCGTTGATGATGTCGCAGATCTCCAGATTCAGACTCCAGTCCTCCGCCTGAAGAGCGCCGCTGGTGGCCCTCTCTGACACACAGACAAAACAAACCCAAAAATTAAAAATAAATGTGCAATATAAAACCACCTGACAAAAGCAGAAATGATTCCACACATCAGCAGTGTTGGGGGTGATGCATTACAAATAACGCAAGTTATGTAATAATATGACTTTTTTCAAGTAACTAGTAAAGTAACACATTGCTTTTTCATTTCCAAGAAGTTTTTTTTTTTCAAAAAACTAACAGCAGTTACTTTTGTCTCCTTTATGTATTTAATCCCATTTTATTAACCAATGACTTTGCTGCTGAGCTTTGATCCAATTCAAGCATACACTGAATACTTTTCTTACTTCAATTTTTTTGTCTTGTTTACAGCCTATATATATATATATAAAATCTTAAATCAAGAAGGATTTTCTAGACAAGTAAATAATTATTTTCTTGTTTTCAGAAAAAAACAAGCCAAAATTAAGTGAGTTTTTGCTTAAAACAAGCTAAATAATCTGCCAATGGGGTAAGCAAAAAAACATTATTTCAAACAGAAAAGAAGATTATTTTGCTTACCCCATTGGGAGATTTTTTTGCTTGTTTCAAGCAAAAACACTTAATTTTGACTTGTTTTCAGAAAAAACAAGACAATAATTTTTACTTGTCTAGAAAATCCTTCTTGATTTAAGAATTTTTAGATATTTTGGCTGGAAACAAGACAAAAAATCCAAGTAAGAAAAGCATTTTTTGCAGTGTACTAATAAGCAAAACTTACTTTAGATGAACTAACATTTGTGTTTGTTTCCTCATTGCTGAAGAGTGTTGAACTTTCTTTTCCTACAGTTCTACTGTACAGACGTCAATTTAATTTTCCTTCAGCCTTAGCCTTATTCACTTCATTTCATTTTGGTGTGAAAGGGCTTTTACATTTGCTAAGAATCAGACTTTTTTATATTAAAAGTCAGTCATAAATAAAAGATGCCATTAAACAAATATTAAAATATACTGTCTGTATGCTGTTTGTACATTCATTTGAAGACTGAATGTGAAATTATTGCAATATGTTAGGTGGGATTCGTTGTGATTAATTTCTGAAAAAAATTTGCTGTTCATTGTTTTTTTTGGTTAACTGATTGACAGCACTAGTTTTTATTGATCAACTAGGGAGTGAAACTGTTTGTCTGTCTCTCATCTCACAGAGGAATGAAAGTCAAAAGTGTTTTCAGCTCAGTGATGTCAGGAGAAGCACGATCTAAATCATAACACAGATCCACCTTATTTTTGACGTGGTCATTTGTAACTATAAAGCATCTCGTCCGCTTGCAGTTATTTTTGCTGTACAGCTTATTATGCTGCTCAATACTGAAATCTGGCATTTCAAGAACACACTTTTTTTGCTCATTTTTTTGCACTTTGCACTTCAAATATGAATCAAACGTCTCACACATTCACAGAAAATAACTTACATATGTGTTGCCAAACTAAAGTGGGGAAATTAATGACATGTCTGGGTCAAAATCAATAAGCATATTTAAAATTAATAATTAAATATATTACATATATTTATTAATTTATTATCCCCTGTTTTAGTTTACTATCTGATTAAAAAAACCTTTACAAATCAGTCATTCTTGAGAAGTGGGACAAAACAGGGTGCAAAATTGAAAAAATAAAACCATGTACTCAGACAAAAGAAACCACATTTATGTATCTTATATGCACTAAGACACTGAACGATGCTTTGATACAACCTCCCAACCTTTCTGTTTTTTTAACAAAATGTGCTTGGACTGTGTAATATAATTTTATCTTTATATTTAACAGCATTCTAGATGTATTTAACATTTCAAAACACATTCTCAAGTTAGCAGACAGATTACACTAACACATGTGACCAACGATTCAACAACAAATATTAAATATCATTATGAAATATTGTCAAAATATTCATCTGACGGAGGTGACCAAAACCTTAATTTGTAGTCATTTTAACTATCAAATGCACTGAATCAATCAATTACTGTATTAAAACAAACACAACAAACAGCGAGTATGTTATTGTTTTTGAAGCTTCTATTCAGGAGTCACATTTAAGTATTTTGATATATCATTGAAACACAAAATCTTATGGTGGTGACATCTGACGGTGTTGACAAATTTGCATTTCTTTCACAAAACAAATGGAGTTCATGTAGTAGCCATTTTGTTTTTTTCTGTTGATGCTAGAGGCTAATGGAACCTGCTTCTGGAAAATGAAATGATCTAAATATTTCAAATAATTTCCTCAGAAATTGGAAGATGGTGTTGACATATTACGGTTGTGACACAGGAAATATTAACATTAGAATTTAAAATATTCTAAAACTATAAAACTTAGCACAGTCTGTCTGACACTGATGTACTCTGCAGAGGAGCACTGTGGGAAGGGGGTTCTTAGAGTGACAGCTGCCCATCATATTTCCTGATTTTATTACATTTTAATTAATATCTGACGCTGTTGACAAAAAGCGATGACACAATTTCGAAACCTTATTAAACATGCATGTCACTGAAAAACAACCTTGCTTTGATATGAGATATTATTAAGTGTTGTTTTTGATAAAACAAGCTCTCTTTCATCATTAAAAAACATTTTTATCCATTTTATAGCATATGAATGAAAGAGCCCTTCTCTGTGGACACACAGTTTTAGATGTAGTGAGAAGACAAGAAGTGTCATAGATTTCACATAACAATGATAAAATTAAACTGAAGGGGATCATTGTGTTAAATACATTCTATTATTAATCCCCATAACATTTATAATTACTAATAGCAGTTATAATTGGTGGACATGTTTTGTCCCACTTCTCAAGAATGACTGAAATACAAAAAAACTATATACTGCAAAATAAGGAAAACGAAGTACATAAACAGTACAATTAGCGTGAGAGAGACAAAAGATGAAGATATATGAAAATAATGTCACAATGCACAACATTTTATCAAAACAAATCCAGAGATTGTATATTTCTATTCCTCAAGCTGTTGATCCAAACCACGTGATTAAAGCAAACATGAGCTTCACCCAGCTGAGACCTCACACACACACACACACACAGACTCACTCACTCACTCACACACTCTCTCTCTCTCTCTTTCATGTGACTGTCAGCTGCTTTTGACCACATTCTTTTCGAGGTGCATTTGTTACTTTAATGTGAAAAAGAAACAGTAAGCAAACAGTGAGAAAGTGAAAAGAGGAAGTGTGCTTATGTTGTTAAACAGTTCTTTCTGACACAGTTCCGGAGCACAGTGAACTTTGGCCGTTTATGACAGTAAATGAGTGCTGGATATGAGACATGAAAAACGCCTTTAAATGCACGATCATCTACACCTCAAACGACAGCCTCATCTGACACCAATTAAACATCAGCAAACGGACTCATTAACGCACAGAATCTCCTCACTCTTCTCTACTGATACCTCAGTTACCATCACTCAGAGTTCAGCGTTTTTAGACTTTCCTAGCGATTTATAAAGTTACTAATGACTGCAGCACAATCAGAGTCCACGCCAACTGCTAATAGTCTAAAACACTTACGGATCCGCTGTCCGACCGGAGACGAAAACGGGCTGCCGATGAGAAACTCCATCTGTGCGCCGCTCCAAAGTGTTTGAGTGCCGCGCGCGCTCACGCCAGACTGAACCATGAACGCGCGCTCACGCGAAGGAAGTGCGATCGATCGATATCAGACCTCGATCGAGTTAGAAAGGGCGGTGAGCGATGCATCTGATTTGCTGTGGGTTACAACAAACCCCGTGACCTTTAAAACCAGCCCATAACAAGAAATAACCAGACACTCTCGATAATATTTATGTTTTGTATTTTTATTACAGTATACGCTCATAAGTATTATGTGCACAATAAAATAAAACATTGACAAAAATGTCAACAGCTTCAGGTAATGAACGTCTCGTGTGTTTTATATACAGAACATGACAGGAAAACAATTCTGCCTTCAGTCAGTGTGAAATAGCACCTTTGATTCACAAAACTAACAATAAGAACATTGACTACTGCATTTATTTAACGTGTCTAATTAAACCTAAACTAAATGCTTCATATCTATACACAGGCATAATATAAAGGAGTCTAACTGCACTATTAGTGTGTCAATCACGCATATAAACATGAAGAATCAGGATATTTCACTGATTTCTCCCAGTAAAAGGACAACCCCTGATTAAAAAACAGCATAAGCTGGTTAGGTAGGTTTTGAAGCATGCATTCTGGCTTGAGCTGGTTTATTTAGGTTATTCAAAATCAGCATCCATGCTTCAAAACCTACCTAACCAGCATGTTTTTTGAGAACCTGAAATCACCTACATTTTTTTTATGGAATTAAAAACACTAACCCCTGGTTTCACAGACATGGCTTAAGACTAAAATGTACATCTGAGCTGTTTAAACTGAAAGAAACTTGCACTGATTGATCTTAAAATATATCAGTGCCTTTGTTTTGTCTCAAGATGCACATCAGTAATGCTTTTTTCTTAAGCACGTTTATAAAAATTACCTAAATGTCTTAATTGAACTATGGCCTAATCCTGGTTTAGGCTAAGCCCTGTCTATGAAACCAGGCCTATATGTTTTGAAAAATTGTTTAAGAATACTGGAAAACATCAGTATATCAGTATGACACATCAGAAGTCAATGTAAAGTGTGTGAGTGTGTGTGTATTAGTATGGGATTGGTCCGTAATATGCTGTATAAGCCGCTACGATCCCGGCGGTTTCAGCCATGTGTTCACAGGCCAAATTCACTTCACACACCTCCCGCAAACTAAAGGACAGAAAGAGAAAAAACGGATACTGATGAGTGTCAAAGGAGCTGTGTGAGAAGAATACATTAAGTTGCACGGTTGCATTTGTAGCAATAGCCAAAAATACATTGTACGGGTCAAAATTATCGATTTTACTTTTATGCCAAAAATCATTAGGATATTAAGTAAAGATCATGTTCCATGAAGATATTTTGTAAATTTCCTACTGTAAATATATCAAAACTTAATTTCTGATTAGTAATATGCATTGCTAAGGACTTCATTTGGACAACTTTAAAGGCAATTTTCTCAATATTTGGATTTTTTTGCACCCTCAGATTGCAGATTTTCAAATAGTTGTATCTCGGCCAAATGTTGTCCTATCATAGCAGACCATACATCAATGAAAAGCTTATTTATTCATCTTTCAGATGATGTATAAATCTCAATTTTGAAAAATTGACACTTAAGCCTGTTTTTTTGGTGCAGGGTCACAAATATTCACCTCTCCAGCTGTACAGGAGTCAGGGTGGCTGCAGGAGCTCCAGCTCTTCTGTGTCTCAGCAAAGACGCCGCCACATCTCTCTTCAGCAGCACATGAGGAGCAGGAGTGCCTGAAAACACACAAAACACTCTTTCAGTTCAGCTGATGAGATCACAAACTATCTGTCTGTGGACAGTGTTGTGGGTAACGCATTACAAGTAACGCAAGTTACATAACAATATTACTTTTTTCAAGTAACTAGTAAAGTAACACATTACTTTTTCATTTCCAAGAAAATATCTGAGTTACTTTTTCAAAAAGTAACGCCAGTTACTTTTTTCTTTATGTATTTAATCCCATTTTATTAAAAAATGACTTTGCCAATTCAACCGTATACTGCAAAAATGCTTTTCTAACTATGATTTTTTTGTCTTGTTTCCAGCCAAAATATCTAACAATTCCTAAATCAAGAAGGATTTTTTTAGACAAGCACAAATTATTTTCTTGTTTTCAGAGAAAAGTCAAAATTAAGTGAGTTTTTGCTTAAAACAAGCAAAATAATCTGCCAGTGGGGTAAGTAAAAAAAACTTATTTCAAACAGAAAACAAGAGTATTTTGCTTTCCCCATTGACAGATTATTTTGCTTGTTTCAAGAAAAAACACTTAATTTTGACTTGTTTTCAGAAAGAAACAAGAGAATAATTTTTACGTGTCTAGAAAATCCTTCTTGATTTAAGAATTTTTAGATATTTTGGCTGGAAACGACAAAAAATCTAAATAAGAAAATAATTTGTTGCAATGTACTAATAAACAAAATTTAGATGAACTAACATCTGTGCTTCATTTTTCTCATTGCTGAAGAGTGTTGACCTTTCTTTTCCTACAGTTCTACTGTACAGACGTCAATTTACTTTTCCTTCAGCCTTAGCCTTATTCACTTCATTTCATTTTGGTGTGAAAGGGCTTTTATTTTGCTAAGAATCAAACTTTTTTATAGTAAAAACAAACAAGCAAGCCCTGCCCAGATTTAATTAGTTACTTTTTTAGGGAGTAACGCAATATTGTAACACATTACTTTCCATAAAAAGTAACAAAGTAACGTAATTAGTGACTTTTTAGGGAGTAACGCAACATTGTAACGCATTACTTTCCCCAACACTGTCTGTGGATGAAACAGTCAGACACAGGAAACGGGCTGCTCTTCACCTTCAGCGCTGACAGAGTTTGACTCAGATGAGGAAGAGGAAGAATCTGAAGCAGAATCTGATGCGGAGTCGGATGCAGAATCGGATGCGGAGTCAGATGCGGAGTCGGACTCGGAGGAAGCGGAATCGGAGTCTGAGGCAGATGAGGATGCTGAGGAAGAGTCGGTATCAGACGGAGCTCCGGTGGGAGGAAGCACCACCTCGGCCGCAGGTTCGTCGGCGGCGTCCGGCTCTGTGTACACTAGACACACACAGCACACTGATTAGAGCTCACTACACACTTCAGTCACACCGATGTCATAATGAACGTGTCTCACCTCCCATAGACGCGCAGACAGACAGCAGAGCGCAGACGCTCAGGAGGCTCAGAGTCTTCATGGCTCTTCAGGTCTTGGTGTGTTCTTCAGTGGATGGTGTTGTTGGTCTCTCGTGTCTGTCATCCGTCCCTCAGCCGTGTGTTTATACTCTCACTGTCACCCACACGCACTGCTGCTGGATGCTGTGATTGGTTTGAGAATCGAGTAACGTCCTTGCCCCTTTCTGCATTCCAAAAACAACACAAACACATACACACACACACACACACACACACACACACACACACACACACGCGTGTTCCAGCGACCGCAGGCTGGCATACAGACACACACGCACCTAAACGTGGGAAACGGGGCCAAAACCACTAACAAACATGCCATGAACGGCCCGTCACAGAGTGACCCGTCGCTGGCTGAATTTAATGAAAGCTCGCCATGTCTGTGGGAAATGTAGGCGATGCTTCTAAATGTAAAACATATATTTTTCATCCAAACTCTGAGCAATGGTCATTCCAGGGTCCAAATGTTCCCGATGGACGCTCTGGGAGTCAGGAAACTACTGTATGAGGAAAATCTCACGGGAAACGGGGAAAAACCTGCTGTTATGTAAGAGACGTTCCTGCAGATATTGGTCCAGCAGGTTTCATCCAGCATCTGCCCTAAAACGGATTTGCTTCCGTTCTGCCTAAATATATGCATCAAGCGAGTAAAGAGAATGTGGGTCACAACACATGAAACATGTCATTAGGGTTTACAGAGATCCCCCATAATGCTCCACTTCAGTCATACATATACAGATGTTTGTGTACCATAGACTTGTTTTGTTTATATTTAACGCTGATTATAATTGGCTCTAAAAGAAAACTTCAAAAGCACGTATTTACGTTATTTATGAGCCAGATTTCGTTTTGAGCGTTGGCCAAATGGAGCTGTATTTAGCTGACATCCGGGGACGTTTCTCAATAAATCTGCCTCTAAACCACTGACCAGATCCCATTTTAACAGGCAATTACATTTTACCTTAAAGTTCATACAAATGCATGAAATACAACATAGAATACAACACATGAGATACCAGGAGCTGTAGACTCACAGGGTTTTACAGACTCACAGATCTGAATAAATAAGCTTTCCGTCGATGTATTTCCGTCGGTTTGTTAGGATAGGACAATATTTGGTCGAGACACATCTAGTTGAAAATCTGCAATCTGAGGGTGCAAAAAAATCTAAATATTGAGAAAAACGCCTTTAAAGTTGTCCAAATGAAGTTCTTAGCAATGCATATTACTTATCAAAAATTAAGTTTTGATATATTTACAGTAGGAAATTTACAAAATATCATCATGGAGCATGATCTTTACTTAATATTCTAATGATTTTTGGCATAAAAGTAAAATCGATAATTTTGACCCATAAATATTCTATCTTTTCATCTTGAAATAAGATTATTTTTCTCACCCCATTGGCAGATTATTTCGCTAATTTTAAGCAAAAACTCACTTAATTTTGACTTTTTTTCTGAAAACAAGACAATAATTTTTACTTGTCTAGAAAATCCTCCTTGATTTAAGATTTTTTAGATATTTTGGCTGGAAACAAGACAAAAAATCTAAGTAAGAAAAGCATTTTTTGCAGTGTGTAGGTTTGGAATGACATGAGGGTGAGTAAATGTAAATGTTTCTTGGGTGAGCTATCTCTTTAAGAAATTAGTTTAACCCCCTAATTGTCACCCATCCCACCTGCGGGACGTCATCATTTTACAAATAAATGTTAATTTAATCATGACAAACTATCATTGGAAAGGTCTAAGACTTCTGAATAGATATTTTACTATTTTTTTGTGTTACAAATTATGTAGGAAAAGTAATAGATTAATTTATGACAAGAGTGCACCTCAGAAATCTCCTTCATAACAGGAGTTCTGGCCTTTGTCACAAAAATACTTTCTTTGTTGCCTTTTTCCATATCATGCTTTAGAAATCATAAGAAATTATATAGCACTTGAAAACTTAAAATCTCAAAATTCATCCTTTGACATGCATTTTAAAATCATACATTGCACTATGATGGAAAATATACATCAAAATCGTATTACAAAATATTTTTGTTCGTGAATTATAAAAAATAAGTTTAAATATTGGGAGTGACAGTTAAAGGGTTAATAAAAGAATCAGTCACTCATCTATATCCTTCCTAAATTATGTTTTCGAACTAATAGGTTGAACGAATGATTCAGTGAGTCGCTCACAGCTATTTGTTTGAATCAGTGATGAATCAGTGTCTTTGTACAAATTGGTTGAATGATTGTTAGAAAAGATTCACTCATTAAGACAGACACACTGCAAAAATGCTTTTCTAGCTTAGATTTTTTGTCTTGTTTCCAGCCGAAATATCTAAAAATTCTTAAATCAAGAATTATTTTCTAGACAAGTACACGTTAATGTCTTGTTTTCAGAAAAAAGTTGTTCAAATTAAGTGAGTTTTTGCTTGAAACAAGCTAAATAATCTGCCAATGGGGTGAGCAAAATAATCTAGTCTTCTGCTTGAAATAAGATTATTTTGCTTACCCCATTGGCAGATTATTTAGCTTGTTTCAAGCAAAAACTCACTTCATTTTGACTTCTTTTTTCTGAAAACAAGACAATAATTTTGACTTGTCTAGAAAATCCTTCTTGATTTAAGAATTTTTCGATATTTTGTCTAGAAACAAGACAAAAAATCATAGTTAGAAAAGCATTTTTTGCAGTGCAGGTGTCTCCAGCTACTGAAGTGCTGATGTAACTAAAGAACAGTCTGTCTAAGACAAACACACACTGTATATTAGGACCAACCAGATTCATCTGCTGATGATAAATAGCACTCAGTATTTATTCATGTGTATGAATGTGTTCTCACAGACATGGAAAACACATCGAGATGCGACCTGTCCTGTCTTAACCTTTGTGTGTGTGTTTGCGAGCATCATACACAGAGAAATGAGCGCTGGCCGGTCTGCTGTGTAATTTCCATGTCTAGGTTTTGTTTAGTCCGTTGGGTTTGTTGGACGTGTCTCTGTGGAAAGCTCTACAGAGAAATACGGCAGAGCTGCGTTGAGTTCACCTTATAATTTTCACTGTAGTGTGGATAGATGTTATGTTTGCAGCTCCTACAAAGTTTCCCAACGCAAAGGCAGAACAAGTTCATCCAGAGGCAAATGAAGAGAATTCATCTTTAACAGAGAGACGGACGGTGAGATCCTGCTGCATTTAGGTGTTTAGTGTGACTCTTGTGTCTTTAGCAACATATCAGAGAGATCCATACAAACAGCCTTCAGAGACGAGAGAGAGACAGATGGAGAGAGTAAGAGAGAGAGACAGCCAGAGTTCATGTAGTGCAGTGGTCTGATGTGGCCTCAGCTCTGGTATCCGCCATCACAGCAGACACCACAAACAAACCCATCAGACCACAGCGTGTGTGTGTGTGTGTGTGTGTGTGTGTGTGTGTGTTTTATATAAGCAGCCGTATAGATAGTTTGGGCATTTCTGAGCCGTATGTCTGCAAACTTTCGATAATTACAGTGAGAGTTTGTCTGTTTTTAGCTTGTAATGTTTTTAGCAGAATGAGTCTCTGCTCTCTCAAGAGTCTGTGAACCGAATCTGATCAATAAAACACAGTTCACATGGGCATGACAGACATAACCAGGTATTGCCAAAGGATTTATAATTCCACATTAGATTTTACTCTGTTTCGAAATCAGTTTTTAACACAAATCATGTATTTATTTTTAAGAATGTTTTTAATCATAATATCATATCTGCATGCTCTCATTCATCACCTCTACATTTGTTGGGTTTAAAAATCTAAATGTGACCCTGGAGCACAAAACCAGTCTTAAGTCGCTGGGGTATATTTGTAGCAATAGCCAAAAAATGCATTGCATGGGTCAAAATTATAATTTTTTCTTTTATGCCAAAAATCATTAGGATATTAAGTAAAGATCATGTTCCATGAAAATATTTAGTAAATTTCCTACCATAAATAGATCAAAACTTAATGTTTGATAAGTAAAATGTATTGCTAAGAACTTATTTTGGACAACTTTAAATTCAATTTTCTCATTTTTTATTTATTTTTTTGCACCCTCAGATTTTAGATTTTCAAATAGTTGTATCTCGGCCAAATATTGTCCTATCCTAACAAACCATACATCAATGGAAAGCTTATTTATTCAACTTTTAGATGATGTTATGACTGGTTTTGTGGTCCAGGGTCACAAATATACAAATGTAATTTTACTGTCTATGTAGTTTTGTTCTTAAATACACAGAAGATGCAGTTAATCTCTGGACTTTCTGTTTATGCTTGTTATGCTGATATCATAAAAGTCTGTATAATCATGTTCAGACAGAGATCACATTCTGTTCGTCAGTATTTCATGATGTTTGCACTTGTGCTGACTTCATCAGATGTAGGATTTCAATGGAAAAAATCACGTGGTGCCACAATATTTGATTCTGCACTGACCTTCAGCCTCATAACATGGTGAACGTAACAGTATTGACTCGAAGCATACCTGAAAGAAAGACGGTTAAATCACGTTGGATTATTATTATGCTGCACTCAGTATATAGGGTTGTGAGTTTAAGATCGGTCAGTGCAGCAGTAATCTGTTCTCCTCCATCTGTGCAGGTTATGAGGCTGGAAAACTGGTTTTTCTTTCTCAGTAACTTAGTAACTTATTATCTGCTTTTATTGTCACTGCCAAGCGTTCCTCTGGGCTTTGTGACGCTGTGAACACTGCAAATAAGACCAGTGTGTGTGTGTATAATGCAGCCTAATGCATTATAAAAGTGGTTTAATGTTTTGCTTATGTGATTCAGTTCAACTCAAGTTTATGTGTCTAGCGCTGCTCACCATACAAATCGTTGCAAAGCAGCTTTACAGAAAGTTGACATTTCTACAGTATATTTAGCAGTAGCTTATCAGTCAAGCTGATGTACTGCACATATGGCAGAAATGTAAAAAATTATTAAACACCATTACAGCAATGATTATATGTTGCCGTCAAACTTATAGGAAAATTTGGTAGTTCTGTATGTTGCTTCAGGGTTGGCATCATCTCTGCTCAGCTTCTTCAGTCATCTCAGATCTTTGTAGGAGTTGGATCCAGACTGAAGCTTTTGTAATGGGATGTATGAAGGTTATGAGCTGCATTATGTGAATGCTTGGCTGAAGAGATGTGTCTTTAATCTAGAGATATGTCTGACCCCCGAACGTTATCAGGAAAGCTATTCCAGAGTTTGGGAGCCAAATGCGAAAAAGCTCCTTTAGTGGACTTTGCTATCCTAGGTACAGCGTTGGGGAAAGTTACTTTTAAAAGTGATGCGTTACAATGTTGCGTTACTCCCTAAAAAAGTAACTAATTATGTTACTTAGTTACTTTTTATGAAAAGTAATGCGTTACATTAGTTTTGCGTTACTTTTGTGCTACTTTTTAAATCTGAGCAGTTCTTGCTTGTTTTTTTTTTAAATATAGAAACATTTGATTCTTAGCAAATGTAAAAGCCCTTTCACACCAAAATGAAGTGAATAAGGCTAAATCTAAAGGAAAATTAAATTGACGTCTGTACAGTAGAACTGTAGGAAAAGAAAGTTCAACACTCTTCAGCAATGCGAAAAAAAGCACAAATGTTAATCTAAAAGTTTTGCTTATTAGTACACTGCAAAAAAAAAAAAAAAAAAAATTAATTCTTATATTTTTTTATAGGCTTGTTTCCAGCCAAAATATCTAAAAGTAAACATTATTGTCTTGTTTTTTTTTACTTTGATTTTTTGTCTTGTTTCCAGCCAAAAATCTAATAATTCTTAAATCAAGAAGCATTTTCTAGACAAGTAAATAATTATTATCTTGTTTTCAGAAAAATAAGTAAAAATTAAGTGTGTTTTTGCTGGGGTAAGCAATTTTTTTTTTTTTTTTTTAAATCTTATTTTTAATCTTATCTTATTTTTTAATTATTTTGCTTACCCCATTGTTTAAAGCAAAAACTCACTTAATTTTGACTTGTTTTCAGAAAAAAATGAAGACAATTTCTGCTTGTCTAGAAAATCCTTCTTGATTTAAGAATTTTTAGATATTTTGGCTGGAAACAAGACAAAAAAATCTAAGTAAGAGAAGCATTTTTTGCAGTGTACTAATAAGCAAAACTTACTTTAGATGAACTAACACACTGCAAAAAATGCTTTTCTAGCTAAGATTTTTTGTCTTGTTTCCAGCCAAAATATTAAAAATTCTTAAATCAAGAAGGATTTTCTAGACAAGTAAAAATTATTGTCTTGTTTTCAGAAAAAATAAGTCAAAATTAAGTGAGGTTTTGCTTGAAACAAGCAAAATAATCTGCCAACGGGGTGAGAAAAATAATCTTATTTCAAGCAGAAGACTGGATTATTTTGCTCACCCCATTGGCAGATGCTTGTTTCAAGCAAAAACTCACTTAATTTGAACTTCTTTTTTTTCTGAAAACAAGACATTAACTTGTACTTGTCTAGAAAATAATTCTTGATGTAAGAATTTTTAGATATTTCGACTGGAAACAAGACAAAAAATCTAAGCTAGAAAAGCATTTTTTGCAGTGCATTTGTGTTTTTTTCGCATTGCTGAAGAGTGTTGAACTTTCTTTTCCTACAGTTCTACTGTACAGACGTCAATTAAATTTTCCATCAGCCTTAGCCTTATTCACTTCATTTCATTTTGGTGTGAAAGGGCTTTTACATTTGATAAGAATCAAACTTTTTATATTAAAAACAAACAAGCCCTGCCCAGATTTAAAAAGTAACGCAAAAGTAATGTAACACATTACTTTCCATAAAAAGTAACGCAATTAGTTACTTTTTTAGGGGGTAACGCAATATTGTAATGCATTACTTTTAAAAGTAACTTTCCCCAACACTGATTAGGACTCATGATCAGAAGTGATCAGAAGCTGCTGTCTCTCATCTGTGTCTCTGTCTCATAACCTCTCTCTGAGGACACATCGCTGTCTCGTCTGCATTATTCTATGTGTCGCACTGCAGTCGCTCACACACATAAACACAAACTCAGTCTGTCTGTGTTTGCTTTCAGAGAATTTCAGAGCCCGAAACTCCCGTTTCCGCTCAGTTAACGAAACCCGCTCATTATCCGCATTGGGCCCGGCTCAAGAATCCAGCCGTCTTTCAGCACATTTAGAGCCTCTTTATTCTCAATCATGGAGTTTACAGGCTCTCAGTGCGGCGCGTACATACTATATATGTCACAGCCAGACTCGCTGTGTGTCAAACGTAAATCTGGATCTCATTGTGTTCGCCTCGCTTTCCCTACAGCTCTTCCGTCTGTGGTTTCAGGTCATTTATGCACACAAATGATTTGCACATCAGAAATACTCATTAAAACAAGTGTCTATAGATTTCTTAGTATCTGAGTCATGTTGTTCACCAAAGCTCTACACTGCAAAAAATGCTTTTCTTACTTGGATTTTTTGTCTTGTTTCCAGCCAAAATATCCAAAATTCTTAAATCAAGAAGGATTTTCTAGACAAGTCAAAACGGTTGTCTTGTTTTCAGAAAAAAACCCTCAAAATTAAATGAGTTTTTGCTTAAATAATCTGCCAATGGGGTAAGCTAAATAATCTTATTTCAAGCAGAAGACTAAATTATTTTGCTTACCCCATTGGCAGATTATTTAAGCAAAAACTCATTTAATTTTGAGGGTTTTTTTCTGAAAACAAGACAACCGTTTTGACTTGTCTAGAAAATCCTTCTTGATTTAAGAATTTTGGATATTTTGGCTGGAAACGACAAAAACTAAGTAAGAAAAGCATTTTTTGCAGTGTAGAGTCTATAATTGAAAAACAGGATCCACTGTATTTTGTTAAATGTTTTTAATGAGGAAAAGGTGTTGAAATGGTGTTATAGTTCAGTCTTGTCTTCAGGTGTTTTATGCTCTTTCTGCTTCTGTTGGAAAGAAAATAAACTCAGGCATTCAGCATCATTGCAAAAAAATGCTTTTCTTACTTAGATTTTTTTGTCTCGTTTCCAGACAAAATATCTAAAAATTCTTAAATCAAGAAGGATTTTCTAGACAAGCAAAAATGATTGTTTTGTTTTCAGAAAAAATAACTTAAAATTAACTAGTAAAATAATCTGCCAAAGGGGTAAGCAAAAAAAAAAAAAAATTCTTTCTGGCTTGAAATAAGATTATTTATAAGATTATTTTGCTTGTTTCAAGCAAAAACTCACTTAATTTTGACTTTTTTCTGAAAACAAGACAATAATTTTGACTTGTCTAGAAAATCCTTCTTGATTTAAGAATTTTGGATATTTTGGCTGGAAACGACAAAAACTAAGTAAGAAAAGCATTTTTTGCAGTGTAGAGTCTATAATTGAAAAACAGGATCCACTGTATTTTGTTAAATGTTTTTAATGAGGAAAAGGTGTTGAAATGGTGTTATAGTTCAGTCTTGTCTTCAGGTGTTTTATGCTCTTTCTGCTTCTGTTGGAAAGAAAATAAACTCAGGCATTCAGCATCATTGCAAAAAAATGCTTTTCTTACTTAGATTTTTTTGTCTCGTTTCCAGACAAAATATCTAAAAATTCTTAAATCAAGAAGGATTTTCTAGACAAGCAAAAATGATTGTTTTGTTTTCAGAAAAAATAACTTAAAATTAACTAGTAAAATAATCTGCCAAAGGGGTAAGCAAAAAAAAAAAAAAATTCTTTCTGGCTTGAAATAAGATTATTTATAAGATTATTTTGCTTGTTTCAAGCAAAAACTCACTTAATTTTGACTTTTTTCTGAAAACAAGACAATAATTTTTACTTGTCTAGAAAATCCTTCTTGATTTAAGAATTTTGGATATTTTGGCTGGAAACAAGACAAAAACCCTAAGCAAGAAAGGCATTTTTTGCAGTGTAGAGTCTATAATTGAAAAACAGGATCCACTCCATTTCGTTAAATGTTTTTAATGAGGAAAAGGTGTTGAAATGGTGTTATAGTTCAGTCTTGTCTTCAGCTGTTGTATCTTCTTTCTGCTTCTGTTGGAAAGAAAATAAACTCAGGCATTCAGTATCACTGTAAAAAATGCTTTTCTTACTTACATTTTTTGTCTTGTTTCCAGACAAAATATCTAATAATTCTTAAAACAAGAAGGATTTTCTAGACAAGCAAAAATGATTGTCTTGTTTTCAGAAAACAGAAGTCACAATTAAGTGAGTTTTTGCTTAAAACAAGCAAAATGATCTGCCAATGGGGTAAGCAAAATAATCTTATTTCAAGCAGAATTCTAGATTATTTTGCTCGTTTTAAGCAAAAACTCACTTAATTTTGAGGGTTTTTTTCTGAAAACAAGACAACCGTTTTGACTTGTCTAGAAAATCCTTCTTGATTTAAGAATTTTGGATATTTTGACTGGAAACAAGACAAAAACCCTAAGCAAGAAAGGCATTTTTTGCAGTATAGAGTCTATAATTGAAAAACAGGATCCACTGTATTTTGTTAAATGTTTTTAATGAGGAAAAGGTGTTGAAATGGTGTTATAGTTCAGTCTTGTCTTCAGGTGTTTTATGCTCTTTCTGCTTCTGTTGGAAAGAAAATAAACTCAGGCATTCAGCATCATTGCAAAAAAATGCTTTTCTTACTTAGATTTTTTTGTCTCGTTTCCAGACAAAATATCTAATAATTCTTAAATCAAGAAGGATTTTCTAGACAAGCAAAAATGATTGTCTTGTTTTCAGAAAAAAGAACTTAAAATTAACTAGTAAAATAATCTGCCAAAGGGGTAAGCAAAAAAATAAATAAATAAATAGTTTCTGGCTTGAAATAAGATCATTTATAAGATTATTTTGCTTGTTCTAAGCAAAAACTCACTTAATTTTGAAAACAAGACAATAATTTTTACTTGGCTAGAAATTCGTTCTTGATTTAAGAATTTTTAGATATTTTGGCTGGAAACAAGACAAAAAGTCTAAGTAAGAAAAGCATTTTTTGCAGTGTATGTGGCTGTGTTCAGAGTGTTAATAACATGTGAGTGGATGCAGGGCTCCTCACCTGCAGTTCTCCATCCAGGAAAGAGTCGCAGAAGCTCTGCATGCGCTCACTAGTGATTTTACCCTTCGGCATGAGCCACTTCTCGTCCGAGGCGCCGTCGTAAATGCCGATCCGCGGCAGATCACGTGACTTCAGGCCGAAGTATTCCAGCACGCGGGCGTTCGACTTCTCTTTTCCGTTCACCAGCACAAACAACATCTGCATTTCACAAAACACATTTAAGAATCTGCTGTAAAAACAACTATGATTATATGCGGTTGTGGGAAGTCTTGCTTTGTTTGGAAAGGTTATGTAAATGAGTCTGTTTTAAAGAAAAAAATGATCACTGAATCATTTTGTGTAATTTTGTCTTTTTTTTGTAGCAAAATATTTAGTTAAACACTGCTGTTCATCACAATGCCTGCTGAAAAACTTTACAAACCATCACAGAAGTTCTAATGCTTTCCAATTTTTACAAACACAACAATCAACTTAAAACCATTAAAAGCATTACCTAACAGTTTTCAGTAGCAGCGTTGCCAAGTTTGCAATTTTCTTGCAGAATTCAACTATTTGTAAACTGTTTGATTTCTTCCCTCCAGTTTAAAGGTTTGACATTCAGCAGAAATTGTAATGCGAGTATTGAAATATTTTACATTCTACCAGTGATAAAACTGCTAGATTACGAGTTTTTTTTTTTTTTTGCAGGAGAAGTCTCCTGAGTGCCTTTTACAAAAACAGACTGTTAATGATTAATGCTAGTGATTTTATAGTTGAAAGTGTGCATAACACATAACACTGGTTATTATTTTAGGTTTGGGAGTGGCATATGATTCTGATTGGCTGCAATGTTCTGTAGTGTGTTTTGGGCCATATTCCATTACAATTTAGAGTTTTAACAAGCAACCAACAGAAGATAGAGACCCACAGCGGACCATTACAGTTTCCAATAAAACTAGTGCAATTCAGATTATATGAGGGTTTCTGTTGTTGTTTTCCATTTTAATTGGTTATATTCAGTGTTGGGAAAGTTACTTTTAAAAGTAATGTGTTACAATATTGCATTACTCCCTAAAAAAGTGACTAATTACGTTACTTAGTTACTTTTTATGGAAAGTAATGCGTTACAATACTTTTGTGTTACTTTTGCGTTACTTTTAAAATGTGGACAGGGCTTGCTTGTTTGTTTTTAATACAAAAAAGTTTGATTCGTAGCAAAATAACCTCCCAATGGGGTAAGCAAAATAATCTTGTTTTCTGTTTGAAATAATATTTTTTTGCTTACCCCATTGGCAGATTATTTAGCTTGTTCTAGGTAAAAACTCACTTAATTTTGACCTTTTTTCTGAAAACAAGAAAATAATTATTTACTCGTCTAGAAAATCCTTCTTGATTTAAGTTTTTTTTTTATATTTTGGCTGGAAACAAGACAAAAAATCAAAGTAAGAAAAGTATTTTTGCAGTGTATGGTGTTTTTTTTTTTTGAAAAAGTAACTCAGATATTTTCTTGGAAATGAAAAAGTAATGCATTACTTTACTAGTTACTTGAAAAAAAAGTCATATTATTATGTAACTCATGTTATTTGTAATGCATTACCCCCAACACTTGTTATATTTTTAGCTTAGTAGTTTAAATTTTGTGTAAATGTATCTGTGCAGTGCTGTTTTTGTGCCAGAAAACAATCTGACTGTAAACTGCAATCATTTAAGCTGATAATTGTTTAAAAATGTCCTGTATGTGGAGAGTCAGTCGCTGTAAATTAGTTTTGGGCAAATCAACCCAAACCTGTAGCAGTTTCCTACATTCTGGAGTATAAGGGTTCTGGAAGGGTCTGGCGTGAGTGTGTGAATATTAGGGTCAGTGGGGCGCAGCGCTTGTGTAATCGGGTTAAAAGCTCTTAATCCCATTAAAGAATGAAACAGTGAGACTTCAGCCCATCATCCTCTTAATTAACACTTTCTCGTCAGTGAAACGAGGTGAAATGGACTCATGTTTACTACCTTGCCAGCGTATTTGGGCGCGAGATCTCTGAAGAGCTGCTGCAGCGGGTCCGAATCTGAGCTCCCCGTTTTGGCCACCAGCAGCACATGTGTCTTCACCGCAGACTGGAACAGACCCACTGCAGTCTGACACACACACACACACAGAGACACACACACACACACACACACACACACACACACACACACACACACACACACACACACACGTTAGGTTTCTGTAAATAAGAAGGACTTTCTAAAGACTTCTATTGTTTTTATACTGAACAAAGTATATTCTTTATTTGATATTTTTAAAACAGTTTGTATTCTTACACTTTCAGATAAACATCATTTTATATTTTTAATCATTTTTTCCACTAATTTCAGGTTTTACCTACCTTGTGGGAATTACACTCACAAAATCATGTTTGAAAGCATTCTGTGAAAAATAATCAGTGTTGGGGGTAACGCATTACAAGTAACATGAGTTATGTAATAATACTACTTTTTTCAAGTAACTAGTAAAGTAACGCATTACTTTTTAATTTTTTCAATTTTTCAAATAAGTAACACCAGTTACTTTTTGTTTCCTTTATGTATTTAATCCCATTTTATTAACCAATGACTTTGCTGCTGACCTTTGATCCAATTCAACCGTACACTGCAAAAATATGCTTTCTTCGATTTTTTTGTCTTGTTTTCAGTGAAAATATAAAAAAAAATCTTAAATTAAGAAGGATTTTCTAGACAAGTAAAAATTATTTTTAAGTCAAAATTAGAGCAAGCAAAATAATCTGCCAATGGGGTAAGCAGAAAAATCTCATTTTAAACAGAAAACAAGATAATTTTGCTTGTTTCAAGCAAAAACACACTTAATTTTGACTTGTTTTCAGAAAAAAAACAATACAATCATTTTTACTTGTCTAGAAAATGCTTCTTGATTTAATATTTTTGATATTTTTGCTGGAAACACGACAAAAAGTCTAAGTAAGAAAAGCATTTTTTCCAGTGTAATAATAAGCAAAACTTACTTTATATGAACTAACATTTGTGCTTTTTTTCTCATTGCTGAAGAGTGTTGAACTTTCTTTTCCTACAGTTCTACTGTACAGATGAGAATTTACTTTTCCATCAGCCTTAGCCTTATTCACTTAATTTCATTTTGGTGTGAAAGGGCTTTTACATTTGCTAAAAATCAAACTTTTTTTTATATTAAAAACAAACAAGCCCTGCCCAGATTTAAAAAGTAACGCAAAAGTAATGTAACGCATTACTTTCTATAAAAAGTAACTAAGTAACGGAATTAGTTGCTTTTTTAGAGAGTAACGCAACATTGTAACGCATTACTTTTAAAAGTAACTTTCCCCAACACTGACAATAAACATTTGCTCTTCCTGTGAAAAACACCACATTTCTTGTCCACTTCTAGAGTTTAGACTGATGCCTGTAATCTGAAGAAACTCTGAATATGGATGAGATATGCACTATTATTTCACTGTTATTACTATTATTTCACTAAATCATGAAAGCATGCATTTAAAGTTTTTTATTAGTTTATTTTATGAAGATATACTTTTCCCTACAGTATATTGGCCAGTTCTAATCTCATTAGTTATAGGACAATTAATTTAGTGATATAATAGAATTACATATAATCAGATCAGAAGCTGCTAGAAGAGGCGAGTGTGTTTGCGTGTTCAGTACCGCTTGATTATATTCTGTGACGTATTGAATATTATTGAGGGTAAAGAAGCGTGTGAGTCCATCTGTATCAATTTTCTTGGCTTCTGACACTTTCAGATGTTCCTGATGAAGATCAGCCTGTAACACACACACACACACACACACACACACACACGTGTGTCATATAATGATGATGTGCTATATTCATCACATGTATCTCAGCTGAGGTTGCAGGTGTTTTACCTTCCTGAAGATGGAGATGGTGTCAGAGGCGATGCCGTATTTGGCCCAAACCTCCTTCTCACTGCACAGAGCAGCAGGAAGTTTGTCCATCTGTTTAGCAGTGGCCAGAAACTCTTTATATCCGCGAGCGGTTTCATTCTGATGGAAAGACAAGAGACCTTCTTCACAAACATAAACTCTGTTCATACATAGGATCGCTCTGAAAATGCGGCTCATATTCTGTCGGCTGCGCCCACGTCTGTTTATGGAGCGCTGAAGGTGCCAATCCCACAATCCCAGAGACGCCCCACACTTCCTGCCGTTCCTCCTCCGCAGGTCGAGTTGGGCCAGAGGACACGGCATTCTGGGACATTTCCTGACACCAGCGGACACTCATTGGGGAATTTCACCTCCTTGCTTTCCAGACATATTTTTACAGCAGCTGATCACACACACACACACACACACACACACACACACATATATACATACATATATAGACACACACACACACACACACACACACACACACATATATAGACACACACACACACACACACACACCATATTTTCTATGGCCCTACACCTAAACCTAGCCCTCACAGGAGACTGTGCATACTTTTATTTTCTCAAAAACACTCATTCTGTATGATTTATAAGCCTGTTTCCTCATGGGGACCTCACAAATGTCCCCACAAGGTCAAAATGTACTAGTTTTAGTATCCCTGATGGGACATTTGGTCACACACACACACACACACACACACACAAACACACACACACACACACACACACACACACACACACACACACAGGTATTCATATCATTATGGCTTATTCCATAGGCATACTGTTTTTTTTTGTTTGTTTGTTTTGTTTTTTTACTGTATTTTATATCCTTTATCCTTTATATCCATACACCTACCCCTCACACTAAACTACAGGCATTTTTTAAGAAAAATGCAAAAAATTGTCCCCACAAGGACAAGGGTTTTGGATACTGGCGTCTTTGTGGGACATTCTGTCCCCATTATGTAGGATATACCTGAACCCCACACACACACACACACACACACACACACACACACACACACCTCAAAGAAGCCGATTACAGCCACATCTACTGAGTCGATGAAAGCTTCGGCCGCAGGAACATCGTTCAGTCTGAGGAAGGATTCGCTCTCTAAAGACAAACACAAATACCTTTGTCTCACAGTGATGTATAAAAACAAAATGTCTGACAGTAAATGTGACAGACTTGACAGAATTGTGACAGAATTAGGCGAAGATCTAATATAGAGCACATTTAAGAGAACAAGCTCCAGCTGGTCCAAAATGCAGCAGATAGAGTTTTTTCTAGAAACTAGAAGTATAATCATATTAGTCCTCTTCTGTCAACACTGCACTGGTTCTTTATTAAACAGTGTGTACATTTTAAATAATTAATTAATCTAATTAATTAACCCTAAGTCTAGATTAAGGAACCGCCTCTCTAACCTGTTTAACACATAACACACTAACACATTTCTAAAATTCAAATACGCTAAAGTTAGGCCCTGATCAGAAAGAATGATTTTTTGTTTTGTTTTTTTTTGCAGTGAGGCACCTTTTTAAAATTGTTTTCTATCGTCGATTTGAATTATATAAAGCACTATATAAATAAAGGTGACTTGATGCGACTTAACATCGCTCAAAAACCTCTAAAACGGAATAGTTATGAGCAAAAAAGCTCATCATTGTTTCTTTAGGCATCTAACAAAAATGTTTGTACACAATATGTATTAGGTTCATTAGAGGTTTATGTAAAGGGAAGTATTTCTGCACATTATTGCAATTTTGCATTAGTCCATAAAAATGAACTACTTGTGTTTTTATGGAAAGTAATGCATTACCTGTGCTGGACTTGCTTATTTGTTTTTTAATAAAGTGGTTCCCAATTCTGGTCCTGGGATCCCCCTGCTCTGCACATTTTGCATGTCTCCCTTATTTAACACACCTGATTGAGATCATCAGCTCATTAGTTCAGTTCAATGCTCTCTCCCCTAACAAGCTGATGATGTTAATCAGGTGTGTTAAATAAGGGAGACATGCAAAATATGCAGAGCAGGGGGTCCCCAGGACTGGAATTGGGAACCACTAAAAAAATAATAATAATAAATGTGTATATATATATATATATATATATATATATATATACACTACCGTTCAAAAGTTTGGGGTCAGTAAGACTTGCAATTTTTTTTAATGAATTCAAGGCTGCATTTATTTTATCAAAAATACAGAAAATAAACTGTAATATTACAAAATGTTATTACAATAGAAAATAATGGTTTTTATTTTCATATACTTTAAAATATAATTTATTCCTGTGATGCAATGCTGATTTTTCATCAGCTGTTACTCAGTTTCCCAGGCTTAAGTGTCACATGATCTCTCAGAAATCATTCTGATATTCTCAATTATTAGTAGAATTATCAGTTTTGGAAACAGTTGTGCCGCCAATGTATTTTTATTTTATTTATTTATTTATTTTTTTTGAACCAGTATTTTTTTTCTTTGAAGAACAACATTTATTCAAACTATAAATCTTTTCTAGCAATGTAAATCTATTATGTCACTTTTTATTCATGTAACAATTTATTCATTTCTTTAAAAAAAAAAAAAAAAAGAATGAATAAACATTTACTGACCCCAAACTTTTGAACGGTAGTGTATATATATATATATATATGTATACATAAAAAAGTAAGAATTTCTGGCAACTCTAAAAGCTTTTTCACAAATTTTTTGAAATGAATAATCCTCAGAGTCTCTGTCTCTGCATTGACCCCTGATTTCTCTCAACACACATCAGTCAATAAATGGGAAAACAAAGTACCTTGCATTACTTATTTGAAAAGGTAACTTCAGATATTTAGCTGTACATATAAAAGTAATGCGTTATTTTACTATAGTTACTTGATAACGCAACTCATGTTTCTTGCAATATGCAACCCCCAACTCTGTTTGTGTAAGACTACAGAGAACAATACTGACATTTAATGGTGTTTAAAGTGGTATGACACCTTACCTGTATCATCTGCAGTCACACACACAGTCAATAAAGAAAACACAGTGAGAAACAGCATGCTGACTCTAATGAACGTGGACAAACGCTGAGAAGAGAGACAGCAGAAGCCCATGGCTTGAGTTCTTGTACGTCGAGGGTCCGTCCGCTGCTCAGCGTTGATTGGTGGACGTGTGTGAATCGGACAGATGTGCGGCTCACGCTGTGAGATTACGTGTCACTCAACGCACACATGTTGGTTTTGTTATGGAATGAATCTCATTTTGCATTTAAATCAATAGCACATCGTTGAAAAATGACACTTTTACAATGAGACTCGTAGATTGGATATCTGCTTCATTTGTCATATAAAGCAATACCTTTACTTTAGTATGAAGTGGATTATCATAAAACACACCAGAGACATGTGCATGTGCAGTTAGGGGTGTATTTAGTGCTCTGAGGACACAGAGAGACGCTTAAAGGTGAATCGCAATGATGACAGAGGCGTGAGACGAGGACAGATTCAAATCTCCAGATCTCCAGATCATAAAACCAGCATTACTGCTACTGCTTTTGGGTGAAATCATGTCTGATCTAAATGACATTTAAATGTAGTACAGCATATGGCAGAGTATTTTAAACTAGGCGAGATCAGGGAGCGTTGCAGCACATTCGTTTAAATGCTATGCATCAATTTATTGTGGAATAAAATGTGCTCAAAAAACTATTATGTCAACCATAACAGATATAAATTCATGAAACAGACTATGAGCTCTATGAGCAGCGTGTTTCATTCAGTCTATCAGCAGATGTACTCACCATCTGCTCAGATGTGATGTTTCTGCCATCTAACATTCATTAATGTGAATTATAGTTTTACATTCACATAACTTCTGTCATCTCCTCAGGAAGCCGTCGGTGCATGTGCTCCTTTGGCTAAAGTGATGCGTTAAAACACAGCGCTGCAGGTAAACAGGTTCACATCAGGATAGATTAGGAGTCTCTCCTCACTGCAGGATCTAAAATAGAGCTAATGCTCAGCTCAGAGTTTAAAAGAACTGTTCTCATAGAGTTATGCAACATCAGAGCAGAGGAAAGGTCAGAGGTTACAGCATCATCTTCACTTTCTGGAGACATATGAAATCATACGGGAAACAATGCAACCGTTCCTGATGAATGTTGTGGGTTTATGGCAAGCGGTTTAGACTTTTATTCATTCGCAGGATATGAATTCTTGATAGCAACAATATTTTCACTAGTTATAATTATAATTCTTGATATCTGAAATTGGATTTTTACTAGTAACAATGGCCATTTTTGATATCAGGAATTACATTTCCACTAGTAAAAGGGTTAATTCTTGATATCAACGATTGAATTTCAACTAGTAAAAACTATAATTGTTGAAATGAAGAATTGTATTTTCACTAGTTAAATGTCACCATAGACTCCCATTCAAATTTAATTGTTGATATCAAGAATTGATTTCTTACTAGTTAAAATTCATATTTCACATATCAGAAATAATTCTCACTAGTAAAAACCTTTATCTCTGATATCAATAATTACATTGTTACTAGTGCAAATGTCTATTCTTGATATCAATTCAATTGCTACTAGTGACAGTGTTCATTTCTGATATCATGAATGGGATTGTTACTAGTAAGAATGCATTTTAGATATCTGAAATTACTCTCCTAATTATTGATAACACAAATACATTTTCAGATATCAGAAATAAGAAATGTAACATGGTTAAATACATTTACAGATATCAACAATTGACATTTCAACTAGTAACTGACAATTGAAATCTTGATATCAGGAATTGGCATTTGCACTAGTAACAATGTAATTATTGATATCAAAAATAAAGGTTTTTACTAGTGAGAATTATTTCTGATATGTGAAATTGACATTTTAACTAGTAAGAAATCAATTCTTGATATCAGTAAATTTGAATGGGAGTCTATGGTGACATTTAACTAGTGAAAATACAATTCTTGATATTAACAATTATAGTTTTTACTAGTGGAAATTCAATTCTTAATATCAATAACTAACCTTTTTACTAGTGGAAATGTAATTCCTGATATCACAAATTGCCATTGTTACTAGTAAAAATCCAATTTCTGATATCAAGAATTATAATTTTAACTAGTGAAAACTGAATTGTTGATATCAAGAATTCATATCCTGCGAATGAATAAAAGTCAAAATGGCTTTCCATATGGGTTTCCATTTTCTGCCACAACAAACTCAGAAGATGAAATTCACATGCTATCAGAATTATTCTAAATACTAATTAGATCGTTTTCTAATAGTTTACTAATTAGAAATTGGATATGAACAGCCTCTCAGGTCATATTTACTTTTGGGAAACTGACATTTTTGATACCCAAGTTTCCAGGTTGGACGAACAAAAACCTTTAAACATGGCAGATGAGCAAACAAAACACTACTGACTTAAGATTTCTTAGCTTTTTCTTGGAACTTATATATTGCTGTTGCTACTTTGTGTATATTTACAGATATATTTATTTGACTTAAACTCCAGATTCTAGATGGGTTGCATGGTTGGTTAGGGTTGAATATGACTCAACATTGGATATTAACTGAACATCTGAATTGAAAATAAAATTTCCCAAAGTAATAGTCGAGAACAAACCTGCTGTCCTCTGTGATTCTGAATCTGACAGCAAAGCATTTGAATGCAACAAACTCACATTTCTGACTTAGAACTGGGATATTCATTTCTGTCTGTATGAAAAACAGCATAAAATGAACTTTCATTAGCTTTAGCACCTCTGATCTGAATATGAATCTATTCGAAGGATGTTTGAATACGTGTCAATGCTAAAACTAGACAGCACCACATAAACAAACACACATGAGAACATTCTGGTACATTAACGAGAAGACAGCTAATTATACAATCACCGAAAGGACTGCCAGATGGGGATTGTGGATTAGAGCTGCTTATTCTTTAATTAGTACAGTTCAGCTATAACCGTAAGTGCGGGATCAGGGCGATCAGGTGCGTGATTCTCAGAATATCAGATGCTGGGTTTTTTAAGTTGCTCAAACCTAAAAACAGATGCGAGCGGTGAGTCATCTTCACTCTCAGTGAACGCAGGACAGAGAAAAGACTGACAACATGAAATCAACACGACCCCAAGCCACATCTGAGCTTGGTTTTGTTGACAATAAGCATAAGATAACTATATAAACATATAGCGAAACAGGCGCAAAATACAAATAGAATGTAATTCTAATTTATCTTTAGATTTAGAATACGTTTGTTTACTGTTGATTTGATTGGTCTTATAGTTTTTGGTATTTGATTACAAAACTAAAAAGTCATTCAAATGCACGATGTGCCCAGATTAATCAACTCATAACCTAAATGACCATGAAAATACAGCTTGTGTGAGGTGTTTGAACGTGCATTCATCAAATGTGACCCTGGAGCACAAAACCAGTCTTAAGTTGATGGAGTATAATTGTAGCAATAGCCAAAAATACATTATAAAATGATCGATTTTTCTTTTATGCCAAATGAAAATACAGCTTGTGTGAGGTATTTGAACATGCATTCATCAAATGTGATCCTGGAGCACAAAACCAGTCTTAAGTTGATGGAGTAAATTTGTAGTAATAGCCAAAAATACATGGTATGGGTCAAAATGATTGATTTTTCTTTTATGCCAAAAATCATTAGGATATTAAGATCATGTTCCATGAAGATATTTTATATATTTCCTACTGTAAATATATCAAAACTTAATTTTTTGATAAGTAATATGCATTGCTAAGAACTTCATTTGCACAAATTTAAAGGCTTTCTCAATATTTTGTTTTTTTTTGCACCCTCACATTCTAGATTTTCAAATAGATGTATCTCAGCCAAATATTGTCCTATCATAACAAACCATACATCAATGGAAAGCTTATTTATTCAACTTTCATGTGATGTATAAATCTCCAATTTGATAAATTGACACTTAAGACTGGTTTTGTGCTCCAGGGTCACATTTGATGAATGCATGTTCAAATACCTCACACAAGCTGTATTTTAATGGTCATTTAGGTTAATGAGTTGATTAATCTCAGCACATCATGCATTTGATTGACTTTTTATTTTTTAATCAAATACCAAAAACTATAAGACCAATCAAATCAACAGTAAACAAACGTATTCTAAATCTAAAGATACATTAAAACAATATAAACATATAGCAAAACAGGCACAAAATACAAACAGAACATTTGGAATAAGTTTGTTTACTGTTGATTTGATTGGACTTATATTTTTTGGTATTCGATTAAAAAACTAAAAAGTCATTCAAATGCATGATGTGCTGAGATTAATCAACTTGTTAACCTAAATTACCATTAAAATACAGCTTGTGTGAGGTGTTTGAACATGCATTCATCAAATGTGACCCTGGAGCACAAAACCAGTCTTAAGTTGATGGAGTATAATTGTAGCAATAGCCAAAAATACATTATAAAATGATCGATTTTTCTTTTATGCCAAATGAAAATACAGCTTGTGTGAGGTATTTGAACATGCATTCATCATATCTGAGATTCCACACACGTGTCTGCACCCACACACAGACCTGAGGAGCTTAAAATACTCCAGGTGTCAATCTCCTGATCCTTCTGTGTGTTTCTGAGGGAGGAGGCGTTTGAGGAGCAGATTAGAAGAGCGCTATAAAAGCGGACCACAGACACACTGGACACGAGCTGAAACCGAGACACGGAGAGGAGAAGAGAACCAGCGGAAGAACCAGAAACTCCAGCACACGGTAAGAGATTCACCTCAACGAGAAACTAGAAACATCCCTAACATCTACATCACGACATTCTGAGAAAACTCTCTTTATACACAATCAGGAAACATACTATGGATTTCAGTGTTATTCATTAATGCACAACACATAATCTACTGAGAGCAGAGAGAAGAGGAGAAAACCACACACACAGACTTTCAGTGGACTGAGAAAGAGCAGATAGATTTAGTGATGAGAGGAAATAAAATGACATTCAGTTAAACATTAAACAGACTTTAGCTTTGTTTTTTTGTCTTGTTTCCAGCCGAAATATCTAAAAATTCTTAAATCAAGAATTATTTTCTAGACAAGTACACATTAATGTCTTGTTTTCAGAAAAAAAGTGAGTTTTTGCATGAAACAAGCAAAATAATCTAGTCTTCTGCTTGAAATAAGATTATTTTGCTTGTTTCAAGCAAAACCTCACTTAATTTTGACTTATTTTTTTCTGAAAACAAGACAATTTTTACTTGTCTAGAAAATCCTTCTTGATTTAAGAATTTTTAGATATTTTGTCTAGAAACAAGACAAAAAAATCTAAGCTAGAAAAGCATTTTTTTTGCAGTGCATCTTCACTGCAAAAAAAGCTTTTTTCAGTCTTGTTTCAAGCCAAAATATCTAAAAATTCTTAAATCAAGAAGAATTTTCTAGACAAGTAAAAATTATTGTCTTGTTTTTGAAACAAACAAAATAATCTCCCAATGGGGTAAGCAAAATAATTTTGCTTGTTTCAAGCAAAACCTCACTTAATTTTGACTTCTTTTTTCTGAAAACAAGATCATTTTTACTTGTCTAGAAACGAGATAAAAAAATCTTAGCTAGCTTTTTGCAGGTTACAGCCTCAAACTGACTTGCATTTGTTGGTATGAAGCTGAACTGTACAGTAGATATTCCACATTGAAAACCAACTTTAGAGCGACTAAAAACAGAAGCTCTGACATGTTTCTAGCAGATTGCAGAAATAGGCCTGGATTTAAAGCGCTGGGCATCTCCTCGATGAGATTATTTAAAGGGCTTATTATTGACTGCATATAACACAAGGCAAACAGATGCTGGTGAATAAACATACGCATTGTGTAACCAGCAGATTAGGATGAACAAAATCCCAAAATGAGCAGATTAACAGCTAACGTGTTGAGGACTTTAGTAAAGAGTGAGAACCGGATCTGATTTCAGTATAATCCATTGTTAACGGAAACATCCATCGTGTTCATGTTTTAGTACGTGTTAGAAATGGACGCCCCTGCACCTGCTGAGAAGAGAGGACCACCAAAGTTCAAGCAGAGGGCCGCTCGCACCTTCAAGAGCAAGGCTCCCAAACCCGGACAGAAAGGCTTCGGAGACGAAATCCCCGGGATGGAGGGTCTGGGCACAGGTAAACCAGAGACGACCAGAGCTTCAGAGACCGGTCAGTTCAGTATATTCATGCCGCAATTAACCTGATGGCTTTCTTTGTGTGGCTTTTCAACAGACATCACCGTGATCTGCCCCTGGGAAGCTTTCGGCGACATGGAGCTTAGCGATCTGGCAAAATACGGGATTGTGTAGTCACCTCATCCTCCTGCTCTCGCCCCGAGATCATTGATCAGCCAGCATTATTTAATATCACTAGCTCATAGGATCATCCGTTCACACCAAGACCGATGCTCTCAGCCCAATACATGAAGATGGGATGTGATCAACTGAGAAAAATGGCTCTTCTAGAGCTCTCAACAGGAGGAATCAACAATATCATTCAGCCGCTCTTTCCTAATGCTGTAGCAAAATACAGATCTATGGACAAATCAAATCTTTATTTTTTTGAACTGTAAATATGACTGTTTGTGTCAGAATCAAGTCAACATGGTTAATTATAAAAACCTTTGATTTGACAGTAGAACAAAAATAAAAATGTATTTTCCCATAAATCTGTGTGATGGGAATTTTCTCTTTTAAAACCTTTCAACTGGGTCTATTATAAAACTGTTTAATCTAAGGTTTTCACTTCACACACTCTTAGGAATGTCTAAAAATGGACTTCTAACTAGTCACTTTTTCAAGTAACTAGTAAAGTAACATTACTTTATAACTGCCAAGAAAATATCTGAGTTACTCTTTGTTTCCTTTATGTATTTAATCCCATTTTATTAACCAATGTCTTTGCTGCTGACCTTTGATCCAATTCAACTGTACACTGCAAAAATACTGTTCTTACTTGCATTTTTTGTCTTGTTTCCAGCCAAAATATCAAAAAATTCTTAAATCAAGAAGGATTTTCTAGACAAGTAAAAATTATTTTTTTTTGTTTTCAGAAAAAAAGTTAAAATTGAGTTTTTGCTTAAAACAAGCAAATTAATCTGGCAATGGGGTAAGCAAAAAAAAAAAAAAAAAAAAAAAAAAAGTAATTTCAAACAGAAAACAAAATTATTTTGCTTACCCCACTGGGAGATTATTTTGCTTGTTTTGAGCAAAAACTCACTTAATTTTGACTTGTTTTCAGAAAAAAAAAACAAAAAAAAAAACAATAAAATTTTTACATGTCAAAAAATCCTTTTTGATTTATGAATTTTTAGATATTTTGGCTGGAAACAAGACAAAAAAGAATTTAGTAAGAAAAGCATTTTTGCAGTGAAATAAAATTTACTTTAGATGAACTAACATTTGTGCTGTTTTTCTCATTGCTGAAGAGTGTTGAACTTTCTTTTCCTACAGTTCTACTGTACAGACGTCAATTTAATTTTCCTTTAGTCTTAGCCTTATTCACTTCATTTTGGTGTGAAAGGGCTTTTACATTTGATAAGAATCAATCTTTTTAAAAACAAACAAACAACCCATCCACATTTAAAAAGTATTGCAAAAGTAATGTAACGCATTACTTTTTATAAACAATTAGTTACTTTTTTAGGGAGTAACGCAATATTGTAATGCAATTACTTTTAAAAGTAACTTTCCCCAACACTGGCCACAAAATACAATATCAAGGTGATTATTTCCAAAAAAATACACTCATTATGGTTTTGTATAAAACTAATAATCTACCAGCATACTTACTCCTGGTTCGTTTTAGATCGGTTGTTGTTATATAATTTAATAATTTAACTGCTGGATACGCCTTTACAAAAAAGGTGCACCGTTTTATTATTATTATTATTATTATTATTATTTATTTTTTTTTAGTACACGTGATGTAAACCAGCAATACTGTGAATCTCATTCACTAATTATTTGAGCAAGTTTATGCACGTTTTCGCGAGCCCCGGATTTGGCACGATTTTCTAAGGGGAGAAACTTGTACTTCAAAACATTTATTTTGAATTAAAATTCAACTAAACATGAGCATCACGATCTTGGAGTTCATTAGTGGCGAAGGGAAGAAATAAAACTGATAACAGATCAAAATATACACCACATAAGATAAAAAAGAACATTAGGGTTAACGGATCATTTTTCACAAGAAAACTCAGTCGTCCAAAATAGTAAAGTATTTAAGGTAATAAACTATTAGCAGAGTTTGCATTACTGTAGAAATGCTAAGATTTAACCAAGAGCAATGTGCTATTAACAGTTTCTCATTAAAGATCTTACTGCTGCACTTTCATTCAAATAAAAAAAAAAAGAAACCTTCCACAATATTCTACAATTTTAACGCACAACGGACTGAAATCAAAGAGCCGTCAAGTGATTGTTTAAAAAAAACAGTTTATATGGACATTCAGATACAAATTACATCACAAATGGAATCAGAATATGTAGAGAGAAAGAGTTCAACTCAAAAACACGGTTACACTGTAAACCAAAGGAGAGTATGTGGAACAGGTATCATATTCATAAGGTGCGAGAATGAAGAATAAAAGAGACGCCATCTTGAATCCTTTACTGCACGAATGGAGGGCTTTCCATCATCAGAAGACGAGCGTCACGCCGGACATCCGTCTCCTCGCAGCAAAGAGCTCCCATTTATCGGCCGCTCCGGGAGAAACGAACGAAGGACAGAAGGACAGAACCAGCAAATCTGCCGTATCCTTTCCAAAAAGCATCTTTAAAAGCCAGAAGTTCAGAATTTAGGAACCGAGATATTTCAATCTCTTATAATACTGTGGAAAGTGTATGCATAGACTGCAAGTACCATTTAAACAAAGAAAAAAACAGAACAAAAATAAAGCCGTCTGGTTTAGTGTTTAGTTTTTCATTAGGCCAGTACTCTTAGTGTCAATGAAACATTTCCCACGCAAAAAAGCCCAGGCGAAATTACTTCCGAAACTCTAAAAATGGCAAAATGTTTTCAGTCGTGCACCAGGATACAGTTACACCTAGAATCTACCGAAACGTCCTGCAAAAAAACAAAAAACATGAAATGCATGTGTGTTTTCACAGATAAAGAATCCCGGCTGTATCACATGTCCAGCCGTTTTGAAATAATGAACGAGCCACTTCAAACGATATCAAAAACCTACCGATACAAAAAAAAAATAATAATAAAAATAAACCAAACAATAGAATTACAAATACGTTTACACACAAATCAAGAATGTGCTTGACTTTTCTTTGGAACCAAAATTCAAAAAAAGCAAAATACCTATATACTGAAGGGAGAGAGCACACACTCTGCAAGAAAGACAAAAAAATACTATGCATTTCTCCTTTAAAAATCGACAAGCATTTTTTGATCCGCTTTTCCGAAATTTGGGCTGAAAGTTGCATATTTTACAAAACTATGCTAATAAAAGAGCTCGTCGATATTCCGCGAGAAGGGCTCTTCCATCCCCAGATCTGAAGAAAAAAGTTGTACATATTTTCTCAGCATAATTTAAACACTTGCTATAGTCATCATTCTGTGTATTAACGAGGGTTCAGATGACGTCCTGCCCTTCATCAAAGCCAACACACACAACCGTGAGAAACTAATGACGAGAATAATAATAATTAATAATAATAATAATAATAATAATAATAATGTTTGGTAAAATTTTGTGTCTATTCTAGTTTACTTGCATATAATGACTATTTAATTTTAAAGGTACGCCTCTGGAAAACGGTCTGAACGGAGGTACTGATTAAAGAACACAAAGCTTTCAGCAAGACGGATTATTATGACACGTCGTCCCGTTGGTGTGCGTCACGCTTCCTCGATCTGTAACAGCCGTTGGAGTCGCCTTTCGCCCGTGATCTTTCCGGAGAAAGCAAGACCACGACGGTAGTCTCTCATGGCGTCGCCGCGTTTGGGATAATAGCACGGTCCTCCCTCACAGAGCTGATGGGATCCACGAATTTCAAGATGATCCTTAAAACGGTCCGGATGAACGTCTATATTTCTTAAAGAATATTGATAATTATCGTAGTGTGAAACAGTGAAGGGTGACGTCAAATTTGTTCACTGCAGTCCTGACGCTCTGTGCACATGTAGTTCGATGGCCACTAGAGGCGCTCTAGAGCCGTTACTGCATGCATATGTGCAGAGAGACGAGCCAAAGGAAGAAATGATTTGCGCTTCTCAGTCAAGCGGTTTCAGTCAGAGATCTGTTACCATTTAGTGTTCGACGTTGTCAGGTTTCCTTTAAAAAAAAACAAAAAACAAAAAAAATCCACCTTCTCCGATGTACTGATTTAGAGTCGCATTCCTTATTCGGTTCGTAACAGACGTGTTTCGCTTTTTTTTCTTTTTTTGTCCAAAAGTGTGATTGGATTTTTCCCTCCGAGGTCAGCAGCTGTTGAAGTATCAGAGAGACAGAAGATCTGGAAGTGTAGTAAAGGTGTTTAATATGGCGAAAACCGGCTGTATCCTCCTCTGTAGAGCGTCGCCTGCGTCGAGAGACGTTTCGTTAGGAAGCGTTCAAAGTAGTGATTAATCGCATCCAAAATAAAAGTGTGTTTACATACTATACGCAGGGTTCCCACTCTAAGCCAAATGTCAAAGTCTTTCACTGACTAAAAAGATGAATTTCCATGACCCATAATGAACGGATCCATCCATTTACAAGCTTTATTTACTTGATCACAGATGTTTTTTAGTGCAAAACACACATGTACACTACTTTTTTGTTTTGTTTGTCTTTTACCCGTTAAATGCACTTTGATACTTTTCTGTACCATTTCTACAGAAATTAATTTATTTTAAATTATTTTTTAGGCTTCCATAACCTAAGCATAACAACAGGCAAAATGCATGAAACAACATAAAACAAAAAAACAAAAATCCCTGATATTCCATGACTTGGACAAAATAAATTTAAAATTCCCTGACTTTCAATGTCTGGAATAGACCTTTTAAAATTCCATGATATTCCAGAAATTCCATGATATTCCAGAAATTCCATGACCCGTGGGAACCCTGTATATGTTTGTGTACTGTGTATATTTATTATGTATATATAAATACACACACATGCATTTACCATAATTTTTTTTTGTTATTTTTTGTTTTTTTTTCATGTCATTGTTTAGAGCATAAAAAAAAGATATATAATTATTATAATTATTATTATTATTATATTTTATTCATACGTTATGCTACGCCCTCTGTAGAGGACACCAGGACTTCAAAAAAATTTTTTAATAAAATGAAAAGACTTTAACAGACATAAAAAGGCATAAACAGTGCCTTTTTTTGGTTAATCACAAATCAATTTTTATTTTTTTATACCAAACTTTATATAAAGATGATTCTCAGCTATGTTATGAAACACATGATGATTTGATATAGCATTTTTCTTTATGCAAAATGCGTGTAAAATGGCCACAAACAGGTTTTCACATTATAAACAATGCATCTATAAACTGTATCTATTTTGCATATGAATGTGTTTTTGGGGGCAACATATAATGAAAAAATAAATGTAATAATGGGAATAATAATTGGCAAGACTTTCATAATTATATCTAATATTTCATAGCAATATTGAAACATAATTTCATTCCCTATTCACTTGTTGCGTCTCCCAAAATGTCTAATAAACATGCTTTAAGTCCTGATGTACAGTGCACATGTGTGAAACTGATGTCCTGATTCATAACAGAACGTCATATTTTGGTTTGAAACCCCATTGCATTATCCTGAGATGATGTTTTATGACAAACAGTTTGAAAATGTGTCAGATTTAAATGATCATTACAAAATATGATCATATGAGCGTGTTAGGTTTGATCACTATTTTTAAAGACCAAGGAGAGGAAGTGGTCATGCTGAAATGTCCAAACATTTGGTATCTAAAGTCCTAAACATGCTCTGTACAGGACATCCAGACTTAAAACTGTGACATGTTTTTTTGCTAAAAATGAATGTCCTCTACAGAGGACAACAAAACTCCACAGCTGCTAGTCAGGAGGATTTATGGAAAAATATTTTAGATTTATATCTAATTATTGATATTTATTTATAACCTAAATTGCATATAAGTGTAAATATATATACATATAAATATTTAGTTTTAATATATACATGCATGTGTGTGTATTTAAATGCACATAATAAATATGCAAAGTAAACACACAAATGTGACCCGGACCACAAAACCAGTCATAAGCATCAATTTTCCAAAATTGAGATTGAAAGCTGAATAAGCTTCCCATTGATGTATGGTTTGTTACGATAGGACAATATTTGGCCGAGATACTAGCATTTGAATATCTGCAATCTGAGGGTGCAAAAAAATATAAATATTGAGAAAATCACCTTTAAAAGTTCTTAGCAATGCATATCGCTAATCAAAAATTAAGTTTTGATACATTTGCAGTAGGAAATTTACAAAATATCTTCATGGAACATGATCTTTACTTAATATCCTAATGATTTTTGGCATAATAGAAAAATCTATGATTTTGACCCATACAATGTATTTTTGGCTATTGCTACAAATAAACCCCAGCGACTTAAGACTGGTTTTGTGCTCCAGGGTCACATATAGTATGTAAACAAACTTTTATTTTGGATGCGATTAATTGTTTGACAGCCGTAGTTTAAAGGTATCTGGGTGCGTGACAGTCTGAGGTGGGCTTACCATCGCTCCGACTCCATACGCCGCCGCCGCCGCAGGAGCAGCCGCTAGCGCAGCCGCATACGGATCTGCTGCGTACACACGACCGTAGCTGACAGACAGAGAGAGAGAGATGCACATGAGTCACACACAAACCAAACACTGCAAATCATCATCAGGGCATAGCTGATATTCTTGATGCACCTTTCTGACATTTCAAGTATTTTTAGGCTGCTCAGTGGACAGAAAGCAACGTCAAAATGACTGAGATGGCCAATCAAATCAAAGGAGGCTTTATTGTTCACAGAGGCTGAGCGTGATGCTTCCCTTTCACTACAGAAATATTAAACGACAGTAATATCCAGTGATGCAAACTACTCAACTTTGTCAAAATTCACAGAATAATGACTGAATAGTCTTTATGATTTACATAGTTGATAAAGAACCATGTGTCCAGACGAGAAAGAGTTTGACATGAGGCATACATGTGGGAGCTAATAAAAATATTGTTTGCAAAAAGACAACTGATTTCTTTTAAAATTCTAATTCTTGTTCTTTATTTTCCTTTTTTTCTGTATTTGCTTTAATCCATTTCACAAAAGTTGTTTTTTTTAATGAAATCTGAGAAATTTCTGCCCTTCCATTGAAACTTTGTTCATTTACAACTTTCAAGCTTCACAATAGTGCTGTCAAACAATTAATCGCATCCAAAATAAAAGTTTATGTTTACATACTATATATTTGTGTACTGTGTATATTTAAGATATATATATATATATATATATATATATATATATATATATAAATAAATAAATAAATAAATAAATACACACACATGCATGTATATATTAAGGAAAAATATTTTAGATTTATATCTAAAATATTGATATTTATTTATAATCCAAATTGTATACAGGTATAAATATATACATATAAATATGTTGTTTTAATATATACATGTATGTGTGTGTATTTATATGTACAAAATAAATATACAAAAGTAAAAACACATAGTATGTGAACAAACTTTTATTTTGGATGCAATTAATCATGATTAATCGTTTGGCAGCACTAGTCAAAAGTAATAATTGTGTATCTCATGTCAAGGTTCTGTCATGAAAGCATTTGCATTGGTTCATAAAACTGGGATTTAACCACTGGAGTCAATGTTTGTTTGTTCGTTTTTTTAAACCTTTTTTAGGAATGTTTTTAAGCTTGAATGTTTTGCGTGAACACTTTCAGTGAAGGGACAGAAATCTCAATTTGGGTTTGAAGATTACCGAAAGTCATACAGGTTTGAAACGACACGAGGGAGAGAAAACGACAAAAGAAATAACTATCCCTTTAACCCTTTAACCCTCACTCCCTATTGTGAACAAAGACATGAAAATGCACTATCCAAATTTAATTTTTTATAATTCATGAACAAAAACATTTTGTAATATGATTTTCCATGATAATGCAATGTCTGATTTTAAAATGTTTCCAAAGGATGAATTTGGAAATTTTAAGTCTTCAAGTGATCTATAATTTCTTACGATTTCTCAAGCGTGATAGAAAAAAAGGCAACAAAGAAATTCTTTTTGTGAAAAAGGTCTGAACTCCTATTGTGAAGTACATTTTTTGAGGTGCACTCTTGTCATAAATTAATCTATTACTTTTCCTACATAATTTGTAACACAAAGCAGTGGTAAAATATCAATTTAGGAGTCTTAGACCTTTCCAACGATATATAGTTTGTCATGATTAGATTAGGATTTATTTCAAATATGGTGAAGTAAACGCAGGCGTCCCGGTGACGAGACGGTGACAGTTAAAGGGTTAATGAAAACATCATTCAAGACACCATAATGTGTGTCCACACTAGGGGTGTGCGATATTGACCAAAAATAATCTCTGTTTTTTCCGGGATTTTATCAATAACGATAATTAAACAATACGTGTTATTGTGCTTAAGGACTACAGTGCTGACTGAAGTTTTTGAAAATTGCAGGCATGTGCGCTGGAGCCGGTTGGAAGTAAACTTTCCAGGAGAGTGTGTCCCCAGGAGCAGGGCTGAAGACCTCTGGCCTAGTGCATACATAATACGATTCTGGCCTCAATCACTGACCTGTCACTGTAGGCAGCCGCCGCCGCCGCCGCCGCCGCCGTTGGACTCGCTACCGCCGCCGGCTGGGTGTAGCGGTACGCGGTATAGCCGCTCTACAAAGACAAAAACAACAGACGCGTTTAAAACGAGCGCCGCTGCGGCGAGGCAGGTGAAGTGGTGAGTTAGCAGGGAAAAAAGGACATGAAAACGTTCAAGAAAAGCAAACCTAAAGTCCATTAACAAGCAATCTGCCACTGACGTTCAGTCAAACAAACCGCATTCGGAGAACCGTACGCAGGTCTGTTACGCACCGTGAATCTTCCTCAGTGGCAAACAATGCACGATCAGGGCAAAATGCGAGTCGTTCGTCTAATGATTAAGAATCGGTGGTTTGTTTGTCAAAGAGGGAGACGCAAGCAGAAATGGGGATCGTGAGTGCATTAGCGTCAGTGTCATCGCCACCCCCGAACGCACAGCGACACACAACCAGGGGTGATCAAATCGATTACTGGTGCTGTATTCAGACAGACAGACAGATAGTGAGATTAGGAGAACATCCACACAACCACACAGACAGCATGCACCCCAAAACTCAATACAATAACAAGCCATTTCCGCCATTCTCTCCTCAGCATTCTACCCTACGGCCAATCGGGAAACTCTCCCACGATCCCTCGCACTCCTGCAAGAGCGCAGCCGCGGAGGGAAGAGGCAAGACAGAAAGAAACGAGAGAGAGAGACAGAGAGGAAGAGAAGCAGGTGACTTGAAGATGAATGTAAACGGAGTAGAGCGAATCGCTGATGGAAAGGTCAAGGTAGGCAGAGGAAAGAGAGAGAATAACAGAGAGAGAGAGATCTACGAGGGAATTAAGTGTGATTGCATGCCAACACAGATCGAGTTAACATGCCATATAGAGAGAGACAGGGACTCTGGGAAGGGGACAGAATCAGAGCCAGTCTGACAAAACCCAAAACATCCAGAGTCCTTAAAAACTATCGTCTCAAATATCAGTGGTGCACAACAAAAGACCTGCAGAAAGTCATTCGGGTGGAAAACAGCGCCAGACAATTATTTACATTCTCTGAAGTGTAAATAATCCACCGCCGAGGGCTGAGCGACACGCCGCTTTTACGCGATGCGCTTTTAAGAAGCTGAACACGTCGAAAAGCAGAAAAACAATTAAGAAACATTACAAGTAACATTCATACGAGATCAAGCGGATTTGTTTATCATCTGAGACTCTGAGGTTTGTCTCATCTAGGCATATGCCGGGATCAAATTTCACGTTGCGATTAATTGCTAATGTTTTTATCACGGTATACGGTATTATCACCATATTGACATTCAGTTGCAAAAAAGTGATGTCATAATAGTATAATAACAAAAATTTCTGAACATTAAAACAAAGCTCAAAATTTTACACAGATTAACGTGCAAAAGAATTAAAAGACCAACAGGCATCACTTCACAGTAAGATATTAGTTAACCTTAGTTAATGCATTCACATGATCAATCAACAAAAGCTACATTTGCTACAGAAGTTGTTAAAAATAAATTTTAGTTCATGTTAGCTCAGGTTTATTAAAAAAAAACATTTATAACTTTTGATTTTAACAATGTGTTATTATTATTATTTTTATTTGTATTATTATTATTATTATTATAATAATAATATAGGAATGATCTAAGATTAATGAATGTTTAGAAGAATTTTTCACTGGGAGTTTGTTAACTAATTAATTAACTAATGAAGCCCTAAAGTAAAGTGTGAGCGAACAATAAAGAATCAGTTTACTTTCAAACAATATCTAGGGCATGTTGTAGATTAAAATGTAAAAAGTGTTTAAATAAAAAGCCTATTGAGTCTAAATATTAAAGTATTTGGTGATGAACACCACTGTAAACACACAAATGAATGACTATTTAAATCATTTAAATATGTTTTATAAAGTAGAGCAGCTGCTTTGTTTCTGGGGTAATGTTGCATTTGCAGTTTAGCGCCATCTGCTGTCAGAGAGCGAATGTGCACTTTCACTTTCATCCAGAGCATCTCTCAAGCGTCCCGCAAGGTGCTCGCTTACATCATGCATTTAACCAGTTAATGGGAAAAGTATTCATAAAATGCAATCATAAATTTTGAATAAAAAAAAATACATACAGTATTTTGAAATACCCATGATAACTAAATTTTTTTTCCTGTCTTTCCCTGACTAAAAAGCTGAATTTCCATGACCTAAAATGAACAGATCCATCCATTTGCAAGCTTTATTTACAGACGTTTTTAGTACAAAACTATGGAAGGCCGTTTTTGCCACTAAATAAAAAAAAAAAGATAAAACTCGTAATTCTGACTTTTTTCTTGCAATTGTGAGTTTGTATCTTGCAACTCTGACTTTTTGCTTAGAATTGTGAGTTGTAAACTCATTTCTAAGGAGAAAAATACTGATGTTCACGGAATTGCAAGCTTATATCACACAATTCTGACTTAACTCTCAGAGACTTTTTTTTCTCAGAACTGTGAGATAAAAGTGGCAATTGAGTTATAAAGTCAGAATTGCATGATATAAACTCGCTAAACTTTTTCTCACAATTCTGACTATATTTCTCAGAATTATGAGTTTGTACCACGCAATTGAGAGAAAATAAGTCAGCATTGTGAGAAGTCGCAATAACCTTTTTTAAATTTTTTATTTAGTGGTGGAAACTGGCTTTTTCTGTACTATTTCTACAGAAATGAATTTATGTTTTTTATGATTCCAGTTAAACACTCTAAAGGATCATCATTTAGTTGTTTTTAGTTCTTCACATTTAGTTTTTGCTTTTCTATCATCTACTTTTCACACCCAGTCCTTGAAGTGGTCATTTTGTAGCCAAAGCTCTTAAAATGTACATTTTCCTGGCTTGTTTGCCTTAGTTATCAGCTACAGCCGGGTGACTGCATTTGACTGTAGTGATCGCCAGTTGACGTGCGGAAAGGGAATAAAATGGCACTGAAAAATAGCCTAACTATAAAATGTGTAAAACAATGCAAGAAAAAAAACTGTATAGAAAAATTACATTTTGATAAATGGAAACTAAAATTTAAAGCAACAAAGATCCCTGATATTCCATGACTTGGACCAAAAAAAATATAAAATTCCCTGACTTTCAATGACTGGAATAGACCTTTTAAAATTCCATGATATTTCAGAAATTAAATGACCCGGCACATGTCTAGTGTCATCAGTTTGACAGATTTGAGTCTGAATAATCTGAAAAGTGAGATGAAGCACCTGCCACATGATCACATAAACCGTTTTATATTGAATTCCCTTGATGAAAAATAGAACTAAAATGTCGACATACGCAGCTAAAATGACCGTTACTGTGAGACGGGTTTGTGGTCGTATTGCCCAGCCCTATGACTGCTGTTTTTTTGGTATTTTCCCTAGCAGGAGTCGCTACTGTGACGTTTGATGCTGCTGCCAAATTTTTCATGCGCTCTGAATCGTTTAGAGAGGAAATGTGCAGAATTCAAGCAGAATTTCTTTCTCCCCCTTCCAGCCCTCACTCCTGTCAGATTACTGTGAGTTAGTAGGGAAACAGAGACAGCAATCTCACACGATCAATATCAAACAAATGTATTAATCAGAAGGAGAGATGCACACTATCCGTCTGTGAGCCTACCTGAGGCATTCTGCTACTAACCAGAGTGTCCTGAAACACTATTCTACAGAGAAAACAGAAAAAGCTATTGTCAACCTGGACACACACGCACACACACACACGCGTACACACAAACACGCACTCGCGCACACAGAGCCGTCTGAATCTGCACGAGTTGATCAAGTAATTCGTCTGATTGTGATTCAATTGCATCAAAATAATGAACATGATTGACGTCTGTGCAGTGATTTAAAGCGTCTTATTCAGAACGAAACGGCTCTGCGTGGCTACAGTTTTCACACGGTAAAGCACTCGGAAAGAGAGGAGGAAAGAGAGAGGAAGTGAAACCAAGAGACAGGAAGTGTCATACTTACATACAGTTCTGTCGCTCCATAAAACCCATCCTGGTACACCACACTGAGAGACAGAAAAACAAAATGACAGCAAAAAGAAAAGAAAGAAAGATGGAAGAGCAAAGAACATAAGAAAAAAAAATCAAAATAAAAGGAGAGGTCGCCACCATGTGGCGATCAAAGGGGGAAACAAAAAAAAGAAGATGGCAGGACAGATGAGGACCACGAAAAAGAGAAAGTGAAAACATTAATTCACACACATGCAGTGCACTTGGTCATAAAACAGAAAAAAAAATGCCACTTTGATCCCGTTCTGAAACACATTTCTACATCGCTACATTTCCCGTTACATGTTAGGGGAAAAATGGCATTTTTTGTGTCATTTGAGTGACTCTGATTGCATATTTACATCAGCTGGTTTCATTTTTGTGAGCAGAAGCAGCACACGGTCATGCGGCATGCAGAAAACTAGAGAAAATCAAATCTGCTGCGTCTGTGTGCACATGCGTATGAACGTATGCCAGCGCAGGCGCGTTACCCTGGGTAGGCCGGGATGGCGGGCTGAGGAACGGCGGCGCGCACTGCTCCGTAGACGGGCCGCCCGCGACCCCGCAGGTGATGAGCCCCTCTGAAGGTCGCAGCCGTGGATGCAGCAGCTGCGGCGGCGGCGGTAGTGGGATACGGAAACCCTGGAACTACAGGAATCAACAGATCATATGCATTAAGGCCTGTTCACACCAACAACGATTACTATAAAATTCTAAACAGGGATGGTAAAATTTCGAAATCTCTGGTAGCCCTTCAGGCAGGTACTCTAATCATTTAATTATTAAATAATTTAACTAGCCCATTAAAAAAAAAAAAAAAAAAAAAAATTCTATATATATATATATATATATATATATATATATATAAGCAATAAGGTACGAGAGGCCGTGCTGTATCGTGAATAAATCACGGCTGAAGGGTGTTAGGTGTTAGGCACGACGCGAAGCGGAGTATACAATGTGACATTACTGAACACTACTGTATATGTGTGTGACAAGGCCAATGCATTAAAACTGTACAGTTTAATCACCGTTCCATATTAATGCACTGCTTTAATTGACGCACACACACTTCTGAGATCACACTCTGCAAACAGTCAGATTCAGAAGCTCATAAACTGCCCTGCGACTTTTATTCGCTACATTATATTTCTCAGCAAAGTGGGCTGTAAAATTGTTGTTTTTAAGTAACAAAATGCTGAACTGTTTGTACAGAGAGACAGACGCAGATAATCCACACAATATATTCTCTCTCTCTCTCAAATTGGCCGTATTTGAGAAAAAAGTCAAGTAGTTTGCATCACGGCATACAGCTGTTGGTCAGTTAACATTTCTATTGTAAAACAGCTGACTACAGCCTCATATTAAATGATTTGCAGCTTCATCTTACCTCGATCTGACTCAGTGAACAGTAAACTACTTCGATTTGATTGGCCATCTCAGTCATTCTGACATTGACGAGCTTGTTAGACCGCTGAGGCATTGATCTGAAGTTAATTCTCACACTTAACAGCACTTACAGCTTTAACAGGCTTTGTGACTATGAGAATTATTACTTCAAAATGTATGCCATTTTCCCTATATTCCTCTCATGCCATCGATTATCCCTCTGCGTGCCACAGGTTGCCGACCCCTGCTCCAGAAGCTTGCGTTCTGCAAGTGAACGGTGCATTATTGTGCCATCCCAAAGAGGCACAAAATCCCTTTCACATTAACCGTTCACTCCTGATAGAATGACCTGCCCAACTCACTCCGAACAGTCCCTAGCCATCTTCAAGAATCATCTAAAAACACATTTTTTCCATCTTTATTTGTCCCTTTAACTCTAGCACCCTCTTTTCAAAATTCTTTAAAAAATGCCCTTTTAGACTTATACTCTATTCATTTACTTACTGCTTAAAATAAATAAATAAATAAATAAATAAAACTAAACACTAGCTTCTCTCTATACAAGTAACAAAACAAAAAAAAAGCACAAAGGAGGCCACTAACACTAGCTTGCTTTTTCTTTTTTATTCTGTTTCCTTTTCATTATTATATAATAAAAAAAATCCCTTGCTATATTAGGCTAAAAGAGACTTGTCATTGCACTTGCTTGTTCCTGCTCTTTTGTTGATTTTGATTGCTTCCATTGTCCTCTCTTATAAGTTGCTTCGGATAAAAGCGTCTGCTAAATGTCTAAATGTAAATGTAGATGTAGATGAGGACATCTGCTGGTTAAAGCTGTGTAATTCAACAAGAATTCCTCTAGTCTCATGAGCCCAAAAGCATGCGTTTTTCCTTTGGCGTTTATGCGAAACGTAAAGCAGCTGCAGGTCAACTAGACGCACTTTCGTTACTTAAACTGCAGCGCGAGACTGGAATAAACAGACCGATATCGTTGGCTGGTGTGGGTGCGAATAAAGTTATTGCTGCAGCTATTATAGTTGTCGTTCTCGATGTGGACGGGCCTTTACGTTAGGGCTGGGCGATATGGCAAAAAATGTAATCTCAATCATTTTTTACCATATTGATCGATAACGATATAGTTTTTTTTATATATAAACTGTTAATGCTGCCAGCTTTAAAAGAGTATCCCAACTATGACTGAAGCCACAAACATTTGAGGGTTCATTAATTACATTTTAAAGTAGTTTATTAACAAAAACAGATGACACATTTGGCCTTAAATTAAGACAACTAAAAGTTGTGACAAAAGAAGGTAAATGAGAGTAAATGCGCAAAATGTAAACATAAAACTGTTGTAAACAATTTGTAAGGAACACAATCAGTTTTTTCTTTTCCAGAAAGTCTATCAACATCGTCTGGCTTTAAGAGTAAACAGAAAACTAGAAATTGCACACAATGTGTCAAACTTTTACACTTTTATTTATTTTTTGGTCAGGAAGACTAAACTGTTAGCAGTGTCTGGCTTTAGGAGGTAGATTAAATGCGCAAAATGTAAACAAATATATTCAACTTCTATTCATCACAATTTGTGAGACTGTTTTTTTTTTTTGTAGTCTGTCAGCAGTGTTTGGCTTTAAGAGGTAGATTAAATGTTCAAAATAAAACTATAACATAAAACTATACCATTACTAGCCAGTGCACATAATGTGGAAAACGTTTCATGCTACTTTTTTTTGTCTACAATTTCATCATTTTTGGATAATAACTCAAGGTTAGTTTCACTTTTGTCACTACTTCCACTCATTTTTGTCGTCCTTGTGTCGAGTTTGCTTTGCAAAGCGCCGTAGGAAATTGACTTTGTTCTTTGAGGCGAGCGTTAAAAGCTGCACGCTGATTGGCTGTCGTCGCATACTTCTGCTGTGATTGGCTCTTATATTAATCCATATCGAGCAAAAATGCCTAGAGCAGGGTTCCTCAATTAGTTTTCACCGAGGGCCAAATTCTGCCGATAATACCAAGCTGAGGGCCACCGACCATGTTATGACCAAAATGTTTGCGCTTGTTGTTGCTGATGTTTTTTGTTTGGTTTTTTTTTTTTGTTAAAAGAGTCAGAAGATAAATATTCTTATACGTTTTTTTTTTTTTTTTTTTTTTTTTCTCTTCACAGAAGTCGGTTTTATTCAAACAATTAGGAACGTTTTTGTAGTCAGATACAGAAAACTAAATAAACTAAAAACAAAGGAACAAACAAAAAATCTGGATTTCCATGTCAGCTGTTCCTGCTCACACTGGGTCTGCACTTTCCCTAATCGCAAATGTAATTATTAGATCTATCAGCATTAATATTTTTAGATTTTTGGGGGATAAAGCTGTGTCCCAACCAGACGTGACACGATAAAAGCTATCTTTTCCATGTAGTTTTTGTCCTAACCAATGCGCACAGTGACAAGCGAAAGGGATTTTATTTTTCAAAATGGTTTCAATTTCTGCGACGTCGCGGCTGGAACAACATACAAACTATGACAGTGATATTGATTACATGCTTTATTCATTGTTAAAATAGTCTAATGCGAGTTTGAATATCATATTGCGTGATATTTATAGCCATACTAAAAGCACCAACAGATTACATCAGATCTAAAAATAAAATAAAACAAACATTAAAACTGCAAACTTAATGTGGACCAGCAACTGTTTTCCATGACAAAGAAGGTATGAGTCACTCAGTATGTAGTTTTAATAATGTTAAATATTTAAATAGGTTTAATATTTATTCATTAGATTACAAACTTGTCCATTTGGTTGCGAGTACAGTGCGCTTCTCGCTTTTGAATGGCTGTGATGTTTAAATGATTCTGTCGCATCGCGTCTGGTTAGGAGTGTGAAAGCCCTTAAAAGGCTGAATTTTCATGCCACATTATTTGAAATTAGCGCGGGCCAAACAACTTTCTCTTCGAAATGATATGGTTTATTGGCACAGCCCTACTTTACGTCTTCTTCAAGACAAAGCAATGATGTTCTTCAACAGGAAAGTACAGCATCTCACCTGCATAGAGCTCCGGTCCGTACATGGCGCCCATCATAGGACTCAATTTCCACCCAGCTGAAAGCAAACAGAGAGAAGAAAAGCCTCAGATTATCTGCCTGGCCATGGAACTGAAGAAAACCATGGAAAAAGCCCCGCGTTGAGGTTAGGGATGTAACGGTATGAAATTTTCTCATCACGATTATAGTGACAAAAATGATCACGGTTATCAGTATTATCACGGTATTGTTAAAATGTGCTGGAAATGTTTAAAAAGTACTAACACATAAATTGTTTCACCAAGTCTTATATTTAAAATCAACAAACAACATATAAAATGACTTCTGTTTGCACAAACACTAAAACAATAACATTACCAATGAGATTTTACATTACAACAGTCATCTAATAACATGTTCGAAATGTTCAAATAAAGCTTTGGAAAGGATTTATAAAATGGTAAACCTCACATTTCAGCCTTTAAATAAAGAAAATGGTTAAGTCAAATCAATAAATGGTTATACGTATTTTATCTAAATAATTCTAGAGGTATTATGTGAATTGTTTAAATGTGTAGAATCCTTGTTTTTCATCAAAAGGTCAGTTGAGAGCTGCTAGACAAGAACTGCAAACAGGCTGAAGGTAATTGTAAGTCAATGTAAATCCACTCTCTGCCACTAGGTGGCACTCATGGAACAGCAAACTTACAGCTGTTTCCGTAAACTCCGTGGACAAAGCAGAATTGCGATTAAGAACACTACTTTATTAGGCATTACATGGAATGAAGATCAAAACACAATGCCATCGAATCTTTTCTGAAGACAGTCAGAACCATTAAAGGTACATTCATATAATTAATTCATTTATATCTTCATTTGTATATTCCCTCAGCACCCTTTTAAATCCTCCCAGCTTTCCGTCACGCTTTCATTCAAAACGAAACTACTCTGCGCACATCAGACTGTTATTTAAACTCTGGACAGTATATATTTATCATAAGTTGTTCAAATCGTGGTAATCAAATACGGTTTTAATGATAATTCAAATATGAAACGGTAATACTAACCCCGGAGAATTTTATCATGATTTATGGTCAAACCGGTTATCGTTACATCCCTAGTTGAGGTGTGTTTTTTTACCGTAGGGCAGCGTGCTGAGACCCTCTCCGTTAGCGTATGGACTAACCAGCTTCTTATTGGTCATCACTCGAGCCGTAGCGTTGTTGACCTGTTCATCAGAGACAGAAGGAGCATCCGATCAGAGACGAAGAAAACGAAGCGCTGGCGCATGCAATCTACAGCAGTTCTTATCCAAACGTCATTCTGCAAATATGCACTGAGAATTACGTTATTAACACGTAGTGAAGTTCACACATCACCCAAATCTCAAAATAACGTCTTAAGCTGTCATCTAGACACAGTCGATAATCAATTCTTTGAATTATAGTTACATCTACAGCAGAAATTGTGGACTCATTGATATTCCCTTATATTGCTTCATGCATCATAAAACTCCCACTGATTGTCAAACATTCAACACAAAAACCCAGAAATCAATGCGTAAAAGCAAATGAAAAACAGGGCATTCCATTGCTAAAATGGAGGAGAGAGATAAATAGAGAGAAACAAAGAGATCACACATGACGAAATCAATACACTGTGCACAGCTCTTAGCAAAAACCACATTCAGCCAATTACAGTTCATTAACCAGAAATGAGCATATCAGCCAATCAGCAAGCATCAGATGCAGCCTATGGACCAATCCAAATACTCTGCAGCCTAATCCCGCCCCCTCGTGAAAAAAACACATCATACCGAGAGAGAAGGGGGGGATGTTCAGAAACAGAGGGATGCAGGAAAGAAAAAAAAGAGCCAGTCGACATTCAATGAAACCACAAAAACGGGAGAAGAAAAGAGGGAGACAGACAGAGAGGGAGAGAGAGAGAACAATCCACCCAATCAGAAACGTCAAACTCAAAAAGCCATCCAGTTTGTCATGAACAAGTACACCAAAGTGCGTCAAATGAAAGGAAGCCTGTGATTGGTTGTTGTCAGACCTTGTGAGGAGTGACGGAGTTTATGGGTGAGAGAGAAAGAGAGAGAGAGAGAGAGAGAGAGATGCATATGCTACATGTCACAATAAATGAAATCATGAAGACGGAAAACACCGGCAGGCATCAACACGGTTCTCTCACACGCTGAAGACCAATATGCAAACACCGTCACACACGCACACGCACACACACAGTCCAAAACCAAAGACCAAAACAAGCTTGAGTCGCTCATCCTCACATGAATATAAGGGCAGAAATATCGTCTGAGGAACAATTTCGATGTGTGTGTGTGTATTAAGGGGCGTTTTTGGCTCATAGGCTGTGCAATAATCAGCAGATATCTGGGCCTGAACTGGTGGAAGCATGATGATGATGATGATGATGAAGGTGATTAAAACAATCACAAATGAAATGGAAGATGCGCGTTAGGTCCGGGCGATATGACCGTGCGAAGTGTGCCAATTGTTAGAGAGCGGAAGAATTCTCATGTGGTGTAACTTCGGCTTCGTTTTGCTTTCCAAGATGCAAGATTTGCTCAGCACTTTGAGGAGGGTCTTCTCTTGACCGACTGAGATGAACTGGATCCCGTCACTCAGCGTCTGACCTCCCTGACGACCAGCGTTTAATTCTGATAGAACAGCTTCACTCTTCTGGGAACATCTTCCAGTAGATCTTGAACCTGGATGCAGGATTCGATCCCATTCGGACTCCAGAGCATCAGTGAGATCAGACGCTGACGTTCATAGCTCATTCAAGGCTCGGGTCGCACCAGCTGTTCGTAAGTTCTTAGTTCTTAGTTAGATCAGCGTAAATCAGATTAATAATAAAAATAACACTGTTTGGTGTAACCAATAATTACTTCTTAATAAATTCTGAATTTTCTTCTGCATTTACCAAGTTAGTCTCATCTTTTTCCAGACCTCCCCACACACATAAAATAACTAAAATGTACTAAAATCTATCTATCTATCTATCTGTCTGTCTGATGGACTTTACTGCCTTCCAAACATTCAAACTTTAAACTTTAGAACTACTTCAAGCTATTAAAATGTTTTCAAACTTTCTGGCCTGGCTTTCTCAAGCCAACTTAAAGTTTGTTCTCAAACTTTATTTATCAGTGTACGTAATAATATGACTTTTTTCAAGTAACTAGTAAAGTAACGCATTACTTTTTCATTTTCAAGAAAATATCTGAGTTACTTTTTCAAAAAACTAACGCCAGTTACTTTTTGTTTTCTTTATGTATTTAATCCCATTTTATTAACCAATGGCTTTGCTGCTGACCTTTGATCCAATTCAACCGTACACTGCAAAAATACTGTTCTTAGATTTTTGTCTTGTTTCCAGCCAAAATATCAAAAAAAAAAATCTTAAGTGAAGTAAATAATTATTTTTTTGTTTTCAGAAAAAAACAAGTCAAAATAAGTGACTTTTTGCTTAGAACAAGCAAAATAATCTGCCAATGGGGTAAGAAAAAAAATCTTATTTCAAACAGAAAACAAGATAATTTAGCTTTCCCCATTTGGGAGATTATTTTGCTTGTTTCAAGCAAAAATGTTTACTCCTCTAGAAAAACCTTCTTGATTTAAGAAATATATATTATAAATATATTATTAAGAGATATTTTGGCTGGAAACAAGACAAAAAATCTAAAAAAAGAAAAGCATTTTTTGCAGTGTACTAATAAGCAAAACTTACTTTAGATGAACTAACATGTGTTTTTTTCCTCATTGCTGAAGAGTGTTGAACTTTCTTTTCCTACAGTTCCACTGTAAAGACGGGAATTTATTTTTCCTTTAGCCTTATTCACTTCACTTCATTTCATTTTGGTGTGAAAGGGCTTTTACATTTGCTAAGAACCTTGAATCTTTTTATATTAAAAACAAGCAAGCCCTGCCCAGATTTAAAAAGTAATGCAAAAGTAATGTAACGCATTACTGTCCATAAAAAGTAACTAAGTAACGTAATTAGTTACTTTTTTAGGGAGTAACGCAACATTGTAACGCATTACTTTTAAAAGTAACTTTCCCCAACACTGGTTAGTAAGTACGGATTTGTTTGGAACTATGTACTTAACTGTTTTGCACTTTAGTTTCTTAATGCAGGATGTAGCTAATAGGTTGCAAGCACTATGTAAAGTAATGTATAACCAGTGTTAGATACACATTAACAAATAGTGTTAATGTGTCAGAAATCATTAAATTATATAACAGTATTAAATAACAGTAGCGGTAAAAGACATTGAGAAACTGTACTTGAAGTTAATGAACGACAACAACTAATCAAATGTAAAGTGATGCATAATAAATAGCAAATCTCAACTGCTTGATAAAAGCACTGTACAAATGAATTATATCTCTAAACCAACCGCTGTCCTGCTGAGTTTAACTACAACCCAAAATCAAACACACCTGAACCAGTCCATGAAGGTCTGCAGGATCACTTGAAGAAAAAATAAATACATTTCAGGCCAGTTGAGATGAAGCAGGTTGCAAATAAAATTTGCAAGAGTTGAAGATCTGGGGTTTAAGGATTGAAGTTTGCCAGGTAAAACATGCTGATGCAATTCAACCTGACACTTTATTACAATTATTATTAAGTTGTTAAGTTGTTTTAGATATGTTTCACAGTGCAACAAAAAAATATTTGTGACTCTAGACCATAAAACCAGTCATTAGGGTCAGATTTTTTAAAACTGAGATTTATACATTAATAATGGGCGAGATACAACTATTTGAAAATCTAGAATCTCAGTGTGGAAAAAATAAAAAATAAAATAAAATAAAATATATAATAATAATAATAATAATAATAATAATAATAATAATAATAATAATTATTATTATTATTATTATTATTACATATGTGACATGACATGACCATGGACCACAAAACCAGTCATAAGTGTCAATTTTTCAAAATTGAGATTTATACATAATCTGCAAGCTGAATAAATAAGCTTTCCAATATTTGGCCAAATTACAACTATTGGAAAGTCTGTAATCTGAGGGTGCAAAAACCTATATATTGAGAAAATTGCCTTTAAAGTTGTCCAAATGAAGTTCTTAGCAATGCATATTACTAATCAAAAATTAAGTTGTGATATATTACAATTTTTAATTTACAAAATGTCTTCATGGAACATGATCTTTACTTAATATCCTAATGATTTTTGGCATAAAAGAAAAAAAAATCAATCATTTTTGACCCATGCAATGCATTGTTGGCTATTGCTACAAATACACCTGTGCTATGTTTGCGGTCCAGTTAGTTGTAACTTAGTGCTCTTTCTAACTTACGCACAGCTGGTGCGGTGGCCCTACAATAATCATCTGCTGATCTGATCTTTTGGTGTGCGTTCCAAACGAGAGGAGATAAAAAAGCATCTAAAAAGGCACTGGAACATTCCATCATCAGGATAAAAATAACCCATATTATTAAAAAACAAAGCATGCTAGCGTGACGCGAGACTCTGGTCATAACGCCCAGCCCTAACGAGAGCCGGTCAGAAGCACAGGAGAGATGGACGGATGGACGGATGGATGATGTGGAGGAGAGAAATGGAGGGGTTTAGTGTGAAAGTCTCATCAGCCATGTCAGTGCGTGGGAAAGTGTTAATGATCATGAGAGCTATGGAGAAAAGGAGGAGCAATGGCGAGCGCTGGGGAGGGAATATCATTTCTGTCAGTATCTGTGGTCCTTAGCGACTATAATAGACATGATGATTTCATAAAGCTCTTTTCCCCCATGCCTCTGATGAACAGTATATCAGAACAGACCTCAGCGAGGAGATGCGATTACGCTAGCCGCGAACAGACGCCGCTAGCAGGATGCGTTCGGCCAAACTTCGTAACGAGGACGAGGGCTGCCGTCGTCTCCGCGAGGGCTCTAACGCATCTCTGTTCCCTCCGAAAATAACAAGCTAATCAGTGCAAAAGAGCGAAAGACCACAGTTTGTAAAAGCTGGGGAGGGCTGGAGTTTAGATCTCAGGGGTTTGAGTTGGTGGGATTGATCAGGGATGAAGCCGTACAAACACAAACTTACCATGAGCCAGGAAACGGCGTGACGACACGCGAGCAGTTACCGTGGAGACTGACAACAACAACAACAACAACAACACACAGAAATCGTCAAGGGAACAGAAAAAGGGAAAAAAGGAGAAAATGAACAAGAGGAGGAAAACTAACCAAAGAGAAAGCAACAAAACAATGCAAAGAATGCGAGGAGAGCAGAGGAGAGGAAAACAAAGCAACGTTCAGTAGGGGTGCAACGCATCGCAGCTGAACCCACGGTTCAATAACCGATTAATAACTCATTTTTTTACATTTGTAGACAATCCTAAATTTAGTCCTACATTTTTAACAATCGCAGAGAAACAGTTTTTTTCTGCCGATATTGCTTTCCAAGTAATTACACAGAGAAGTCGTGTTCACGTGAACAGATAGGGATGTAACGATAACCGGTTTGACGATAAATCATGATAAAATTCTCCACAGTTCGTATTGCCGTTTCATATTTTAATGATCATTAAAACCGTATTTGATTACCACGATTTGAACAACTTATGATAAATATATACTGTCCAGAGTTTAAATAACAGTCTGATGTGCGCAGAGTAGTTTCGTTTTGAATGAAAGCGTGACGGAAAGCTGGGCGGTTTTAAAAGGGTGCTGAGGGAATATACAAATGAAGATATAAATGAATTAATTATATGAATGTACCTCTGATGGTTCTGACTATCTTCAGAAAAGATTCGATGGCATTGTGTTTTGATCTTCATTCCATGTAATGCCTAATAAAGCAGTGTTCTTAATCGCAATTCTGCTTTGTCCACGGAGTTTACGGAAACAGCTGTAAGTTTGCTGTTCCATGAGTGCCACCTAGTGGCAGAGAGTGGATTTACATTGACTTACAATTACGTTCAGCCTGTTTGCAGTTTTTGTCTAGCAGCTAAAACGAACCGAATTTGCATGCCCTGCTGTCAACTGACCTTTTGATGAAAAACAAGGATTCTACACATTTAAACAATTCACATAGTACATCTAGAATTATTTAGATAAAATACATTTCAAAATTATTGATTTGACTTAACCGTTTTCTTTATTTAAAGGCTGAAATGTGAGGTTTACCATTTTATAAAACCTTTCCAAAGCTTTATTTGAATATTTCGAACGTGTTATTAGATGACTGTTGTAATGTAAAATCTCATTGGTAATGTTATTGTTTTAGTGTTTGTGCAAACAGAAGTCATTTTATATGCTGTGTGTTGATTTTAAATATAAAACATGGCGAAACAATTTATGTGTTAGTACTTTTTAAACATTTCCAGCCAATTTGAACAATACCGTGATAATACTGATAACTGTGATCATTTGTGTCACTATAATTATGATAAGAAAATTTCACACTGTTACATCCTTATGAACAGGGCATGTTAATCAGTCAACAATGGCTAGCGGAGGAACAGAAGAACTCGAAAAGCCTCCCGCGTCATTCAAATCGCATGTATGGGAGCATTTTGGCTTCCATGTAAAATATAATGACGACTGTGGCACGAGAAACCCGTATGAAAGCGGCAATTCATGTAACATGACTTGCATAAAATGGGACGCGCTTGGTTTATTAATGTTTATTTGACGCTGTGTTTTTAAAAGCACGAAAAAGAATGCACGCTGTTCTGTGAATGCGCTCAGAGACGAGTAAAGTGAACGTTTAGCTTAAGATGTTACCTAAACTGTCAAATACATGCAAATATATGTCGAAATGCGGCGTTTGGCGATTATTCGTGTAATCCTTCGTCAGTTATGTCTCAAATGAACGTAAACTGTTGAGAATGAAAAAACATCTAACGGTAAATTCTGCCGTCGTTGCGGTTAATGTTAATCAAACAACAAAAGACAAATCACTCACTGCTCTTGACGGATGGACTTTTGTAGTTTTTATAAGAAACAAACGTTTAATTCTTACAGTAAAGAGTATGCGGTTTTATTTTCCATTTAATTAATTACATTAAATTTCCAAAAAAAAAAAAAAAAAATTCATTCCATTCTTTCACCATTTTCTTTTCTGTTGTATTGCTATCTTTAAATTAACAATCATATAAAGTTCCAGACCCACTCATAATTGGTTAGAATATTGACTAAAAATAATCATGATTGGGACGCACTTGGTTTATTAATGTTTATTTGATGTTGTGTTTTTAAAAACGCGAAAAAGAATGTGCTCTGTTCTGTGAATGCGCTCAGAGACGAGTAAAGTGAATGTTTAGCTTAAGATGTTACCTAAACGGTCAAATACATGCAAATATGTCAAAATGCGTCGTTTGGCGATTATTCGTGTAATCCTTCGTCAGTTATGCCTCAAATGAACGTAAACAGTTGAGAATGAAAAAACGTCTAACAGTAAATTCTGCCGTTGTTGCGGTTAATGTTAAACAACAAAAGACAAATCACTCACTGCTCTTGACGGATGGACTTTTGTAGTTTTTATAAGAAACAAACATTTAATTCTTACAGTAAAGAGTATGCGGTTTTATTTTCCATTTAATTAATTACATTAAATTTAAAAAAAAAAAAAAAAAAAAAAATTCATTCCACTCTTTCACCATCTTTTTTTTTTCCTGTTGTATTGCCATCTTTAAATTAACAATCATATAAAGTTCCGGACCCACTCATAATTGGTTAGAATATTGACTAAAAATAATCGTGATTGTGATTTTTGCCATAAATCGAGCAGCCCTACTTGCAACAAATGAAAAGCAAATTATATTTGTCTCCTCCCCGAAAAACGGTCCGATCTGTGACTCAAAAACCGTAATGTGATCCGAACCGTGAGTTTTGTGATCCGTTGCACCACTAACGTCCAGCGAGGAACTCAAAGTCAGAGTGGGGGAATTCTGAGGCAGACATTCACACAACAAAGAAAACAACGACAAGACAAATCTTCAGGTGATCAAATCTGTCTGTAGGAGTGCTAAAGAGCCTGCAGCCGCATTCGTCTGTGTCACAGAGGAGGAGGAGAAAGGGACGAATGATTAGAGGAACTCAAACACACGCACACACACACACACACACAGAGAATTCATGGGTGTGGAAATGCAGCACAGAGCGAGTCTGCGACTGAGTCAAAGCTGGAGCTACGGGCCAAAATAGAAGCAAGTTGACATGGACGAACGTCTAGGAGAGCAGTTAGTGAGACTAACATGCCGAGCTAATGACATCACTCAGGGGAGGGGCCTAGACAGTGACATCAGAGGCGTCGAAAATAGACACAGGGACAGGAAGTGATGCAACAGACAGGAAACACAGTGAGTGCAGAGCTGGACAGACAGACTGACCAGAGAGAGAGAGATAGAGAGAGAGAGAGAGAGAGAGAGAGAGAGAGAGAGAGAACGAGAGATGAGTGAAGAGGTTGATGATTGCGCATCGCTCTCTCCACAGATCTGCTCTCCAGAAAACACAAACAAACATTAGGGTGTCATTACATACAACATAATCATATCATGGCAAATAATTCAACTTCTGTATAAATTATTCAAATCAAAAGGAATCTGACAGTGAAAACAATGGCATTCAAATAAGCACACAAATGAATCCACATTAAACTGATTCGGTTATAAAGTGCTGCCGCCGCTGCCCACGTTAAACCCGTTTCCTGCTTTCCAATGAATCTGATGGTCTGAAACGATCAGACTCATGCAAACCCAAATGAAGCTCTCGCCGCTGCGCTCCCATGCACAAACAGCCACGGACACCAGGGGGAGCTACAGAGCAACGGTGCAGGCATCATGCATCTACACCAGGGGTGCCAAACGCCTTCATATACAGCACTGGTTATATGGGTCAAATTACTCAATAACTTTTTTTTTTTGCTCATTTAAGCAGAACATACAGACGCTCGCTTGCATTGTCTCTAGGATAATTTTTTGGTCATTTAAAATTATCTAAATTTTATTTAAAATTCATTTATCTAAATATTTTAAAATGTCTACTGTGTGGTTAAAATAAAATTGCATTTCTGAGAGAGAGAGAGAGAGAGAGAGAGAGAGAGAGAGAGAGAGAGAGAGAGAGAGAGAGAGAGGAAAAAAACAAACAAACAAATAAACAAACAAACAAACACACACACAGGCCTATAACGTTAAGTCGCATTTTATTATTGCATTCAGAAATAGACCTGATGCCGACGCAAAAGGTTTACAAACACTATAACCATAGGTAGGCTATTTTAGTTCCCCTCAGTCCACAAAAAATCCTTTCAATTTAACGGTATTCAGTAAGAGTGTGACGAGACGACACTGGGTTCATGAGAACGAGACTAGGTTTTTTAACTTTTTTAAAGAAATTCTTAATAATGAAATATATAAGGAAAAACTATTTTATTCAACTGAAAAACAAAAAATATAGGTAATTTTGACATGAACTTGTACTTTATGAAATTAAACTTCCATTTTAATGAATATGCAGTAATAAACATGTAAACTAATGATACATGATTCTGGATAAATTAAACATTTTTAATTGGAGATCACAATTCTCATGATTCTGAAGAAAAAAAAGATTAGAATCTAAACAAAATTTACTAGTGATTCTGACACAATGTTCATTGCTTAAGGCTTTTTTTAAAAAATAATTTCGCAATTAATAAAGACAATTTACTATTGGAATCTCCTGATTTAATGATAAATGCGTTTTTAAGCGTGCAGTTGTCGCCACCTCCTGGCGGAAGAGGATAAGCTTTACAATACATACACGGGAAGATACGTTCGTTTTGATCGCTATTATAGACATTAAGTGTTTATACCAAACTATAAACTTTTATTCTAGTACTTCTGTTATTTAAATGTCTATGACATAGAAATAAATGGTCATTATGTGATTGAAAGACAGCAATAAGACTGCGTTGGAGTCTGAACAGAGATCACGATCGTTTTAGGATTAATCCTGCAGATCTCGCGAGACACGTCGGATCTCGTCACATCCTTAGTATTCACAAAAGATCAAAAATAAAAAATATAAGAAGCTAGGTTATATAAACAACAAGCCAAAACAACTTAATTTAGGCTAAAGTCAAACTGAATCTAACGTTGAGTCTCTCATACGACAAATTCAAATGTTTCAGTATTTGAGGTGTATTTGAATGCCAAAATATTATTATTTATAACACGGTTTAGTCCTTCACTTGCTTTACAATATCCCCATAAAACAAATAGTTTAGCCTAATATCACGGCAGTATGGTGATAACGATTAAAATAAAGAAAATAGGAAGCCGCTGTTCAGGTGTCCCTTTCGTGTAGCACAAAAAAAAAAACAAAAAAAAAAATACTAGCTACTTGTTGCAGTTTTTATTTTGTTAAATATAATTTGTATTGTATAAGCCTATTCATTAGTTACACACATATAATATATATATTTATAATTTTTTTTATATTATATATATATATATATATATATATATATATATATATAAAAAATATTATCCTTTCTAATTTCATTCAGTTGTAATTTAAAAATAACCTTGGCAGTTAATATCGGTAAAAAATAACCAAAATGAACATCACTAATAATCTTGCACAAGTAATTGCGTGCAGCTATTAAAATGCATTTGAAATTGAATCTGGATGACAAATGAAAAAATATTACGGCTAAAAAGTGAAAACATCGATACAATGTCTCCTCCATTTTGATTTATAGTTTCTAATTGGCACTTTTACATGCCATCTAAAGCAAATCAGTTTATTGCATCAGTTTATTTAATTTTTTTAATGCCATGTCAGAAGCATTACTTCATGGTAAGAACAAATTAAACTACACTACTGTTCAAAAGTTTGGGGTCAGGAAAGAAATCAATACTTTTATTAATTTAATACATCCGCAGTGAATAAGTGATAGCATAAATTTACATTGTTAGAAAATATGATTATGTTTACATACAATTATATTTATATTTAATAATAATATTTTGAATAAATGCTGTTCTTTTTAACTACTTATTATTTAAAGAATCCTGGAAAAAAGAAAAAAAAAAGAATCACAGGTTACAAAAAATATTTGGAAGCACACTCGTTTTCAACATTGATGATAATAATAATAATAATAATAATAATAATAATAATAATAATAAAAAATCAGCATATTAGAATGATTTCTGAAGGATCATGTGACACTTAAGACTGGAGTAACAGTTGATGAAAATGCAGCTTTGCATCACAGGAATAAATTATATTATAAAGTATACTGAACAACATTATTTTATATTGTAATAAAAATCTGCAATATTGCTGTTTTTTTTCTGTATTTTTGATCAAATAAATGCAGCCTTGATGAGCAGAAGACACTTTAAAAAATATTACTGATCCCAAACTTTTGAGCGGCAGTGTACATTTAATATTATCCGTTTACATTAATGATGAGTCTTAATGGAATAAATCCCTTTTATTTCACCGCAGCACTGGTTATTAGGTAGATGATGATGTACAGTAAGCCAGTCATTTCTGCAGAATAAACCCTTACAGCGTCTTGCATCGCACTGAAGTGGCTTTTATGATAATGGCCAGCTGACTGTATATTATCCCCATAATAAACAGCTACTTACCATGGAAAAGATGGATGTCAATAACCGTATTCTTCTATATCACACGGCAGCGAGACAAAACAAACGCAGCTTCACTAACATTTACGCAGCGCTGGATGACCGTCATTAAAATCAGAAAACATTCGGCCCATATGACTCAATGCTTTGTGCAATTTAGCCTTTGACCTAAAATGAGTTTGACACCCCTGATCTACACACTTAGTCCTAAAACAGACTTCCCGATTAATTTAGAAATAAAAATGATTTCAATTATAGCCTGAAGTGTCCAAAAAAAGCTTAAAAATGAAAAGATTTCCCCCCCGACTATGAGAGACAAACACAGGCAGCCTCTCGGAGGTCATGCAGGAGGCCTGGAGGAGATCAAGAACTATTAAAACACCCAGAAACCAGCACTGCAACACGCTGGGCCTCACGAGGGGAAACACACGTGGCTCCATGCAGCACTCGACCGCACACACACACACACACACACACACACACACACGCAAGCAACAGGCTTCTTCTCATCTCCCAGATTCACAGAACAATCTACAAATGCACTAAAAACAACAAGTACACAAGCATCTGAAAGTGAGCCGTTTTCTCACGGTATGCACACAAATGCCATAATAAAGGTACAACACCAAAGTTGTGAAAAGCATTCAGAATCGTCAGTCCTCGTGTGTCGTAAGAATCCAAGCAAATGTTTCATGAACAAAAAAGCCATTCAAACCAGGAGAAACAGAGACGGCGTCAAACGCACGCATGTGATTGGCTAACTGTGAGCATGCTCAGTACAAAACAGATCGATGAACTTAATTTAAAAAAAAAAAGGGGGAAAACAACCGCATGCTGTTAATAACCGACACTCAGCCAGACAACAACCAATCCAAAAAACAGCCGAGAAACACAGAAAAACTCACAGAATCTAAAGTGGACTGCAGTAGAGATGCAACCATGCATTGCTAAGCTCACACACACACACACTTCCCATAATGCAGCACACACACAGCTGAGCATCTTAAGCAGTTCCAGAACACATTTGGTCAGTAAAGGTGTGAAATGGGAACATCAGAAGGAGAAGGAGAGAGAAAGACAGACTCACCTCGATCTTTCGGCCCTCCACGATGGTCCCGTGGAGACGCTCTCGCGCTTTCTCCGCATCTGCACTGGTCTCAAACGTCACAAAACCAAAACCCTGCACCACGACAGAAAGGAACCGACATGAAGCGGCTAATGCACTCATCTTAAAGCAACAATTCACCCAAAAATGCTCCAAGAAAGATGTTTAGCAGAATGAAACTTCAGACTTCCTAATACCACCTTAAATGAAATTTAAGACCTAGAATGCAATTGAAAATCATTATAGTACATGCACACATTTAATAGTTAATGTGTTTAATGTAAAAGTAGGGCTGTCAAACGATTAATCGCATCCAAAATAAAACTTTAACTTTACATTCTATATCTGTGTTTAGTTTGTATATTTATTATGTACATATAAATACACACACATACATGTATATATTAAAACTAAATATTTAATGTATATATATTTATACCTCTATACAATTTAGATTATAAATAAATATAAATAATTTAGATATAAATCGAAAATACTTTTCATTAATCTACACATGTATGTGTCTGTATTTATATATACATAGTAAATATACACAGTACACAAATATATAGTATGTAAACATGAACTTTTATTTTGGATGCGATTAATCACGATTAATCGTTTGACAGCACTAGTAAAAAGCAAACAAAAATTCAATCGCTGTCATAAATTATATTTATTATACAACAAATAGTGAACTTCTGTATCAGCAGACAATATTTCACACAAAATATCCCCATAAAAGCACCACTTCACAAAGATTTCATTGGTGTGAATAATTTATTCCTAAGCAATGTTGTCAGTGTTCTATCAGCTTTTACATATTTAAATCTGCATTTTTTTTTACCTTTATAAAGGCCTATTTTTAAACTTTTGAAATGTATGCACCACATTATTACAACTATAGGGCTGTTAGATTAAATCATTTACAAAATTAAAACATATTGCAATAAATGCTATGAGAATGTTTTAAATGCATTTATAAGTATACAAATAAGAAATGTTGGGGGGAAAGGCACACTTTTACTAAACTACCAGTAGGCGGCGGTAAGTCACTTAATGAGCGAGTCAATATGAGTCATTTCAATTGATTTGTTCAAAACGCTGAATCATTTAGTAACAAAGCACCGCTGTGTTGCTTGGAGAATGTTCCGCTGTGATCCCTGTTTGGAACTGTTTTCGGTAAAAAATGGAACAAAACAGTAAATATTGTGTTTAAAATGTACCTTAACTACTCGACTAATTACTTGCTTACTGAAAAATAATGTAACATTTGCAATCGTGATAATATTCAGCAAAGCTCCGCTGGTATGTTACTGAACTATATCATGTTAGAAATAAACGACACATTTTGAATTTTTAGTGCGTTTCTTCTGAGTTTCCTTATGTGTTTGTTTTTAAGTCTCTTTTGATAGGAGAAATACACCATTCATTATCAAACACTGTTCATGTTGAAAGTATTAAAATAAGAAGAATCATTCTTGCGTTTCGATGCTTCGCTGGTTATTTGTATTTATTTTTTTAGCCAATCTTCGGTCTGTCCAATGATTGTAAACGGTCATTAGGTCCGTCAGAATGAAAATATATTAGCGGTAATGTGACCAACATAATTTAAGAACCATTTAAGACATTTTAAGACTTTTTAAGGCCTTATATTTGGAAAACGTTATTTAAGACATTTTAAGACTTTTTCCGCGTACACCCCGAGAAAGCTTATGCAGATTTTTATATACAGTGAAAAGTGACTACTACTCTTCTCAGTTTTTATATACACTACTGTTCAAAAGTTTGGGGTCAGTAAATTTTTATTCTTTCTTTTTTTTTTGAAAGAAAGAAATTAATATTGTAATTCACCAAGGATGTGTTAAATTAATAAAAAGTGACCACATAGATTTACATGGTTAGAAAAGATTTATATTGTAAATAAATGCTGTTCTTTTTAACTTATTCAAAGAATCCTAAAAAAAGAAGGACATGTTCCAAAAAAAAAATTGGCAGCATTGTTTCCAACATTGATAATAAAAGTAATAAATCAGCATATTAGAATGATTTCTGAAGGAACATGACACTTAAGACTGGAGATAAAAAAAATCAGCTTTGCATCAGAGGAAAAAATTATATTTTAAAGTATATTAAGATAAAAACCATTATTTTATATTGTAATAACATTTTGCAATATTACTGTTTTTTTCTGTATTTTTGATCTAATAAATGCAGCCTTGATGAGCATAAGAGACTTATTTTAAAAACATTACACGTCTTACTGATCCCAAACTTTTGAGCAGCAGTGTATATTTAAAAAAAAAAAAAAAAAAAAAAAAACACTATCATGTTTATTTAACTGAAATTTGCCACAGCACTTCTACACTGTCGCTCTCTTGTTGCTCTGATTGCTTCAATTGTAAGTTGCTTTGGATAAACGCGTCTACTAAATGTAAATGTAAATGAAAGCGACTGTCTAGATGACTCAAAAGTGAAGAACGGACCCAAATCTAAACATCTCCGATCTCACTTGAATGCACATGAGCTTTAGCTGCAGGAAGAGAAGATTGTCAATAAATACTGATACTCATTTTCAGTTTCACACACCAAAACATTAGAAGACCAGCAGGGCCCAGTTAGATAAACAGCAGTTAACCAAGAGGTAATCAGTCTTATATTTTGGATTTAACTCTAATCTAAAGTCTTGTTACCAAACTGTAAAAATTTTGACCAGTCGATGACTAACTTTAAAGACCAGTCTAAACCTTTTACGCAACCGGCATCTGGACTCCACACGAGGCATATGGACGACTTCTGCTGGGCTTTTGCTGTTTATTGACTGTTTTACAATCCCTGCTCATGGGCAACATGACTCACTTTTTGTCATATGGTACTTTTCAGTCATTTTTGATGTTAGCAGCACAAATCACCATCTGACGTCATTGTATGGGATGATCAGGGCCGTTCTGCTAAACATCTCTGGGGCCAGTTGCTTAAACTCTATGTGTCTTAAGTACTAGCTTGACCACCTATCAGTTAACCAAAGGCAAATCAGTCTTATTTTATGGATTCAGCTTAGACCAATCTATTTTTCTGTAACTGAATAAAAAAAATTCTGACCAGTCTTAAAGAAAAAAAGCTAACTTTTTAAGACTAGTCTAAACCTTTTATGCTGTCACAGTATTTAAATGATCACTTCTGGGGGGTGAACTGTTACTTTAGTGCATCACTAACAGCATCTAATCAGATTAAACTCAAATGTATGATTTCAAAACAGTTTCTTACCTTTGAGCCCCTCTCATTGAAAATGATCTCCACATCCAGAATCTTTCCAAATTGCTAAAAACAAAGACACACACACACACACACACACACACACACACACACACAGAGAGAGAGGGAGAAAGAGAGAATGCTCAACATAAACAAACCCACTTTTGTTTGCATAATGCCTACAGACTGATCATTACAGAAGAGCTGCATTTACAACAATGGCTTTAAGGTGTCATTACAATCTCGGTCACCAGGGGGCAGAATTGGCCCTTAAACACGTCACACTTTGTCATCGTGTTCATTTGATGAATACCATATATTATTGCCTGTTGGAGTAATTTTGCAAATATTTCAAACTGGAAAAAGGATTGGCTTTTGCCACATAAATACCTTATTGCTTACCTAATAAAATTCAAACCTGATATTGACATAACGTGCAACTTCTGTAAAATACAAGATGAAACGGTTGTACTGCATCTGTTTTGGTACTGTAATTATACTAAAGTATTCTGGAACAATTTCTGCAAATTTATAATTGATTTTCTGTACTCTCAGTTTTCTTTATTTTGGAAAGATGTTTTGAAAAACAATGAGAAAGAATTTTATTTTATAAATCTTTTACTTCTCCTAGCTAAGTACCATATTCACAAGTGTAAATTCTCCAATAAGAAGCCACATTTTAAGGTGTTTATTAGAGAGTTACAGCAATATTTTGGAAAGCTCTCTGAATCAGAAAATAGTTTGGGATCAGTAAGATGATTTTTTTTTTTTTTTAAGTCTCTTTAATGCTCAAAGTTCAATTTATTTGATCAAAAATAGAGACAATAAATATTATGAAATATTATTGCAATTCAAAATGACAGTTTTTTATTTCAATATGCTTTCAAATATAATTTATTTCTATGATGCAAAGCTAAATTTTCCATCAGCCATTACTCCAGTCTTTAGTGTCAAAAAACCCTTCAAAAATCATACTAATATAATGATTTATTGCTTTTATTATTAATGTTGAAAACAGTTGTGCTGCTTAATTTTTTTTGGAACCTGTGATACTTTTTTCAGGATTCTTTGATGAATACAAAATTAAAAAGAACAGCATTTATTCAAAATAGAAATCTTTTCAGACAATATAGGTCTTCACCATCACTTTTTATCAATTTAACACATCCTTGCTGAATAAAAGTATTAATTTCTTTCAAAGAGAGAAAGAAAGAAAAAATAACTGACCCCAAACTTTGAAAGAGGTGTTTATTGTTATAAATGTTTTTTTATTTTAAATAAATGCTGTTCTTTTTAACATTTTATCAAAGAATCCTAAACAAAAGTATCACAGGTTGCAAAAAAAATATTAAGTGGCGAAACCGTTTCCAAAACTGATAATAAATCAGTATATTAAAATGATTTCTAAAGGATCATGTGACACTGAAGACTAAAGTAATGATGCTGAAAATTCAGCTTTGCATCACAGGAATAAATTATATTTTACAGTCTATTAAAATAAAATGCACTATTTTAAATTGCATTAACATTTCACAATATTACAGCTTTTTTCAGTATTTTTAATCAAATAAATGCAGCCATAATGAGCAGAAAAGTCCTTTAAAAAGCATTAAAAATCTTAACTTTTGAGCGGCAGTGTATATGTTCTTTGTTTTATTTCCTGTTGATCTGTCAATATTGTACTGTAATTACATGTGATATTGTTTGATTAATAATAATTAAAAAATAATAATCTGATGAATAAACCCCGAAGAAGCCTGTAGTACCCCAAACATCTGCCGCAGGTCTGGGTCTCTGAAGCGGAAGGGGATGTTGGAAACGTGGAGCCGTTTCGGAGTTCCTTTGGCCTCGGAGGAGTCGTCGCTGCCCGAACCGCCGGCAGAAACACACTGGACTTCGGCCTGAGGAGAGCCGTCTGACAGCTGAGAGAGAGACACATAATCATACAAATCACGCACGGCCATCGAGACCAAAGAGCGGCGACAGGAAGTCGTTCGACACGTCTGTTGTTCCAGCTGCCCAAATGGTGCGAGCGATCAGACGTCACCATCTGCTCCAAAGAGCTTTAGCACTTACTTGAGTGCTGGGGTTAGAGGAGGGGGTGCTGCTGACTCCTGCTGGGGCCTCCGTTTGCCCCCCTGCGGGGTAAATGCTGCCGCCCCCGAACTCCAGCGCCAGGCCGTTCTGAGGGGGAGGAGGCGGAGGGGGAGGGAAGGAGGAGAACGGAGCCACGACGCCCTCCGGAGCTCCCATGGTGTCCTGTGAACCCTGGAGATCAGAAACGCACCCGGGTTAATTCCGTTGACGAATCATTTTCATCATAAACAATAACTAAAATTCTTCTTGAATGACGAGAACAATGACAAAAATCCACTGGCGTTTTTGTTGACGAATAAAAACGAGATGGAAAAGTTAGGGAGGGACGATTTGGAAAAATCTGTTAAACGCGTACAAACCGGCGGGACACAAGCTGAAACAGACTTGCTGCACGTCTTAAACACTCAAAAATGTCAATATGTGGGAGAAGTGCAGACTAGGGCTGTGCAATATGGACAAAATAATCATACTACGATTTTTTTGAATGAATATTGCGATTTTATTTGTGATCAAATAAAATGCGGCCATAATGAGCAGAAAAGTCCTATAAAAAGCATTAAAAATCATACGGATTGCAAAAATCCACTGGCGTTTTCGTCGACGAATAAAAACGAGATGGACAAGTTAGGGAGGGATGATTTGGAAAAATCTGTTAGATGCGTGCAAACCGGCGGGACACGAGCTGAAACAGACTTGCTGCACGTCTTAAACACTCAAAAATGTCAACATGTGGGAGAAGTGCAGACTAGGGCTGTGCAATATGGACAAAATCATCATATTGCGATTTTTTGAATGAATATTGCGATTGCGATTTTGCCAATTGTTTTTGCTTTTTCAAACATGCTACATACATTCAGTGCACAAGTGGTGCAAAATAAAACATTTCACAATGAAATAACATAGTATTAATAGTTACAAAACTGTCTTTAAAACAGACAACATAAAATAAATTAAGATCAACTAAATTCCAGTCATAAATAAACCTGCAAACTTTTTTTCAGTGCACACACTTCACAATGAAATAACACACTGTACAGTAGGACTAACTGCTTGATAAAACTGTAATAAATTGTCTTAAAAACAGACATTAAATAAATTAAGATTAACTAACCTCAACTCCAGTCATAACAATAAATAAAAACTAACAAATCAAAACCAAAAAACAGATTGCTCTCTTAAAGGTTTTTTGCAAGAAAAAACAGCATGTCCACCATTTCTGCACGGAGTGAGCTCTGATTGGTTAACATCTTAAAAACGTGCACAAGAATGTATTCTTAATAAACATATAATTAAATTAATAGATAAAATTGCAGCCTTGTGTGATTTAGAAATTGCATGTGCTTAAATCGCAATTTTTTTGCAATTGCGATTAATTGCACAGCCCTAGTGCAGACATATGGATACATTTGACAAACTCAATTGGGTCTTGTTTTCTGAGCGTAGACACCGAAGCAAACACACAGAAAACACATCTCATGCTCTTTCACGTTGCATGAACTGAGAAATACACACAATCAATCTGGAATTGTCAGTTTTGATGAGTATTCACGTAAACACAACCGATTAGGTCTTAAATGAACCTAAACAGTTGAGAGAAAGTGCATCAGTGCATTGCATTGGGTTTTAAAGGGACAGCAGCCACATTTAGTGTCTATTGTCCGAGTCACTGATGTTCATCAAGCAACAAAAGAAAGACAGAAAACCACTCACTGCTCTTGACTGAATCACTTACGCAGCCCTAAAGATGAATCTAAATTCATTTATAGAAATAAACATGTCTGTTTGAAAGAATGAAGAATATGGTAAACAAGTGACTATAAAGAATGCATCATTAGCCGATATAACCATTGGGATTACATTCAAGAAGACCATGTTGTTTATGAGAAGTGGTTTTATTTCATTTTAATATTAAGGCATGTTGTGTATCACCGCAGTTAAATTGTGTTTATCATGATTAAACCTTAATATCAAACCTATAGAATGAGTTTGGAAATTTTAGAGAAATGCTTAATAAATGCATTGCACTGTAACTAAAGCCATTACATTTTAGCTGACTAAATTAAATGTAGATTAAGTAGACTAAAAATGCTACTTTGTTGACTAAAACTAGACTAAAACTAAAAACAATTCAGATGACTAAAATAAGACTAAAACTAAAAAGGCATTTTAGTCAAAAGACTACGACTAAAACAATCAAAATATGCTGTCAAAATTAACACTGAAACAGACAAGAGTTAAATCGACCGCTTGGCCGAGATCCACTGAAGAAAAGAAAAACAGCTCACTTAAAAGAGCCACGGCCATGAGAGCGGAGAACAGAGGAAAAGTGAAATCAGCCGGAATGGAGAGAGATGGACGCCGGTAATGCATTCCTCTCACAGATGACGCCACTAAAAGCCAGAGATATTACATTTCTCTCTTTCTGGTGACAAGCGGATTCAGGCAGCAGTTTAATATTAATGAGGCCCTCGTGCATAATTTAGCGTACGGGCCTCCGAAACATACGCCAGCGCCGCGGATGAAGATAGAGAACAGTTTCTGATCAAAACTCCCACATCGGCTGCAAAAAACGATCCCGATTGCTGCAGATTCATGCGCATCAGAGTGAATCCCACAAAAATTACATTGTGCATAACGAAAACGGCTTTTTTTGGTCATCATGATCTCACACTAGGGCTGCACGATTTGAGAAAATGTTCATATTGCGATTACTGAGGTCAATATTGCAATATGCAATTGCAATTATAATAAATGGCATTGTTAGTCAACTTGATGGGTTTTAAGGAAAATGCACACACAGGTTAGTAATACTGAAATGTGTATCTGTAAAACTAAAAATGTAAAAATAAATACATTTTAAAAAAAATTAAATAACATTTGCATTAATGTAAGCTTCTCAAAAGTATAGCTTTCTTTAAAAACAACAAATAAAAACATTTTCACAAAAACAAGATATTTTTAAACATTTTTTCACAAGCAGGGACATTTATGCAGGATATAACATACTCTATAAACTGTTTTGAAAAAAAAAAAAAAACTGGATATAAAATTGTCGTTCAAACTCAAACCCATAAATGTTTTTTTTCTTTTTTTGTTTTGTTAGCAGAAAATCTGCAAACTGTTTTCAGAAAGCATGTGTTCAAGTCCACACGCTTATTTAATATAATTGCAACATTTTCCCGTCATGCAACGTCAGCCTGTGCAATTATGATTGTGATACGATTAATCTCACAGTATTACATAAACACTATTCTCATATGGAGGCAATATAACATACTACTGTATTCTGGCAGTACAATAATGAAAGTCAGTTTTTATAGCACAATAATTGGGTACAAGAACAGCACCAGAACTGGTGATCGGGATGTTTCTAAACGCAAAATGTAATCGTTTTATAAAATGACAATTTTTTTCATTTTATTTTGTGGCAAGGTGTGTTTTTATGAGGTTTAGTCATTGATGAAACCCTCAGAAGAGATTCTGAGAACTGATGATCTGTCTGAGAAACACACGTCACATCACCGCGGAGAGAAACAAACAGACTGAGAGCGAGAGCGAGGGGAAAACACTGCTCTGTCAAGTGTGCATTCCTCCTCCAGCATCACTTCCCTACATGGCAGCAGGATGAGAAGCTGGAGAGAGAGACACGAGCGAGAGAGAGACAGGCAGCGAGAGACACGTCCTGGTATTTATAGCTCTGAGATCTTCCCATCAACCGCAAGAAACATTAATGAGCCACATATCGGAATTCAGCAGCGTTAGCACTCACTCTCAACACTCGTCTTTTCTATTTCCTCAATTATCACTGTCCCAAATCACTATGAATCAAACATCAGCCTGAAGCACTGCATGCACACACGCTAGACTTTTGTAAATTTCAGTTTAAGAAAGGAAATCTCTCTCTGACGCACATTATATTCACAGTCAGCATTACACAGGGGTTGTGCGCTGCAGTGTTCATTTCGTTGACAAATAATTTTCGTCGTTAACTTGGTCAACGTCATTTTTTTTCACAGACGAAAACAAAACGATAAACTAAAATTCTTCTTGATTGACAAACTATGACAAAAATCTACTGGCATTTATCAATGAATAAAAACGAGACGAAAAAGTTAGGGAGGGACGATTTGGAAAGAGATTCATTCAGAAAAATCTGTTGCATAGATTAGGTTAGGTACATACAAACCGGCGGGACGCAAGCTAAAATACACTTGCTGCACGTCTAATAAAACACTCAGAAATGTCAATATGTGTGAGAAGTGCAGACATATGGATAAATCTGACGACGCAAGAGAGAACTCAATTGGGTCTTGTTTTCTGAGCGCAGACACTGAAGCAAACACACAGAAAACACATCTCACACTCTGAGAAATACACACAAAATGATCTCAAATTGTCAGTTTTGATGAGTATTTACGTAAACACAGCCGATTAGGTCTTAAATGAACGTAAACAGCAGAGAGAAAGTGTATCAGTGCATTGCAACCATTGCATTCGTTTTTAAAGGGACAGCAGCCACATTTAGCTGCTATTGTTTGAGTCACTGATAGATGTTAACCAAGCAACAAAAGAAAGACAAAACCACTCACTGCTCTTGACTGAATCACTTACGTTGCCTAAATTCATTTATAGAAATAAACATGTCTGTTTGAAAGAATGAAGAATATGGTAAACAAGTGACTATAAAGAATGCATCATTAGCCGATATAACCATTGAGATTACATTCAGAAGAAGACCATGTTCTTTATGAGAAGTGGTTTTATTTCATTTTAATATTAAGGCATGTGTATCACTGCAGTTAAATTGTGTTTATCATGATTAAACCTTAATATCAAACCTACAGAATGAGTTTGAAAATTTTAGAGAAATTCTTAATAAATGCATTGCACTGTAACTAAACCCAATGAGTTTTAGCCGACCAAATTTATTATATTTCGTTGATTAAACTAAAAACAATTCAGATGACTAAAATATGACAAACTAAATGGCATTTTAGTCAAAAGACTATGACTACAACTAAATCAAAGACTGTATTTTATGTCTAATCATTTTTATTCCTGTTTTAATTAATTTTAAATCTTTTTTTAAATCAACTTAAATGTTTTACTGTTGTGATTATTTTTAACTCATCTTATGTTCTTATGATTTTATTTATTTTTATGTAAAGCGCTTTGAATTACCATTATGTATGAAATGTGCTATATAAATAAACTCGCCTTACATTGATTCTCATACAGCTGACGAGAATCGAACAGTGATGCGTCTCTCAGAATCAGAGACTGAGATTCACCGCAGCTCGTGTATTTCTAAAACGATTCCCTTCAGGTCTATTAATCCGTATCATGATGATCTGTCAGTCGGAGAGGGGAGACTCTTTCTGGAGGCTGTGAGCGTGTGTTCAGCCGAGCGAAGCCTTCTAAACACTGGCAGCTTTAGTTTCGGGTCAGCTGGCATCTGTCTAACGTGCCGCTGTTATAGATGGCAGCTGTGCCACGGGTCGGCCGTCTACTGTAACGGACGCTCTGATCATTAGCTGCCACAATCACTCCTGACGAGAGACCACATTACAGCCATTTCATCAGAAAACTGAAGGTGCAGACGCAACAGTGAAGACATTGCTCAATAGCTGCAAGTCCAGTCTTTATTAAAACTAGGGCTGCATGATTTGAGAAAATGTCAATATTGCAATATGCGATTGCAATTATAATAAATGGTGTTGTTAGTCAACTTGATGGGTTTTTAAGGAAAAAAGCACACACAGGTTAGTACTAATGCTGAAATGTGTATTCGTAAAGCTAAAAATTTCAAAATAAATACATGTTTACAAAATTAAATAACATTTGCTTTAATGTAAACTTCTCAAAAGACAGCTACATTAAATAAACCAATAAATAAAAACATGCATTTTCACAAAAATAAGATATTTTAAACATTTTGTCACAAGCAGGGACATTAACACTCTCTGTAAACTCTTGTAAGGAAAAAAAAAAACAACCTTGGATATAAAATTGTCGTTCAAACTCAAATAGTGCTGTCAAACGATTAATCGCATCCAAAATAAAAGCTTGTGTTTACATACTATATATTTGTGTACTGTGTATATTTATTATGTATATATAAATACACACACACACACACATGCATGTATATATTAAGGAAAAATATTTTAGATTTATATCTAAACTATTCATATTTATTTATAATCTAAAGTGTATACAGATATAAATATATATACATATAAATATTTTGTTTTAATATATACATGTATGTGTGTGTATTTATATGTACATAATAAATATACAAAGTAAACACACATAGTATCTAAACAAACTTTTATTTTGGATGCGATTAATCGTTTGACAGCCCTAAACTCAAACCAATAAATCTTTTTTTGTTTCGTTTTGTTAGCAGAAAAAACTGTTCTCAGAAAGCATGTGTTCTCAAGTCCACACACTTATTTAATATAATTGCACAGGCTGACATCACAATTGCGACTGCGATATAATTAATAGTGCAGAACTAATTAAAACATACTTAGAGTTTACTAAAAGTTTTTCAAATATTGTATTTAGACTGATTTAAGCTAAAGCAGCACTTTTATGGCACCGCTTTTGTTAGACTAATAAATCACTGAAATGTATTCACCAATTGTAAGTTGCTTTGGATAAAAGCATCTGCTAAATGAATAAACATAAGACTGTATTGCAGAAATACGATCCTGACCAACAGATTGAGATTTTCACCCCTTCAGGCCTGCCAGTGTTATTGTTAACTAAAACTAACATTAAAACTAATAAATATTATTCTCAATAATTGAATTAAGCTTAAATAACATTGAAATATGAACACGAACGAAAGTAAGACATTTTGGCAAATAACTAAAATGCACTAAAACCTAAATGTGACCCTGGAGCACAAAACCAGTCTTAAGTCGCTGGGGTATATTTGTAGCAATAGCCAAAAATACATTATATGGGTGAAAATTATAGATTTTTTTTTATGCCAAAAATCATTAGATATTAAGTAAATATCATGTTCCATTCCTACAGTAAATGTATCAAAACTTCATTTTTGATAATATGCATTGCTAAGAACTTAATTTGGACACTTCAAAGGCAATTTTCTCAATATTTAGATTTTTTTGCACCCTCAGATTACAGATTTTCAAATAGTTGCATCTCGAACAAATATTCTCCGATCCTAACAAACCATACATCAACAAAAAGCTTATTTATTCAACTTTCAGACGATGTATAAATCTCAATTTCGAAAAATTGACACTTGTGACTGGTTTTGTGCTCCACGGTCACAAATATAAATATATATATATAAAAAAAAAACTAATAAAAATGACAAAAAGCACACAAAATATTAAAACCTTAACTAAAATTAAAACTGAACACAAAATAATCATTCTAAATATTAATATATACAATAACAGTACATGATACTAAAATTACAGTCTTGCAGGACTAGAAAACAAGATGGTACCAAGATGGCCACCGAGTGAACTGACCTGTCTCAAAAGGGCTTTAAAATGTGTATGACTGCTCAAATGCAGAAATGGAGCATGTGAAGCAGTGATGAAATGCTCCAGAGAAACCGAAGCTCTCAAGCAGCTCCAGCGCTCTTCACCGTCAAACACACATTAGCCCCGCCCACAGCCGCTCGCCGATTGGTCAGCTGTAACCCGAGCTCTCTCTCTTCAGAGGGCGTGCCCGTTCGCTCTTCCCCGACCAATCAGAGTCCAGCAGCGCCCAGTGTGGGTCCAAGGGTTTGTGGGTCCAGAACGGCGCAGATAAAGGCCTGCAAATGCTTGTTTGAGAGAAACACACACACGCACACGAGAGCGTGGATGTTTGTCTCTCGCACGCTCCACCCTCAGCACATGTGCGACCTACAGAAACTAGTCCATCTAGTTTAGATAGAGGACTGCTCCTTTGCCCAACACAAAAACTCATCAGCAGACGCTACAGCTCCTCGACCGACAGACCAGCAGAATCTGAGTTTGTCCATTTGCAGAACATGAGCTCTGGAGCGCCGCTTCACCTCTGAACTCTCACACCGAGAAACCAGCCCAAGAAAAGCAAACAAGCTTTGTGACTGACGTCTGTGTTCCAGCTCGCAGTCTAACTGCACTTTTATAGTGTGTTTTATCTGCTCGGCATGAATCACTTGCGTTTGTGTCATTAATGGCATCCCGTCTTTGGTTTCTTTAACCCTCTGGCCCTCTTGAATTTTTTTTTTTAAATTAAAATGTTTAAAAATCGTAGCTTCATCGGAATGAGATGACACTTGGTGACTTTTGTCACATTAGCAATGTGAACACACACACAAAAACAAAACAAAAAAAAATCACGGACATGATTCGGATCTGTGTTCCAGCTCGCAGTCTAATTGCACTATTATATTGTTTTATCGGCTCGGCACGAATCGCTTGCGTTTATGTCATTAATCCCTTAATTGCACGTTTACTTCACCATTTTACAAATAAATCCTAATCTAATCATGACAAACTATACATCGTTGGAAAGGTCCAAGACTCCTAAATAGATATTTGACCAATTTTTTGTTAAAAATGATGTAGGAAAATTAATAGATTCATTTATGACAAAAAAAACATCTACTTCATAACAGGAGTTCTGTCCTTTGTCACAAAAAGACTTTCTTTGTTGCCTTTTTCCCTATTGCATTTTAGAAATATAAGCAATTATATAGCACTTGAAAACTTAAAATCTCAAAATTCATCCTTTGAAAAGCATTTTAAAATCAGACATTGCACTATGATGGAAAATGTACATCAAAATCGTATCACAAAATATTTTTATTCATGAATTTTAAAAAAATTGTTTAAATACTGCATTTTCACATCTATTTTCAAAAATGGGAGCGGCAGTTAAAGGGTTAATGGCATCCCGTGTTTGGTTTGTTTAACCCTCTGGCCCTCTTGAAAAAGTGCATTTTTAACATTTTTTAAAAATCGTAGCTTTATTGGAATGAGATGACACTTGACTTTTGTCACATTAGCAATGTGAACACACAAAAAAATCATGGACATTGATTTCAAAGGGTCAAAAAAAAAAAAAAGTCACACTTGCCTTCTTCGCGGTCAAAAATGAGCGACATAGGAAATGAATGGGAAATACAAAAAAGTATGAAAAATCAGATAATCTTTTGGTGGAACAAACTACAAATGAGCCACTGTGCAGAAAAAAAGTCAAGGGGTGACACTCTAAAATATCAAGAGTGCAAAACTGACACCCATGTACACACACACACAAATGCAAAAAGCCTCAGTATGTATATATGGAGATATACAGGAGGTTAAATGACTTTACGCACGTTTTTAATTTTTAAATGCCAGCAATGGCATAATTCTCAGTTCAAAAAAGTTATTTTAAATGCTTTCACTCTATTTTAATATGAAATTTTGAATTTATTGAAAAATAATATATAAAAGAATTAAATACAAAAATATATGAATTCCAAAAAAAAATAGCTTATTAAAATTTTATAAATATTGTATAGCATCATAAAATCTCCTCAAAATTCTAAATAATAATCAAAAAAGATTATTGAACAAAAATGTATTGCATTGATTTTCCTGAAAAAAAAAGAAAAGTTACATTTCAAGGCTTCGGTCATTTTGACGTGTAATCCTTCATCAGTTATGTCTCAAATGAACGTAAACAGTTGAGAATGAAAATACATGTGTAACAGTATATTGGATCCTTGCAGCTCTTAAAGCGGCCACAAGTAATGTTCCTTCTCCGTCTTTGCGCTTAATGTTAATCAAAAAACAAAAGACAAAATCACTTAATTCTCTTTTGTAGTTTTTATAAGAAACAAAACATTCTTACAGTGAAGACTATGCCGTTTTATTTTCCATTCAATTCATTACATTAAAAAAAAAAAAAAAAAAAAAAAAACTTATTCCATTCTTTCACCATCTTTTTTTCTGTTGTATTGCCATCTTTAAATTAATCAATCATATAAAGTTCTGGACCCACTCATAATTGTGTTAAATAATCGTGATTACAGTATTGACCAAAATAATCGCGATTAGGATTTTTGCCATAATCGAGCAGCCCTAGGTTAGAGATAAACACTGAAGGAAAGTGGATCTTGCGAGTCAGATTTGAGGATTAAACGCATGTCCAGTAACAGCAGGAATGGGAATAGGTCTAAATCATCTTTTCTAGTTGAATGACCTTCTGGTGTCCTTTCTGCATGCAAGAAAACTGATTTATGGACCGCTACGTCGCATTTAACGTGCGTTTATACAATCATGATGTCTGTTATACATCAGATGTCTATTGTAAGTGCGAGACTTTAAATATAAAAGACTACTTGTAGTAATGGATAGTATATTGTGCTGACAGCTGGGTTTGCATCATGTCTACTAGGGATACACTGATGGACTGGCCAATAATCAATATTGACCAATAAAAGCACTATTGGACATCGGCAGATTGCTTAAAGAGAAAAGTCTGTCATAAATTACTCGCCCTCATGTTGTTCCAAACCTCTAAGACTTTCATTCATCCTTGGAAAACAATTGAATCCCGACTCTCATAATACAACCCATAGCAGAAGCAAAGCACTGTTGCCAGGTGCACAGTTCTTCCGTTTACCAAACATTATTTGTAATGTGCCTCCCATCCAATAATTGCTGTAATACTTCTGATAAGAAAGCTTTTAAAATGACATTAATTTCTTACAATATTCAAACAATAAGTGGTGTTGTGACACTCTTAAATGTAGCGTGACACATCGCTGCAGAGCCTCTATCGAAGCGCAGCACGTCACAAACATGAATGAAACATAAACATGAAATACAGCGCCTCATAAACATCAGAAGGTATGCTGAAAGATAGAGTACAGTATCATGTCTAATATAATCACTCGATCTGTGTTTCAACTCAAACGTGAAAGACGCAGATAAAACAGCTTACGATCAGCATGATACACTTAACACTGCATTTTACCTCAGGAACGAGGGCCCCATGAAATGCATTTTATTTTGTGCCAAATTCCATTTGTTCCATTTTAATTTTTCTGGACTTCTTTTTAATGGTTAAATAAAATCGTATTAATCAGAAAAGCATGTCTAATTTATTCAAATCATGAAACTTACACAATTTAACATCAATTTACTAAAGGTTTGACATAAATGACATCTTTAGGACCCTATGAAATATTGCATTTTATTTTTTTTTTTTTTACCAAATTCTGGTTTTAGCATATCTGATTATTTGATATGCATAACTTTTATTTATTCTTAAAATAGCCAGCATTGTGCATTTATATTAACAGAAGGCGTACCTTTTTTTATTATCTTTTAATTAATGAAAATTAAACATTTTATTTTAAACATGAAAGAAATATTGCGTAATTCTTTCTTTAAAAAACAGTTTTATTAATTTTTCAACAGTAGTAGTAGTATTATCATGTACATTCTATATTTCTGTCATCTTTAAGTTAAACAAACTTTTATTTTGATGGTTTGCCATGAATAATACCTGTAACTGAGTCTTGTTGTGTCTAAACTGGATACAGCTAACAATACATTTTACTGAAATGGATCGAATGAAGTGACTCTCAGAGCAGTTCTGGAGATGTTGTTCATGCATTTATGTCCTCATATAAATACATCGTGATTTGATTTAATTTGATGACATACTTTTGATTAATTCTTCTAAACTTTGACAAATTCCGTGACATTCTGCGTTATGGAATACTTTCCATTTTTGTGACTGGATTCCACGATTCTGTCTGTCTAGGGCCCTAGGAAAGTTCTTCAGTTTGCAAGTTAGCTACAAAAACACTAGAAAGGAGCTTAAATATTAATATTTTAATGAAAATGACAATGTGCAATTAAGTCGCATACAAACATTTCACTTTGCGTTTCAGTGTGTTACTATATATTTGAAAATAAATATAGTTTTGGCACCGTTGTTAATTTTACAGTAATGCACCAAACTAAAGACACTTTTTTTCTTTAATAAAACCAAAATATTGGTATTGGCAGATGTTATTCTGAATAACTATTGGTATTGGTGGAGAATTTCAGTACAAGTCCACCCCTAGTATATACTTGATTTATTACTGAGCTACAGTTAGGGGACAAAATTGTCTCCAAAAGCCGGTCAAATCTTTTTGGGGACGAACCCAGGATGCCTGCATTTGGAAACAAATACAAGCACATTTTTGCAAGATCTTTTAGAGTTTGTGTGAGCTTTATATGAAAAACAACCTACAACTTTCTTCATTTAGATGTGTGTGCATGTGTATCAAATGTCCAAAACAATATTCGAACATCAACAAAGAGTTTTAGGGTGAATATAGACCAATATTTCTATGCCTAAAAGACACTTTTTCTTTAATAAAACCAAAATATTGGCATCATCAGACGTTATTCTGAATAATCAACTATTGGTATTGGTGGAGAATTTCCGTATCGGTCCATCCCTAGTATATAATCGTTTTATTATTGAGCTAGTTTTTAAAAAAACTGTCTCCTAAAGTCTATCTAAACCTTTTTTGGGGGACAAACCCAGGATGCATTTGGAAACAAGTGCAAGCACATTTTTGCAAGATCTTTTAGAGTTTGTGTGAGCTTTATATGAAAAACATACAAAAACCTACGTCTTTCTTCATTTAGATGTGTGTGCATGTGTATCAAATGTCCAAAACAACATTCGAATGCCAACAAAAAGAGTTTTAGGCTGAATATAGACCAATATTTCTATGCCTAACAAAGGCAGCTGTTCTCACTTTCTAAAGCGAGCGTGTGAGATCATGAGATGACAGGTAAGCGTCTCTCCCTCCCTTCAGGGCAAACGCTGGGTGGGGTTCAGCATACTTCAACATACTTCATCTCTCCTCCATCAGAGTCAGGAGTTCAGAGCTTTACCGTCCGCCGTCGGCCCTGGCTCTTCACCCGTGATTCTCCCCGAGCGTCACCTTTAAAAAAAAATCAATTTCCATTCTCCACCCCCTCCCCTCCATCCCATTCCTGCTTTTAAAGGAAAAACACAGAGATAACAGCTGCTCGAGCCCTCGGGAAACGGCAGGAGAGGGGGAGGGACAGATTCCAGGGTATACGACAGACACGCAGAGACACAGACAGCTTTTAACTAATAAAAGGCTGATTTGTATCGCCGCGTGTTAATACCGAAGCCGCATGTGTGCGAGACAGATGTGGAGACACAATGAGAAAGACAGATGAAGGGACAACTGCTCAGGAGCACCTGGCCCCTTCAATCAAGACCGACAGCTGGAGAAACGCATGAGAAACACGCGAGACTTTCCTCACCTCCATCGCACTCTCACTGACTGAACGAGTCATCTGCAGATGCATTGCTGATATAACATTTATGCATTTAGCATAATGCAGTTTACTTACACAAACACACACACACACACACACACACACGCACACACACACGCACACACACACGCACACGCATGTGCACGACTGAATCACGCTCGATGTTTCCAGGCAGGAAATGCAGCAACATGAATGATTGAAAACTCACCGGCCGCACAGGAGGGTAAAAGACTCCCATCATCCTACTGAACACGACGACAGCGACAGTGTTTCCTGCTTTCAGACGTCAGCGCTCAAGATCCCTCTGACAGACTCTGACACATTCAAAATCTCCCTCGCTTACTCTCCTCCTCTCTGTCTGTCTGTCCGTCTGTGCCTCCTCCCTCTCTCTCTCAGCTCTATCTCTCCTCCCATCTCTCTCACTCGTTCCCTCCCTCTTTCTCTCCCTCTCTCCCTATGTTTCATCTTAAGACAAACAAACCAATTTCTTAATTTTTAAAGAAGATTTCTAAATTCGATTGCATGCCCGTTAAAAAAAAATCTAAAACTAGCGTTCATAAATGGTTAAACTACTCATCCATTTTCAGTTAACCGATTAGTCAGCTAAACTAGCATTCCCTAAACAAGTTAAAACACGCAAACCACAGCAAATGGAATTTCATGCTCTCAGTACTAAAAACCATCATCGTAATCTGCCATTCCCTTCAGTTTAATCTTCAAAAGGTCATGAGTTTATTTTTAAGCATCACAAGAAGCTATATTATGTTCCTGATATATATATATATATATATATATATAGATATATATAAGGGCTGTGCAATATGGACAAAATAATCAAATAATCATATTGCGATTGCAATTTTATTTGCGATTTTGCCAATTGTTTTTGCTTTTTCAAACATGCTACATACATTCAGTGCACAAGTAGTGCATAATAAAACATTTCACAATGAAATAATATAGTATTAATAGTTTAATAAACAAAACTGTCTTTAAAACAGACAACATAAAATAAATTCTAAACTAAACTAAATTCCAGTCATAATAAATAAACCTCAAAACTTTTTTTCAGTGCACACACTTCACAATGAAATAACACACTGTACAGTAGGACTAACTGCTTGATAAAACTGTAATAAATTGTCTTAAAAACAGACATTAAATAAATTAAGATTAACTAACCTCAACTCCAGTCATAACAATAAATAAAAACTAACAAAAATCAAAACCAAAAAACAGATTGCTCTCTTAAAGGTTTTTTGCAAGAAAAAATTGCATGTCCACCATTTCTGCACGGAGTGAGCTCTGATTGGTTAACATCTTAAAAACGTGCACAAGAATGTATTCTTAATAAACATATAAATAAATTAATAGATAAAATTGCAGCCTTGTGTGATTTAGAAATTGCATGTGCTTAAATCGTGATTTTTTTGCAATTGCGATTAATTGCACAGCCCTAATATATATATATATATATATATATATATATATATATATATATATATATATATATATATATATATATATATATATATATATATCTATCTATCTATCTATCTCGGAATACTACAATAATAATGCTATTTACAGACACTCAGTTGTGGTCAAAACCTCTGAAAACAGAGCAGATGTGAAGCTCGCAGCCGAACGGCTGGAGATAAATGGATAAAGAGACGGATGGAGGGATTACAGAGAGAAAGAAGATAAACCGTGAGATTAACTACACCAATTGAACAATCTGAACACACACACACACACACACACACACACAGCGGTAATCTACAATGCTAATCTAAGACACTTAGACTATTAATGGAGTTCAATGCATTTCCACTTGTTTTAAATGGTTGTGATCTTGACACGCTCAACGAGTCACAAAATGAATGTGCAACCTAACAGCGCATCAATGAAACGTTCACACAGTGTTTGTGATGTAAATTCTAAAGCCCTGTTAAACTGGAAATGCAGAAATATATTTTATGTGACCCTAGAGCACAAAACCAGTATATTTGCACAGGTATATTTGCAGCAATAGCCAACAATACAGTGTATTTTAACAAAATAACAAAAATGATTAGGATATCAAGGAAAGATCACATTTTTTACTAACGTAAACTTAATTTACTTAACGTAACTAATGCATTACAAAGAACTTCAATTGGACAACTTTAAAGGTGATTTCCTCAATATTTAGATTTTTTACACCTTTAGATTTTCAAACAGTTGTATCTAACAAATCATACATTAATGGAAAGCTTCTTTATGATGTATAAATCTCAATTTTAAAAAAAGGACACTGGTTTTGTGGTCTAGTGTCAGACATAATATACAAAATAAACAGAACACTTGCATAAGACATTTCATTATTTGTGATTGATAAATTACAGCTATTGAATCACTGAGTGGTTTATGAGCTAATTCTGCATTTCAGAGCGACTGACTGTTGACCTCCAATAATGAACATCAGAGAGACGGACAGTTATTCGCTCTTCTGCGTGACACCAAAATGAAGAGTCACTCTCACGTTTAGATTCACTATCAACTGCGCAATTGAGAACATTTAAGCACCAGATCTGTGAATAATGAAGACTTTAATTAAACCTGCGGGCAAAAGCCCCTCAAAATGACATCAATTACCGGACCGAGATACGAGACGAGGAACGCTCAGCGCCGGAGGAGCTGAAACCAGCTTCACCTGAGAGAACGAACACACGCGCTACGATTATCGGACGCTAATTAACCTCAGAGGACGTCTAGAGACGATCACGAAAACAATTCTGAGCGCCAAACACACCATACAGACAGAACAGCTCACGGGAAACAGCAGACTAATAACTGATTCCAGTAGACATTAGTCAAAGTAGAGCCGCATTCAATCTCTGACTGGAATGAAAACGAGGCTGTGAGAGACTCAAGTAAAGTGTGTTCAATGAACTTGATTGAACCGATTGAATTGTTCTTTAACAACATACTGACTGTTCAGCTGATGAAACCGTTTCACAAAAAAAACACTCAGTAGGCAAAAACCTAGGAAATCCATTTTATTTTTTTTTCCAAATTCCATTTTTTTCGTTACAATTTTTCTGGACTCCTTTTTAATGGTTAAATAAAATCTTATTAATCGAAAAAGCATGTCTAATGAATTAAAATTAAGAAACTTATGCAATTTAACATCAGCGTATTAAAGGTTTAACCAAAATGACATGTATAGGGCCCTATGAAATATTGCATTTTATTGTTAACAAATTCTGGTTTTAGCACATCTAATTATCTGAATACATAACTTTTATTTACCCTTACAATAGCCTTGTGATATTTCTTATTCACTCAGCAATTCTGTGCTGTGTACAGAAGGCATAAAAAATAATTTATCTTTTAATTAATGAATATTAAACAATTTTTATTTTTATCAAGTGATGGAAATATTGTGCAATTATTTCTTTTACAAAAAGAAAGTTTTATTAATTTTACAACAGTAATAGTATTACGTACATTCTAAATATTAAAAATATATTTCTGTCATCTTTAAGTTACATAAACGTATAATTTGATGGGTCGCAGTGAATAACTGTCGCTTGTTGTGTTTAGATTGGATACAGCTGCAGCTGGAAGCTAACAGTAAGTTTTAGTCAAATGTGAATGAAGTGACTCTCAGAGCAGTTCTGCAGATGTTTTTTGTGTATTTATGTCATTTATTGAGACGGCAGATGCTGAAATCATTGCGAGCGTCACGCATGCGTCAGTATGAGTAGTAAACAAAACCACGTGTCTGCACCATTCATAAACACAGAGACACACGGAACATCCTGGATTCATATTTAAACAGTGTTTTTGCCGCTTAATATTTACACATACTAATTAATTTGATGACATACTTTTGATTAAGTCTTCAAAACTGACAATTCTGCGTTAAATAATACATTCCATTTGTATGAGTGGACTCCGCGATTCAATCTGCGTTGAAATCACAAGGCCCTAAAAACCCCATTAAATTACACAATCAATTACGCCTACAAAACGGCATCTAACCTGACTATAGTTGACTCTAGTTTGCTGTTGGCAAATTGCAATGACAAAACTCTAATAAAGGAGAACACAGACCATCTTTATTGTAACTTTAGCTTGCAGTGCATTATGGGATGGCCTTCACAGGAAGGATGTGTGCAATCCATGTCTCTCTCTCTTTCAGTGTTTGTATCTGTGAGATCTGCAGCGCAGCGTCACGCCGGCTCTAATTGGGCTCCATGTTTAATAGGTCTATAGTGGTGTATAATCAGATTAGCGCCGGCCCACACGCGCCTCGCTGCCCAGGCAGGGTTCAAGCCCGTCTATTGTTTACGCATTAAAACAAGAGGATAATCACAACATGAGGGACAATCGGAGGTTTACTACAGGACTTTAACGGGTTACTTATTAGAGTCCAAAAGATCTGCCGCGGGTTAATATTTATTGCAGGCGAGACGAGCCGATCGGGACGCTTACACAACGCGTCATACGCACTGATAAGGGGCAGACGGGAAAATCGACAAGATCAGGACGATATGAGACGGTTTCGCTCACAGCTCTGACGTCAGGAGGACAATAAATGGAGTTTAGGACGGTCCTAAAGGAGACGGTGCAGAGAATCACGGGTTATTTCTGCTCTGCTGCTGCGTCTCTTTTCATCTTCTGGTGATAAACACCCTCTTTGAGCTCCGCGCAGCTCCCAGCTGGAACTAATGTCCCTCCTACAGTCCCCTGAGGGAACACTTAGCAGTGCGCACTGCGCCGCTCCAGCACGCAGCCGACTGACAGAAGCACACTGGAATCATCTGCAGTGCTGATGTGTGCACAACCAATCTCATGAAAACACGGCCCAAACAAATCATAGCGTGCAAGCCTATTTATAGATCCATGGTGCACTGCAAAAAATGCTTTCTTACTTCCAGCCAAAATATCTAAATATTCTTAAAACAAGGAGGACTTTCTAGACAAGTCAAAATGATCATCTTGTTTTCAGAAAACAGAAGTCACAATTAAGTGAGTTTTTGCTTAAAACAAGCTAAATAATCTGTCAATGGGGTAAGAAAAATAATCTTATTTCAAGCTGAATACTAGATTATTTTACTTACCCCATTGGCAGATTATTTTGCTCGTTTTAAGCAAAAACTCACTTAATTTTGAGGGTTTTTTTTTCTGAAAACAAGACAACTGTTTTGACTTGTCTATTATATCCTTCTTGATTTAAGAATTTTTGGATATTTTTGGCTGGAAACAAGACAAAAACCCTAAGCAAGAAAAGCATTTATTGCAGTGTGGGTTTTGAAATTGCGTCATTTATGATCACACTTTCACCCAAAATGCAAAAAGAGCTTTTTTGTCTACATTAAGAATAGCGTCGACTCTCATAGCTGTGACACAGAAAGAATAAAAAAAAATCCAGTTCAAAGATTTTAAAGTCAAATTTAGTTTTTACTCATTACATTTTTCATTTAACAGATGCTTTATTCATTTCACGCATCACACGAATGGAAACGGAAAACACAATGAAAAAACATGGTCCTGAAAGGGCTTTAAACGATTTAGATTGTTCAAAATATAGCTTGGTTTTGGGCTGAAATATGAGCTGGATGCGTTCTTGACAGCTTTCAATGAGATTTAGCCCAGATTCTGCTTCAGACTGAAAGTCTGAGTGTGTTTTTTCTGCTGATATTTGAGGATCGGCACTAAAGGCCGTCCAGAGAATAAAGACAGAAACATCTGGAGTCCATGTGTGTGAAACAGACGACTAGAGCTGAGAGAGAGACAATGAGTCATAGAGAACCCCTCCACCGCCCCGTCATGTGCCTCATTTCCTTAAGGACTGAGGAGCAGCTCACTGCCAACACACACACACACACACACACACACACACAAAATCACACAATCACACACTTTACTGAGTAGTGTCTCACTGGAAGAACTTGCAGATCTTCTGAGAGAGCAGAAACTATGATTCCCTCAAACTCACTGACCTGTAACTTCCTGTTAAAGGAGAACAGCAGAATGGAGTGATCAGGCAAGAGAGGGACAAGAAAGTGAACAGATGGTGGAGCTGAAGGAGGAGGAGGAGGAGCTCAGTGAAGGACGGAGGTGAAGAAGAAAGACGAGATGATTTGCGAACGAGAGGACGAGTGTTTCCAATCTCTCGCTTACTTCATGTGTGTCTGTTAGTACCACGAGTCTGACTGTCTGTCTGCAGATTTATACTTCCTGTGTGTGTGTGTGTGTGTGTGTGTGTGTGTGTGTGTGTGTGTGTGTGTGTGTGTGTGTGTGAGAGAGTGAGAGAGAGAGAGAGAGAGAGAGAGAGAGAGAGAGAGAGAGAGAGAGAGAGAGACACTGTTGAATGCATTTAAGATGGAGGTCTGGCATACTGGCATTAGTCTTGTGTGTGTGTGTGTGTGTGTGTGTGTGTGTGTGTGTGTGTGTGTGAGTGAGAGAGTGAGAGAGAGAGAGACTCACTCAGTGAGGTACTAAAAAAAAACAAAGACCAAAAAAATGAAAAACACATTGCTCAACACACTCAAAAAAATAAGGCTCTTTTGGAAGGTCACTAAAAGCACTCTAAAGGGAACAAACTCAACACACGCACATGGAGAAAAACACTGCACTCAACACTAAAGCTAGGAGTGAATGTTTTCTACGGCCCGTTTTCACAACGTTTTTGTAGTTCACTACCTCATTAATAACATCCAGTTAATGACAGACAACTTTGACAACCAAGATACATAGGCCCGGTTTCATAGACAGGGCTTAGCCTAAACCAGGATTAGGCCACAGTTCAATTAAGATATTCAAGTAATTTTTTTTAAACGTGCCTTAGAAAAAACATTACTGGTGTGCATCTTGAGACATAACAAAGACTGATATATTGTGATATATTTTAAAATCAGCCAGTGCAAGTTTCTTTCAGTTGAAACAGCTTAGGCTTAAATTTTAGTCTAGGACTAGGCTTAAGCCATGTCTGTGAAACCGGGGGATAGCGCTCCAACATTATTGCAAAATTATTCCAAAATTAAAAATCAGAGATGACTCTACACCAATAACATTGACAAACAAACATAACAGACACTAAACCGCGATTCCAGCTCTCGGCAGACGCTTTAAAGTCCATAAAGTCCATCACACTACATGCTTTATTTTAGTTTAGCGATGCATTTCCAACCGAAACGGAATATTGAATAGAGGGTGGGGTTTATTATAATGCTCCTCCCCTTTTCTCTCGCATGCAACAAACTAACATTTGGACTCTTAATCCGTCAAACACATGTCATCAGAGGAACGCCATCCCAGAGTGGAAACTAATTTCAGATTTTGATTAAAGGTTACACAGACAAAGCGTTTTTTTGTTTTTTTTTTGCACAGATTAACTGTTTACCTCAAGACTAGCAATGTGCTCTAACAAAGTAAACAGTCGATTTTGATTTCATGTGGACTTTAATTAGAGCAAACTTTTTTGACTCCGTGAGCAATCCGTTTCTGAGTCGTTCTATTGTCTATCGCAATAATCATCACCACCACACCCCGATTTTACGGCTCTGCTCATGGGGTCAAAGTTCAAAGTTGCTATGGTAACACATGTGCGCAATCCCATAAGGGTAATTACTGGAGACGTGGGGTAAGTAGGGCACGTTACAGCCGTGATGAAACAGCGGAGCGGATCGTGTCTGACCCAATGGCATCACAACAGTCTGAGCGTATTCAATAAACGCAGCTCAGTGCATGATGTAGAAACGCAAAGACTTATCTGCAAATCTCCAATCCGCATGTGTGTGTGTGTGTGTGTGTGTGTGTGTGTGTGTGTGTGTATTACCCCAACCCCCCCCAGTCAGGATAAATGAGAGATCAGAGACTAATGCCACTCTGAAACAAGTGTAGATCTCTTTAGCACAACAAAAAGCCTCTTTACTGTCAGCGATACAGCAAATCCTCTTCTGATGGAGCGCATGTGTGAGAGAGAGAGACCGCAGTGAACTGATTTTACAATCACTGATGCTTGTTGTCTCTGTATACTGAAAGCTAATGCCACAAAAACTAATTCCTTGTATGCGCAAGCATACTTGGGAATAAAGCGCTTTCTGATTCCGATTCTAGTGGAACCAAAGGGTCAGAAGGCAACTCCATGAGCTCCTACACTTTCTGACCAGCGACGCTTGGCTGTTCTACCTGAACCTGGAAAATCAGTATTCTCCACCGTTTTACATTTCAGACTTTAAACAGACTGGATGATGGAATCCAGCTCGTGTGTTTACACACGCTTTAAATCGACGTCTCATTCCTTTAATCTCTCCATCTCCTGCGTTTCATAAATGTGCGTCTCTTGTTACCAAACGGTTTGATTCCTGCAGCCCCCACTCCATTTCTGTCTCCGCTGCAGGCATATTTCCAGACTCAGAGCAGGATCAATACCTTTTTTGGGCTACACCAGCGAGCGTCCACACACACACACACACACACACACACACACACACACACACACACATATCTGCCTGGTCTTAAGCCTTCATGGTGCAGTTTAGAGAAACCCTGAACCATTAGCCTGTGAAAATGAGCCATTAGGGTCCATGCAGCACTTTAGATCACTTACCGGAGAAACAGAACCAACCAACGGAAAGAGAAAGAGAGGGAGAGATGGATGAAATGCTGAAATGAGAGATGAGATCACGTCTGTCTACATACGTAGAGAGTGATGAGCGGAGCAGAAGTGCTCATGGCGGAGGATGGAAAAGTACCGCAGGATGGAGAGGAGAGATGACTGCAGGCCTCGGAGGAGAGCAGCACTGGAAAAAAAAAAGCTCCACGGTTGAGGAGCATTCACCGCAGTGAGAGAAACCCCCCTCACGGCCTATGCCTTTAATGACCGATGGGTGAAATTTCACCTTTGGTGCCCCATCACTGTTTGTTTTCATCTGGAGCTCACGATTAGATCTGAGAACCACAGCATCTATTCTGGCATAAACACAAACGCGTCTGTCTTTCATCATACGGAATGGTGCTTTTAACGCTTACCTGTCCGAGCTCTCCGGTTCCGTCCATCCGCGCTCGCTTGCACTCAGCCGCGGCCGAATCCCCCGCCGCCGCGGCGCCCTCCGGCTCCGGGTCCCCGCGCTTCATCCCCCGAACCGCCGCCGAACCCGAGTCCAGATCCCTGTCGCGCTCCAGGATCCCGCGGCTCACGGGCAGCATTACAGATGCGACGTCGGTCGACATTAACATTGAAGAGGGCCGCAGATGTGGCGTATGAAGAGCGAACAGCGAAGGCGAGATGTTCTGGCAGAGGATCAGCGGCGCTTTATGGATCAGAACCGACGCGCATCTGACGCGTTGAAACCCGTTACAGACTGACGCGCGTGTGCCGCATTAAAGGCCTTTGAAGAGCAGCGAGTGGATATCTCGGGCCTGGACGCGAACAACAGACTCGAACCGCGGGCAGAAAAAAAAAAGCAACGCTTCGGCGGATCAGAAGATCCTGTGGCGTGGAACGGAAAACGGTGGAGAAAACGAGCTTAAACGCATGGAGGGCGAACGCGAAGGAAACGCTTTGTGCGTCGGAAGGGTTTCGGGTCTCAAACGCTCTTCCACGACAATTCAACGCAAAATCGTCAAGTTCGCCTTTAAAAACAGGCGTCGCGGAAAAACGCGAGAGAAACGCGATGCATCATTCCAATCCTTCGAGCGATTCAAGCGATTTCCTAAAACAAAGGAGTGGCGTGGAGCTGCTGCTTTTCCTTTCTTCTCCCTCTCTTTCTTTCTCTCTCTCTCTCTCTCTCTCTCTCTCTCGCTCTCTCAATGGATTCTTGCGGCGGAGAGGAAACGCACACACGCGCGCGCGCGCCCCTCCTCTCCGGTTTCCTCGCGCTCTCGTCGCTTTATTCTTGCTGCAGTTTTCCTTCCCCCCCACCTCCCCCGGTTTGAGCACGAAGCGGTTTTAGCGTGTTTAACTCGGGCACAAGAACCGAACGCGAGGTGACGTCTGGCTAGAAGTACTAGCCTATATTTTTATAATCTCAGCGGTTTTTTCGCTAAACCCGCAATGCTCCGACCGGGAGACGTCAACATGTGACGAGCCAATAATGAACGTTCCGTATGAAAAAATGTTTGGACAAAACACAGACGCGACTTTGTAGCGGAGCGGCTGAAAGCGCGAGTGCGCTGTAAATCATACACGTGCCATGATGTGAGGAGATGAGTGGAGCGCGTATATAATTGTTGATTATGTGATTCATATGCGGTACAGTTTGTTCCTGCTGGATTTGCAATGGAAAATGAAGACGCCGAACGGCGAGGCGCATTTGTGGCGTTTGCGCGACGCCTAGCGGCCACATGATGCCATGACACTGACTCTCATGCGCGCTCTCAATTCGGGATCGCTCATAGCTTTAGGACATATGGCAAGCCGTTTTGACTTTTATTCATTCGCAGGATATGAATTCTTGATTGATGCAATTTAGTTTTCACTAGTAAAATTATAATTCTTGATGTTAGAAATTGGATCCACTAGAAACAATGGCAAATGTTGATATCAGGAATTACATTTCCACTAGTAAAAAGGTTAATTCTTGATATCAACAATTCAGTTTTCACTAGTAAAATTATAATTCTTGATATCTGAAATTGGATTTTTACTAGTAACAATGGCCATTTTTGATATCAGGAATTACATTTCCACTAGTAAAAAGGTTAATTATTGATATCAACAATTGAATTTCAACTAGTAAAAACTATAATTGTTGATATCAAGAATTGTATTTTCACTAGTTAAATGTCACCATAGACTCCCATTCAAAATTAATTGTTGATATCAAGAATTGATTTCTTACTAGATAAAATGTCAATTTCACATCAGAAATACAATTCTCACTGGTAAAAACCTTTATTTATGCCAATTCCTGATATCAAGATTTCAATTGTCACTAGTTGAAATGTCAATTGTTGATATCTGAAAATGTATTTCTGTTATCAATAATTAGGAGAGTAATTTCAGATATCTAAAATGCATTCTTACTAGTAACAATCGCATTCATGATATCAGAAATGAACATTGTCACTGGTAGCAATTGAATTATTGATATCAAAAATAAAGGTTTTTACTAGTGAGAATTATTTCTGATGTGAAATTGACATTTTAACTAGTAAGAAATCAATTCTTGATATCAACAATTAAATTTGAATGGGAGTCTATGGTGACATTTAACTAGTGAAAATACAATTCTTGATATCAACAATTATAGTTTTTACTAGTTGAAATTCAATTGTTGATATCAAGAATTAACCTTTTTACTAGTGGAAATGTAATTCCTGATATCAACAATTGCCATTGTTAGTAAAAATGTAATTTCTGATATCAAGAATTATCATTTTAACTAGTGAAAATTAAATTGTTGATATCAAGAATTCATATCCTGCGAATGAATAAAAGTCAAAACGGCTTGCTAGGAGCCAGTGGCCTATATTAAAGTGATTTACATTTCAAATAAAAATATAATTTTTTTTTTTTTTTTTATCCCTTTCTTAAATGGTCACTTGGTAAAAATGTGTTATGTCTCTCAACTCTGCCCTACAGATTTTAAAGAGGATAAAACTGACCTAACTTCACATCTCTTAAAATGAAATGAGACTGGACTCACTCCAGAAACTGACTTTTTATAAAGCTCTGATGTGAGAAATATTCACAGCAGCACAAGTGACCAATGTTGGGGAAAGTTACTTTTAAAAGTAATGCATTACAACATTACGTTACTTAGTTACTTCTTATGGAAAGTAATGCAACATTACTTTTCCGTTACTTTTTAAATCTGGGCAGGGCTTGCTTGTTTGTTTTTAATATAAAAAGTTTGATTCTTAGCAAATGTAAAAGCCCTTTCACACCAAAATGAAATGAAATGAATAAGGCTAAAGCTAAAGGAAAATTAAATTCACATCTGTACAGTAAAACTGTAGGAAAAGCAAATTCAACACTCTTCAGCAATGAGAAAAAAAACACAAATGTTAGTTAATATAAAGTAAGTATACGTACTTAGTAAGTAAGTACTTATTAGTACACTGTAAAAAATGTTTTTTTTTTTTGTCAGCCAAAATATCTAAAAATTCTTAAATCAAGAAGGATTTTCTACACAAGTAAACATTATTGTCTTGTTTTTTTGTAAAAACAAGTCAAAATTAAGTGTGTTTTTGCTTGTTCTAATTTTGACTTTTTTTTTTCTGAAAACAAGAAAATAATTTTTACTTGATTTAAGTTTTTTTGGGTATTTTGGCTGAAAAATCGAAGAAAGGCATGTTACTTTTTGGGGTGTTGGGGAGTAGGCAACTAGTTACATGTCATGGAATTACATAACTGAACTACTAAATAAATGTAACTCTAATCTGTTCAAGTTACTGAGAAACAATCTGTAATTCAATTAAAGTTACTTATGAAAATGTTAAAGGGGGTTACAACTGAATATTTTCACACAGACTGCTTCAAAATATGAGACACCAATGTTTCAGGAGTTTAGGACACAGAATAGTACATGTTCATTTTTAATAAAAATTAAAATGTTTTTATTTCCCAAGGCATTGCCAGTGTTTCCTGTCATAGCTATGCAGGGATTTGATTTCAAAAACAGTTTAACTATTAAACTATGATTTTAAATCTGTATTTAACCTCAGGTGCTAAAGTCTGATTTTGTGGTGGCTGTGCTTTAAAATGAAATCATTTTTTATCTTAATTCAAATGAAAAGGGTTTTGAATGTCTGACAGTAATCAGCGTTGAGTTCTACTGCGTTAAATGTTTCAAAATGATTAACAGTTAAACATCTGTTTGAAACGTAGAGAAGTAATCAAATGTGATCAGTTACATTAATAAAGTATTTGAAATACTTACACTCCTTATTACATTTAAGTAACTTGTAATCTGAAACCTATACAAGTAACCTTCCTAACGCTGTTGAAATGCATTTTGAATCTCACTGAGGCTGTGGATTTGGGCTACTTTAACAGTGTTGCCACAGATTGTTTTTCATGTGCATGGGTTGCATTTTACCAGTGGAACTCAACCAAATAAATGTGTATTTTACCTCCCTGTTTTGAGCAGCTATTGGGTGAGTTTTGTTTTGCTTTGTTGTGAAAACCTGGCAACTCAGGATACATCAATTGAGTTCTAGAGTTGGATCTCTTGAACAACTCAAGAACAAAATATACATCTTTTGGTCAAAAACTGGTGTGCTTCATTTGTAGTAAAGTGTGTTATATAAAAGCAATAAGACTCCTTAAAGGGTACATAACATCAGTGTTGTGGGTAACGCATTACAATTAACGCGAGTTACATAATAATATTACTTTTTTCAAGTAACTAGTAAAGTAACAGATTACTTTTTCATTTACAAGAAAATATCTGAGTTACTTTTTGTTTTATGTCTTTAATCCCATTTTATTAACCAATGACTTGATCAATGACAATGATCCAATTCAACCGTACACTACAAAATATGGTTTTCTTCAATTTTTTTTGTCTTGTTTTCAGTGGAAATATATAAAAAAAAACTTAAATCAAGTAAAAATTATTTTCTTGTTTTCCGAAGAAGTCAAAATTAGAACAAGCAAAATAATCTGCCATTGGGGTAAGCAAAGTAATCTTATTTCAAACAGAAAACAAGATTATTTTGCTTGTTTCAAGCAAAAACATTCTTAATTTTGACTTGTTTTCAGAAAAATATAACAATACAATCATTTTTACTTGTCTAGAAAATCCTTCTTGATTTAAACATTTTTAGATATTTTGGCTGGAAACACGACAAAAAATCTAAGTAAGAAAAGCATTTTTTACAGTGTGCTAATAAGCAAAACTTACTTTAGATGAACTAACATTTGTGCTTCATTTTTCTCATTGCTGAAGAGTGTTGAACTTCCTTCTCCTACAGTTCTACTGTACAGACGTGACTTTATTTATTCACTTCATTTCATTTTGGTGTGAAAGGGCTTTTACATTTGCTAAAAATCAAACATTTTTATATTAAAAACAAAGACCTGCCCAGATTTAAAAAGTAACACAAAAGTAATGTAACACATTACTTTCCATAAAAAGTAACGTAATTAGTTACTTTTTTAGGGAGTAGCGCAATATTGTAACGCATTACTTTTAAAAGTAACTTTCCCCATCATTGTCAGCTTTCTCCAGGAATGCATTATTTGGTTTAAAAAAATGAAATGTAAATGTTAAAAACAAAGTCACTTTGGAAAAAAGTGCTGGTTAAATCCATAAATCTACATATGTGTGTTGTGTATCAGTCATGTTGGTCACTGAGGAGGGAAACCTTGAACAAGAAGTTTACTAAAATCCCATCAATGTCTATAAATGGAATGAATGTTTAATGAAATAAAATTGGAATAAAATTGAATGAAACTCACTGTTTTCCAAAAGTCAAAACGACATTCAATCCTACAACAAAACATAAAATGTACATCAAATATATCTCTGTGTGTGAAATGAGAACATGCAAGTGAAGAGATCAGCATCTGTATAAAAACAAGAGCATTGAAGCTAAATTTGGAGTTGTAGCTGAAACTGACATGGTACATACTGTACTGAAGTATTTATTGCTCTCTAGTGCAGTTCTGGCGTGTCTGTGGCAGAGAGCCAGAAATGTGTATTTGCAAGATGTTACAGTAGATTTACTCATTTGTTCCTTGCATCACCTGTTTACGTGAAGCTCTGCTCGCAACCCGCAGTTACATCACCAAACTTTGATTGTGAAACTTTTTCAATTCTTCAGCCAATAAAAGACAAGTACTATTTGTTGACCCAAAAGAACTGCGACAATTGGTCGTGTCCAAACGTCCCACCTCTGCGTCCCGCGGGAGAGACACTAAACTAAGGACACGTCTAAGTGTGGTGATGGTCAGACAGACTCTGGCAGAGACGAAGCAGGACGCCTCTGTGCTGACCGAGCAGTGGGTGCGTTATCTGTCAAATATTAGCAACTGCTCATAGAAGGCGTCATTTAAAGGGCTCATGACATGCCTTTATTCTTTGAATAGGTTCATTGAGTTTTTGCACAAAAAAAGTCATTTATTTGCAAAAACTACGATTTTTAACCCTCATCCTGAGCCTCTGACAGAAACGCTCTGCTGCATCTCCTTTAAGGCGTGTCAGCAGCCGCTGTTGTGATTGGCTAACATCGCTGCAGGGAAAAGCATCAGCAGCCCTCTGTCACATGTGAGTATCGCTATGAGTTCACTGGCGCACACTGAGCGGAGTACAGCGGGTGTTTTTAATAGACTCTATGCATGATTGCACCTATTCAATCTTGAGGAAGTGTCAGTACAAGCGGGCAATATGTGACCCAGGACAACAAAACCAGTCATAAGTGTCAATTTTTCGAAATTGAGATTTATACATCATCTGAAAGTTTAATACATAAGCTTTCCATTTGATGGGATAGGGTAATATTTGTTTGAGATACAACTATTTGAAAATCTGAGGGTGCAAAAAAATCTAAATATTGAGAAAATCACCTTTAAAGTTGTTCAAATTAAGTTCTAGGCAATGCATATTACTAATCAAAAATGAAGTTTTAATATATTTACAGTAGGAAATTTACAAAATATCTTCATGGAACATGATCTTTACTTAATATCCTAATGATTTTTGGCATAAAAAGAAAAATCAATAATTTTGACCCATACAATGTATTTTTGTCTATTGCTACAAATATACCCCAGCGACTTAAGACTGGTTTCGTGGTCCAGGGTCACATATATAATATAATCAACCAGGTAGCTAATGTTGTTCACACTCTGGAAAAAATGGAATTGAAAATATATCTTTTATTTGTCATATGCAAAAGTGAATAACTGCATTTTTCCAGTGTGCAAACAACTTTGTCCTCCTGGTGGACTATACTTCTTTTTTTGTTTCACGCACCTGAGAACTCGTTGGCTCTTCTTTTTTTGAGTGCACACAATTCCTGCTGGACAAATATACTAAAATGTATATATATTATGTGACCCTGGAGCACAAAACCAGTCTTAAGTCTTTTATGCCAAAAATCATTAGAATATTAAGTAAATATTGTGTTCCATGAAGATATTTTGTAAATTTCCTACTGCAAATATAACAATTTTTGATTAGTAATATGCATTGCTAAGAACTTCATTTGAACAACTTTAAAGGTGATTTTCTTAATATTTGTTATTTTTTTGCACCCTCAGATTTTAGATTTTCAAATAGTTGTATCTCAGCCAAATATTGAGTATAAATATATCATAACAAAGCATACATCAACTGAAAGCTTATTTATTCAGCTTTCATATGATATATAAATCTCAATTTCGAAAATTTGACCCTTATGACTGGTTTTGTGCTCCAGGGTCACATATTCTACAGTTAGTTGTTATTAGAAGTATGACAGAACAGTTTGCTACTACCACAGTTCAATGGGAGAATACCACAGCAGAAGATTACATTTTAGCAGAAATAGAGTTCATTCCTGCAGGAGCTGAGCTGTTCATGTGTGTAACTGCAGGACTGACAGCAGAAGGGATAAAGTTATGAGTGTCTAAAAGTTCAACGTTATGCAAATAAGGAGCAAGAAATGCAGGTATAACAGAAGTTACGGAATGTCATGTCTGTCATTAGCATTAAAACACTGACATTTATGCTTAAATTTATGCTGGAATTAATGCATAATCATATTGTGTACATATTACTATATTTTGTTGACATTTCAAATTAATGCTAGTTTTCACTAGACTGGCTGGATTAGCAAAAGTGTATATCATAAGTTTAATTTGGGCATCTCAAAACAAAACCTGCATCTTTTCAACTGCAACTGTGTTTATATATGATGATGATGATGATGATGATGATGCAGATTATATATGTGACCCTAGACCACAAAACCAGAAAAAAAAACAACAACAATCAAAAAAAAATTGTATAGGTCAGAATTATATTATATATTCTATTTTTCATTTATGCCAAAAATCATTAGGATATTAAGTAAAGATCATGTTCCATGAAGATATTTTGTCAATTTCCTATTATAAATATATCAAAACTTAATTTTTGATTGGTAATATACATTGCTAAAAAGGTCAACTTTAAAGGTGATTTTCTCAATATTTTGACTTTTTTGCAACCTCAGATTCCAGATTTTCAAATAGTTGTATCTCAGCCAAATATTGTCCTATCCTAACAAACCACACATCAATGGAAAGCTTATTGTATAAATCTCAATTTCAAAAAATGGACACTTATGACAGGTTTTGTGGTCCAGGGTCACATATATAGATTTGTATAGTCAAAGAATTACGGATTATGAGTTTGCACTGCTTCATCTTTCAACACACATCTTTATCAGCGAATCCTGTCTCATTTACAAAATAATTAGACGCTATGGACACATAAACCAAGTTATTGAAATGAACCATTCACTTGTTTCTGACTCTGAAGGCAAACTGTCCAAACTGCGTTGATATAAAAACATATACAACTTTGTTTTGATTATTTCAAAATATATTTTGGATAGTGATAACTGTATCTCGACGAGTCAGAATTGACTAGTCAGAATGTTAATTAAACATGTCTGCAATTATAATTGAACAAGTAAAAAATCTGCTTCGACAGACAAGCTTTGAGTAGCCTAAACTGCATCTACTATAGATCTCTGCTGACACCACAGGCGTCTCACATACGCAGAGTGGAGATATTTCTAGCTGAATTGACTAATTATATTTTCAGATATTCAGTTGTACCGGCTCCTAGTCGAATCTGCTGTTTTGCTGTGAAATAATCCTGATGCTACAACTCTTGGCATCAACAGCCCACAAGATGGGAGTGTTGCACCACAGCAGATCAGTGATGTGGCTCCCTTCTATAAAAAAACGATAGAGACCATTACAGAAATTCTAATGGTTTTCACTACAAATACCATCAACCATTAAAACTATTGAAATGGCTTCCTGTAATGTGTTTTGTGACATATTCCTTAGGATTCTGTGATTTTAACAAGACATCAATTACCAGTTGAGACCAATAGGCTCCTTTACAGTTTTCATTAAAGCCAATGCAATTCCCATTATAACCAGTACAACCATTACAAATTCTATGGTGGTTTCTATTGTTTTTTTTCAGCAGGGATGTTCTGCTCCAGTGTATGAAACACTTCACCAATGATCCAAATGTTGCACACTAGTGCAAGACGTAATAGTGATTATATTTCTAGTAAATGGAGGCTCCCTGCTGTTCTTATAAGTGTTTGTTTGGAAATGGAAGCTGATGCAATATACTCCAATCCTGAACATTCTCAGTGATATAGTCTAATGCAGGGCTGGCCAATCCTGAAGATCTATCTCCATGCGGAGTTCAGTTCCAGCCCTGTTCACACCTGCTTCAGTTGTGTTTGATAAGGATTGGAGCTGCAGGGAGGAGGACCTTCAGAAACATGCTTTATGTCATTTTGACATGTTTTTATATTTTTGAGGAGAGTAGCTAATGCCTGCTGGAAAACTTGAAAATGTTGCTTTCGACTGCAAGCACATATGTGACCCTGGACCACAAAACCAGTCTTAAGTCGCTGGGGTATATTTGGAGCAATAGCCAAAAATACATTGTATGGGTCAAAATTATAGTTTTTTCTTTTATGCCAAAAATCATTAGGATATTAAGTAAAGATCATGTTCCATGAAGATATTTTGTAAATTTACTACCATAAATGTATCAAAACTTCATTTTTGACAAGTAATATGCATTGCTAAGAACTTCATTTGGACAACTTTAAAGGCGATTTTCTCAATATTTAGATGTTTTTGCACCCTCAGATTGCAGATTTTCAAATAGTTGTATCTCAGCCAAATATTGTGCTGTCCTAACAAAGCATACATCAATGGAAAGCTTATTTATATATAAATCTCAGTTTAGAAAAATTGACACTTATGACTGGTTTTGTGGTCCAGGGTCACATATGTGATGTACATGATGCAGATGATTTGGGTAAAGAGGTTTGAGTGTTTCATCATATCTAAGGTGATGAGAAGTATTTGTTCAATTTTATCCATATTATAATTCATCTGCAACAAAATTGCGAACTTTTATAAATGTAAAACATAGATGTACAGATACTTTTAGCCATTAACTAATCATTATGCACAATCACAAGGAGGTTTTGTGCATGAAAGACTCATGTATGATCTCCAGTGCGACAGGAAGAATTTTTGAGTGGAATAAATTGACGTATGGTGATGGAGCACATGCAGCTGTGCAACCAAGCACTCTGATAAACATGCATTTCATGACATGGAAGTTCACACTTCTGCTACAAACATATGTACTTTTTCCTTCACAAAAAGAGTACATTCTTTTAGGACGCAGTTGATTTGGGATGCAACCAATGTTTTGTCATCTGGGTTTCAGGAGGAGGAATTTGTGAGGTCTGCAACAGTATGCCAGTTTAGGACAATGACCTCATGCATGACCCCTTATTTAGATTTTATGAGCTTCTTATGCTGATGATACACTGGGCAACTTTTTGAGCAATGTTGCCGGGCAACTTTGGCAAATGTTGCCTTCAATGGGCAGCCAGGTAAGATACAGGGCCCACCACTGATCTAAATTATCCAGATGGAAATTTGTTACCCATTCTCAATGGTAAAAAAAAGTTGTGGATGAGAAAAGTTGAGCGTGTTCTCCATCATTGACCTGAGCTGCACCATTGAGCCTTTGCTCTACATCTCTAAGATGGATCGATCTGCCTTCTGTCATTGCCTGCAGCGTCCCTCCAAGAAACCCATTACTGTGAGCATCTGAAATGATGCGAAGCACCGTCTGATTTAATGTGCGTGAGACTCTTGGGTTATCAGTGTCTCTGTCTAATTCAGTGGGTCTCAACTGGTGCGTCTCAGGTCTGTTGGTCACTGAAAGAGGGAAAAACACAATGTTAAATGCAAAAGAGTAAACAATCATTTCAGCAAAATAGATTCATCAAATTTATACAGAAAACACCTTCCATTCTTCGCTACCGATGTCAAAGGTTGTGTCCCAGTGTATTGTCATCTGGGTTTCAGGAGGAGGAATTTGTGAGGTCTGCAACAGTATGCCAGTTTAGGACAATGACCTCATGCATGACCCCTTATTTAGATTTTATGAGCTTCTTATGCTGATGATACACTGGGCAAATTTTTTAGCAACGTTGCCGGGCAACTTTGGCAAATGTTGCCATCAATGGGCAGCCAGGTAAGATACAGGGCCCACCACTGATCTAAATTATCCAGATGGAAATCTGTCTGATTTAATGTGCATGAGACTCTTGGGTTATCAGTGTCTCTGTCCAATTCAGTGGGTCTCAACTGGTGCGTCTCAGGTCTGTTGGTCACTGAAAGAGGGAAAAACACAATGTTAAATGCAAAAGAGTAAACAATCATTTCAGCAAAATAGATTCATCAAATTTATACAGAAAACACCTTCCATTCTTCGCTACCGATGTCAAAGGTTGTGTCCCGTCAATGGTCAGCCAGGTAAGATACAGGGCACACCACTGATCTAAATTATCCAGATGGAAATTTGTTACCCATCCTCAATGGTAAATTGCCCAAATAACAATGCTAAAAAAGTTGCCCAGTGTATCATCAGCATTACAGGCAAACTTTTGGAATCATTGTTTGCTATGGCTTGTGAAGGGATATTATAACTGACGTCATACTCTCATTCACAGCTGATTTCATCATCATCATCATGTCAAACACCTCAGCTTTGAGCCTGAACTCCAGCGTCTCTGGGTGGCGTCGTCCGCTGTGGTACCAATATGAAGTGTGTGCAGATGCTCCTCATTGGTTCGTCTTCTACTTTGGTGTCAAAGTGCTGAACCTGTTTGCAGGGGTTCCCCTGAACGGTCTCGTGTTGTGGCAGATTCTAAGGAAGAAGAGCGAAGGCTCAACATCCGACGTCTTCATTTTCAACCTCTCCATCCTGGATGCTTATTTCGGCCTCATGACGCCAGTGGACATGGTCAACCGGCTTTACTTCAACAGTCCGTCCATCTGGTACTCCCAGCGTTTCGCCTATGGACTGAAAGACGTGACTCCGTTATTCCTCACCTGTATTTGTCTGGACCGGTACGTCGCCGTGGTCCATCCCATCCTATTCACCGGGATCCGTGACACTAGCATCCGAATCGGCGTCTCTCTGGTGGTGTGGGGACTCATCCTGGCCTACTCACTGACCAAATGCATCTTAGGCATCATGAGCGTCAGCGAGGTCTTCAGCGGCGTCATCCTCTCTGCTTTCTTCATCATGGTGTTCTGCAACCTCTCCATCATCTGGGTCCTCAGAAAGAGCGTCGCAGGGAAAGAAACCATGAACCCGGTGAAGAAGAAGGCCTTCAAAATGGTGATTATCGTCCTTGCCATCATCGTGGGGAACTATCTGCCTCCCGTGGCTCTGATGCCGTTCGCCTCCACCTTCTCGTTCGTGACGCTGCACTGTAAGGTTCTTCTCAGCGTGTTCTCCATCATGGACCTGAGCTGCACCATCGAGCCTTTGCTCTACATCTCTAAGATGGATCGATCTGCGTTCTGTCGTTGCCTGCAGAGTCCCTCCAAGAAACCCATTACTGTGAGCATCTGAAATGAAGCGAAGCACTGTCTGAGTCTCAGAATCAGTGTCTCTGTCTAATCCAGTGGGTCTCAACTGGTGCGTCTCAGGTCTGTTGGTCACTGAAAGAGGGAAAAACACAATGTTAAATGCAAAAGAGTAAACAATCATTTCAGCAAAATAGATTCATCAAATTTAAACCGAAAACACCTTTCATTCTTCGCTACCGATGTCAAAGGTTGTGTCCCCATCAGACAGTATTTTGGCAAAAATTCATCCTACCACAGTAAGATTTATCTTTACAAGGGTAAAAGTCAAGTTAGACATATGGATCTACATGGACAGGACAAAAATACACAGTCAAAAAAATGCATAATACTCACTCACTCCATTTGTGCAGTGAACTGTTTGCCTAATGGAAACACTTATTGTTCAGGGTCTACTTATTTATGATATTAATATACAGTAGTCAACATTTGAAGTGGATCAAAACCTTCAATGAAAGTTGTCCTAAAACCAAAACAATACCTGCTCCCGTCTTAGGACAACTTTAATTACATTTTTTTGATCCACTTCAAATGTTTTGGTAGGTTGTTGATGCAGAATTAGAGTACTGCTTTTATTTAAAATGCTGATTTTATCAAAAGTTGAGTTACTGATATAAAGGCGCGCTCATCATTAGCATGTTGACTTTATGAAACTCTGCTGGTTGTTGTGTTTTCTGTGTGTCGTGTTTTCCCTAGATGTCTCCTGTTTGCCTCGGTTTTCTCAGCTGCTCATTCATAACGTTTCACTCCTCGAGTCTCGATTGATCTTCAGACTCTGGGAAGATCCAGCTCCAGCGAACAGAGCCAAACTTCACTTTCTGCTCCTCACTGTTGTGTTTCTGTCAGATAACCTGATTCTTTTATTTCTCACAGATTAGATACTAGCTTTCCAGATGCATAATTAAGAACATTACCGAGTCACTAATTAAGACCTTAATTAAAACGCCTGGGGATTCATTAAGAACGGACCGAGGTGACGCAGATGGTACGAGCTTGTAATTGTGTAACTAGATGATGCCACGAGATTAATTAACGAGAAAAACATTTACAGTAGAGCTTGTGTTGTCATTGATCTCGAACTGATAGAGATGGTTTAATAACCTGAAGAAAAAGGACAAGAAACATGAATATTTGCTGTATTTTTGATGCATAAAGGAACTTCAAACATGATTTACTTACTTGTCTGTGTTCATTCTTCTGTTCTGAACTATAGCAGTCACATGTAAAATTCTGAAATATCAAAATAACAAAAGAGAGACATTTATCTTCAGTGGAAATTGTAAAGCACACAAGTTTGACTTGTCATATTCAGCTCTATAAATATGTATATGAAAAAACCTGAAACATTCTTAAAACTTCACAGATTTACATGAGATGACGTAAGAAAGTAAATAAACGTACAGCTTCAGAGACAAAGATCTATTCAATCGCAAACTCCACTGATGCTGGTTGTTTAGAAAATGAAGGAAAGGAAAAGTGCCAAATGCATAAATACTGCATTTTGTCTGTCATCAGGAAGGGAAACCAATGAAGGGTTTACTAAACTCACATCCATTAAATGAACTTTAAATGCATAGGCAGGGATGCCGCATCTGATCAAACTTACTGTTGTTCTGTCTGTGGACTGAAGCACTGAACATTTGCACCACAGACTGAAAAAGACAAATTACACCACCATATTAAACATACATCAAATATATCTGTGTGTGCAATGAGAATATACAAGAAAACAGATCACTCACTGAATCAGCTTCTGTATATAAACAAAAGGATTCAAACTAAACTTGGAGTAAGTATTGGTTGCGCTCAGCAATAAATCAACTCAAGTGAAACAGTAGTGTGCACTAAAGTATTTATCGCTCTGTAGCGCGGTTATGACAGTCTAGGGCTCTTATATCATTCCACACAGCTTGTCTGTGGCAGAGAGCCAGAAATGTGTATTTGCAAGATGTTACAGTGGACTTACTCATTTGTTCCTTGCATCACCTGTTTATGTGAAGCTCTGCTCGCAATCTGCGGTTACATCACAAAACTTTGATCATCCCCTTCCATCGAAACTGCAGACTTTACCGCAAACTTTCCGCCAGAGCCTCCTCTTCGTCCAATCACAGACAAGATCTTCTTGTTGACCCGAAAGAACCGCAACAATTGGTTGCATCCGAAACGTCCCTCCTCTGTCTCCTGCGGGAAGAGCTTTTCTTGAGGCGCCCCGAGAGAGACACTAAGTTGGGTGATGGTCAGAGAAACGTCGGCGGACAGCGGCAATCGTACGGAACTGTAGCAGAACGCCTCCGTATTGAACAAGCGGTGGGTGCAATCATTTACCTTGATGAGGTTCTGAGAGACAAACTTGTTGAATCATTGTTTATGTGTCTGAGGCTCAGTAGATCGAACAAATCATTTATAACCGATGTCACGCTCTCGTTCACAGCTCACTTCGCCATCATGTCAAACACCTCGGCTTTGAGCCTGAACTCCAGCGTCTCTGGATGGCATCGTCTACCGTGGTACCAGTTTGAGGCGTGTGTGGAGGCTCCTCACTGGTTTCTTTTGTACTATGGTGTCAAAGTATTGAACCTGGTTGCAGGGGTTCCCCTGAACGGCCTCGTGTTGTGGCAGATTCTGAGGAAGAAGAGCGAAGGCTCGACATCCGATGTTTTCATTTTTAACCTCTCCATCCTGGATGCTTATTTCGGCCTCATGACGCCTGTTGACCTTTCCAACCGGCTGTATTTCAACGATGAGTCCGTCTGGTACTCGGTGAGATTCGCCTACGGGCTGAAAGACGTGACTCCGTTATTCCTCACCTGTATTTGTCTGGACCGGTACGTCGCCGTGGTCCATCCCATCCTATTCACCGGGATCCGTGACACTAGCATCCGAATCGGCGTCTCTCTGGTGGTGTGGGGACTCATCCTGGCCTACTCACTGACCAAAACCTTCTTGGGCGTCATGAGCGTCAACGAGGTCTTCAGTGGCGTCATCCTCTCTGCTTTCGTCATCATGATGTTCTGCAACCTCTCCATCATCTGGGTCCTCAGAAAGAGCGTCGCAGGGAAAGAAACCATGAACCCGGTGAAGAAGAAGGCCTTCAAAATGGTGATTATCGTCCTTGCCATCATCGTGGGGAACTATCTGCCTCCCGTGGCTCTGATGCCGTTCTCCTCCACCTACTCATTTGTGACGTTCCGCTGTAAGATCAGCCTCTGCGTGTTCTCCATCATGGACCTGAGCTGCACCATCGAGCCTTTGCTCTACATCTCCAAGATGGAGCGCTCTGCATTTTGTAATTGTCTTCCAAACACCTCCAAGAAACCCATTACTGTGAGCATCTGAAGCATGAAGCGTCTCTGCCTTACTGTCTAATCCGGGGATCTCCTGGAGAGCTACTGTCCTGCAGTCTACAGTCCTGTTTCAACACACCTGTCTGTAATTATCAAGTAACTCTGAACACCTGGATTAGACGGTTCAAGTGTGTTTGTCTGGGATTAGAGCTGAATTCTGAAAGACAGTGGCTCTCCACAAACAGGGTTGGTAACTCATGATCTAATCCAGTGGATCCCAAATGGTGGTTTATGCCCCAAACTTGGGCCTCAGGTCTGTTATAATAGGGCACCCACAGCATAAAAAACACTGTCAAATAATATAGTAACCCCCAGTTTCACAGACAGGGTTTAAGCCTAGTCCTAGACTAAAATGTAAGTCTGAGCTGAGCTGAAATAAAATTGCACTGATTGATCGTAAAACATATCAGTGCCTTTTTGTCGTCTCAAGATGCACACCAGTAATGTTTTTTTCTATGCATGTTTATAAAAACTACTTAAATGTCCTAATTGAACTGTGGCCTAATCCTGGCTTAGTCTAAGCTTTGTCTGTGAAACCGGGCCAATAACTAACCATATATAATCACAGTGACAGCAAGCAAGATGGCGAGGAGAAAACACTTCCCATGTTGTTGTTGATGATGTCAAAGTCTGTTCATCAAACTCTACTATGGCACAAGTTTATCTGTTAGTAAGTAAAGGATTCAATTTAACAGACAGATCATCATGGACAGGTTGTGTCACACCGTGGATGCAATTGCAATAAAGTCAAAGAAAATACAATCCAGGGTTAGGGTTAGGGTTAACCACACAAACATGCATTATCTCACGCAGTCAGGATGAAGATGGTCCAGTGAACTGCATATTTGGCATGAAACCATTTGGCAACCAAGACTGACCATTTTCCTGAAGTTCATGTTAATAATTCTGTACCCCACTGGGCCTGTTCAGGGTCTACAGCAGGGTGCCCAAACTCAGTCCTGGAGGGCCGGCGTCCTGCAGAGTTTAGCTCCAACTTGCCTCAATACACCTGCCGGGAAGTTTAGTATGCCCAGAATGAGCTTGATTAGCTGGTTCAGGTGTTTAATTGGGGTTGGAGCTAAACTCTGCAGAACACCGGCCCTCCAGGACTGAGTTTGGACACCTCTAATATTAATAGATTTCAACGTTCACTTCTGTTACAATTCTAAATCCTTGCACTGCAATGATGTAAAATCACCTATCAAAACAAGTTGACAAACACAGATTTAACAGCGTCATTAGTGTGCTGACTTTATGAAACTGTGCCAGTTGTTGTGTATTCCCTAGATGTCTCTTGTTTGCCTCAGTTTTTTTCAGCTGCTCATTCAAAACCTTTTACTCCTTGAGACTCTTGATTGATCTTCAGACTCTGGGAGGATCCAGCTCCAGCGAACAGAGCCCAACTTCACTTTTTACTCCTCACGGTTGTGTTTCTGTCAGATAACTCAAATCTTTTATTTCTCACAGATTAGATACCAGCTTTCCAGATACACAATTAAGAACATTAACGAGTCACTCATTAAGACCTTAATTAAAACGCCTGGGGATTAATTAAGAACAAACCCAGGTGACGCAGATGGTACGAGTTTGTGATTGTGTAACTAGACGATGTTATGAAATTAATTAATATGAAAAACATTTACAGTAGAGCTTGTGTTGTCATTGATCTCTGACTGAGAGAGATGTGTAAGATGTGAAATATGAATATTAGCTGGATGTGTGATACATAAAGGAACTCCAAATATCATACTTACATGTCTGTGTTTACTTATTCTTCTGATCTGAACCACAGCAACCATATGTGTATAAATACTCAGAAAAATCTCAATTTAGAGATTCATCTTCATTGGAACAGTGTAAAGCACTCAGGTCTGACATGACATATGGCTCTATAAACAAGTCTATGACAAAATCATTAAAACCTTCTAAAACCCAACAGCTTTACATGAAATGAACTCAAAAGCACATAAATGAGCCCATCAATACTGCCTCAGGAACAAGATCTCCTTACAGGGAGGGGGGGGGGTACAAAGGTGTTTGGTGTATTCAGAGTTGTTTACAGTGTTAAAGAGTTGGATTCTCATGCTAAACATGGCCAAAGTTTAAAAAAATAATTAGGACGAATGACAGAGAATTTCTGTGCCGAAAATCTTACTTCTGGTTTGGTACAAATTTTGGCAGTTTTTTTTTCGATAGTGGCTTTAATGACGTAATCGCTGGTGGAACTCCTCATATGAGCATTTCTCCCGGAAAAGCGCGTCTGCGCACACATCGGCTAGAGCGAGAGAGGGATTCACTCTGGAAGAATGTCTCTAAAGAAGTGTGGTTTTGGTTGTAAGGCAAAGATAACTTTGCTCAGCTTCCCGAAGAACCCAGCGTTACGTGAACAGTGGATGCAGTTCGTTTTTCCGGGGCAGCAATGGAGTTTTGCAAGTGTGTTTGTTGACAAACGTTTCGTATACAAGGCCCAGTTCGACGCTGGATTCGCACCTTGTTTGATACTGAAAGATGGAGTGGTCCCAGCTATAAATGATTAAGAACTGCAGATGGCAAGTGAAACAGCATCAAATGTGAACCTGGAGCACAAAACCAGTCTTAAGTAGCACAAGTATATTTGTAGCAATAGCCAAAAATGCATTGTATGGCTCAAAATGACAGATTTTTCTTTTCTGCCAAAAATCATTAGGATATTAAGTAAAGATCTTGTTCCATGATGATATTTTGTAAATTTCATACTGTAAATATTTTAAAAACGTAATTTTTGATTAGTAATAAGCATTGATAAACTTAACTTGGACAAATTTAAAGACGATTTTCTCAATATTTAGATTTTTTTGCGCCCTCAGATTCCAGATTTTCAAATAGTTGTATCTTGGCGAAATATTGTCCTATCATAACAAACCATACATTGATGAAACGCTTATTTATTCAGCTTTCAGGTGATGCATACATCTCAATTTTGAAAAATTGACACTTAAGACTGGTTTTGTGGTCCAGGGTCACAAATGTCTGTGTTTTATTGGCAATCCCAGCGCAAGTCAAACTTAGCTCCGCCCGCAGCACGCCTCCATTAGTTCGGCTTTTTCCGGAGAGAATCAGAAAGCATTTCTCCCAGAAAAGCGCGCCCACGCACACATCGAGTAGAGTGAGAGAAAGAGAGAGAGAGATCTCCCATCAACGCTTCATTGGGCTGCACTGCTGCAAGGGATTCACTCGGGAAGAATGTCTCTAATGAAGTGTGGTTTTGGTTGTAAGGCAAAGATAACCTTGCTCAGCTTCCCGAAGAACCCAACGTTACGTGAACAGTGGATGCGTTTCCTTTTTCTGGGGCAGCTGGAGTTTTGCAAGTGTGTTTGTTGGCGAACATTTCATATACAAGGCCCAGTTCGACACTGGATTTGCACATTGTTTGAAACTGAAAGATGGAGTGGTCCCAGCTATAATTCAGAACTGCAGATGATAAGTGAAACGGCATCAAATGTCTGTGTTTTATTGGCAATCCCAGAGCGAGTGCTCGTCGAACTTAGCTCCGCCCGCGGCGCGCCTCCAGAGCCTCGGCTTTTTCCGGAGAGAATCGGAAAGCTGCATTTTTCTTTTATAAATATGATCAAACTAAAGACTTTTTGGAGATATTAAGGATACAGTACTCTCTATAGGTACTCAAGATTAACATGAGATTAGGTAAAACTGTGCATGTTACGTATCCTTTAAAGATCAATATTTTCACAGTTGTGAATAAAGTAATTTCTGCCATCATTGTGAACATTTCAGATTAAACCAGCACGTGATTAGCGCTGGGTAATTCTGGCACAGATCTCTTGGAGCCTCTCTCTGCTGGCTGGCGGACCGCTGACGGACGTCACGAAACCCGGATAGCGCTCAAAGAACTCCTGTGCCGGACACGTGAGGCTCATCTCTGCTTCGTCAGAGACGAGCGGAATCAGTTTAGCGTGAGCGTAATCAATTTCAAAGCCCTCGAAGATAAGCCCCACCCCCCAGGCGCCAAGCCCCGCCTCCAGAAGGCCGGACACCTTTCGGGTCGCCAGCGCCAGGCGTCTATAGTCGCCCTCCTCCAGCCGGAATATGTCGCTGGACAGGGGCTTCCGTGGAACGAGGACGGTGAGTCCGGGTGTGTTGGGAAACGGCGTGAGGAACGCCACATGGCCGTCGTCCTCCCAAACTCTCCACTGCTTCTCTTCTCCGCGCACGATGCGTGGGAACAGCCCGGGATCGTACAGATCGCCCAGGAAGGTGTAGTTCGGCGCCGCTTTCGGGTCGGGCAGCTGAGAGCGTATGCGGCTCCCGACGGCTTCCAGATCGCTGTCCGTCCAGCGTGGCCCGCTCTTGGAACTGATGTATCCGGGATCAAACGGCTGGAAATCTTCCTCTGCGGCGAGGTGAGGTTTCCAGTCTGACTCCAGGCCGTGAAGAGGCACCACGTGGAGCTCCGCACTGGAGCGTTTTTGCGGCGTATGGACCAAGGCGCAGCGCCGAACCGCCAGACTCTCACAGAGCAAGTGAGCGACTGATCTCGCGCCCAGAAGCAGATGCATAAAAGCATCCTCAGGTAAGTGGAAGAGGCTGGAGGTGCTGCTGAAGCTCTTATGGGTGACGACAGCGACCCCTGGAGTCCACGGGGAGGAGTGCAGATACGCCAAAAGCTCTGACGTCTCCCAGATCACACTCCTGTCTGCGAGCCCAGACACAGACGACGACATTCTAGGAATGAAAGAGGAGGATATTAAAGAAACAGCTCACCAAAAATGATTTAATTCTATCATATTTTACTGTTGAACAAACTGCTGAAAGTAGAAAACAACAACTGAACCCTGTTGACTTTTATTGCATTGACAAAGAAACACTTAAAATGTGTCGAAATGTTTGTGTGTGTGTGTTCCACAGAATAAAGAAAGTGTAATAGGTTTGAAACGATATAAAGGTGAGTAAATAATGACAGAAAAATCACTTCTGGTTGAACTATCCCTTTAATACATATACACTACCAATCTAACATTTTTGAACAAGATGAGTAAGATTCTTTATGTTTTTTCTAATTTTTGTGTTACTTCTGCTCACCAAGCCTGCATTTATTTGAGCAAGTACAGCAAAAACAGTACAATTGTGAAATATGTTTACGGTTTAAAATAACTATTTTCTATTTGAATACATTTTAAAATGTAATTTATTCCTGTGATTTCAAAGCTGAATTTTCAGCAGCATTACTCGTGTCAAATGATCCTTCAGAAATCTAATATACTGATTTACTGCTCAAAAAACATTTGTTATCATTATTATGTTGAAAACAGCAGAGTAGATTTTTTTCAGGTTTCATTGATTAATATAAACTTCAGAAGAACAGCATTTATCTGAAATAGAAATCTCTTGTAACATTAAAAATGTCTTTATTCACACTTCTGATCAATTTAAAGCATCCCGGATAAATAAAAGTATTAATTTATTAAAAAAAAAAAAAAAGGTTTCTTGAGCAGCAAATCAGAATGATTTCCGAAGGATCATGTGACACTGAAGACTGGAGAAATTATGCAATCAAGTACATCTGAACAGATATTCACACTGAAAACAGCTATTTTAAATAGTAAAAATATTTAAAAATGTTATGGTTTTAGCTGTACTTTGGACTAAATAAATGCAGGTTTGGTGAACAGAAGAGAGTTTAAAAAAACATTAAAAACTGTACACTAACATTCCAATGTTTGGGGCTGATAATATTTTAGTGTCTTATAAGAAGTCTCTTCCGCTCACCAAGGCTGCATTTATTGGATTAAAAATACAGTAAAAACAGTGAAACATTATTACAATGTAAAATAGCCATTTTCCATGTGAATATCTGGTAAAATGTCATTTACTGCTGTGATCAAAGATTTGCTGCACAAGAAACATTTCTGAACATTATCAATGTTGAATAAACTGTAAAACTGTGATACTTTAAATTTCTTACATTTTGGATTATTATTATTTTTTTAAATAAATGAATACTGTATTCAGCAAGGCTGCATTTAACTGATCAAAAGTGTCAGTAAAAACATTTATAAAGTTACAAAAGATTACTATTTCAAATAAATGCGGTTCTTTTGAACTTTCTATTCATCTGTGAATCCTGAAAAATAAAATGCATCACGATTTCTAACTTTCACCATCATAGCATGATGTTCTACACAGATTTGTAAACATTGAAGTGTTCTCCAGTGTTTCTGTACCTTACTAAAAATCCTCCAAATATGAGCGAACACACGGCGCAGCGGTTCAGAATCCAGCGCGGACTGATTCTCATTGGAGCTGCAGATGCTTCCGCGGAGAAATCATAAAAATCACAGCCCGAGCGGATCAAAAACTCTGCATTGATTTCCGCATGACACACTCTGTTTTCTTCTACATCAGCTTCGGGTCTGATGAAGCCTGAGGCGCCGCGTGTTGGCCGGAAGCGGAAATGCACTGTGAGTTCCATCTCGTGCAGAAGATGGCGCCAAAACCTCAGCGAGAGGTGCTCAGATCTTCATAAGATGCAAAACCAGCTAAATCCATCTGACATTTTTCTTTAAAAAAAATGAATTTTTAATCACAATGAAAGCACATGTACATCTTAGAGACGTCTATTTGATATTTGACATCTGCATTTACATCTGCAAGACAGTTTGCTCATCTGCAATACGTCTATTGGACGTTTCAGATGTCAAATAGACGTCTATTAGATGTCTTTAAGATGTTTATGATTTAGAATGGATGTAAAACTGACATCTTACAGATGTCTGCAAGACGTTTGTACACAGCAGATGCTTTCCAGATCAAGAGATCTTTAACAGACGTCTTGCAGACGTACATGTGCTATCTGGGCAGGCTCTGATGTATAGGTTTCTATGTAAGTACTGGTTCTTCTGATTGGGCTGAGGCTGGGATTTTAGTGAGTTTGAAGTAAAAGTATTTGATGGATGTATAATATGTGTCCAGAGCATTCACTCAGTATCATTATCTCATTTTTGAGAGATGGCTTTTAGCTGGTTTTGCATCTGAACTCTTCATATATGACAGAGACCCTTCCTCTCATTTAATAAGAACATCTCTTTTGTACAAAGAATCTGTAATAAAGTGAGTAATTGAAGTATGTAAAGAACTACTCATGTAAACTTGCCTAGTGTTGTTTTAACAGCAGTATGAGTTCAAAATGAGCAGTGTTGGGGAAAGTTACTTTTAAATGTAATGCGTTACAATGTTGCATTACTCCCTAAAAAAAGTAACCAATTACGTTAGTTACTTTTTATGGAAAGTTATGCGTTACATTATTTTTTAGTTACTTTTGCGTTACTTTTTAAATCTGGGCAGGGCTTGCTTGTTTGTTTTTAATATAAAAAAGTTTGATTCTTAGCAAAAGTAAAAGCCCTTTCACACTAAAATGAAATGAAGTGAATAAAGCTAAGGCTGAAGGAAAAGTAAACTGACGTCTGTACAGTAGAACTGTAGGAAAATGAACTTCATCACTCTTCAGCAATTAAAATAAATAAGCACAAATGTTAGTTAATTTAAAGTTTTGCTTAGTAAAAAATGCAAAAAATGCTTTTCTTACTTAGATTTTGTATCTTGTTTCCAGCCTAAATATCTAAAAATTCTTAAATCAAGGAGGATTTTCTAGACAAGTAAAAATTAATTAAATAATAATTAAATTATTTCTTGAGATTTTTTTGCTCACCCCATTGGCAGATTATTTTGCTTGTTCTAAGCAAAAACTCACTTAATTTTGACTTTTTTTTTTTTTCTGAAAACAAGACAATAATTTGTACTTGTCTAGAAAATAATTCTTGATTTAATAATTTTTTTTAAATATTTTGGCTGGAAACAAGACACAAAATCTAAGTATTTTTGCAGTGTACGGTTGAATTGGATCAGCAAAGGTCAGCAGCAAAGTCACTGGTTAATAAAATGGGATTAAATACATAAAGGAAACAAACAGTAACTGGCGTTACTTTATTGAAAAAGTAAAGTTATAAATTCTTTACTAGTAAGTAATATTTTTACGTAACTTGCGTTACTTCTAATGCGTTACCCCCAACACTGAAAGTGACTAAAACAAAGTAATAAACAAAACAATGTAATTCAGTCTCTGCAATTGACAGTTTGATCTTTAGTTGGCAAACGCATGTGTTCAGTGTGTTCAGTCATGCAGCTGTTATCTGAGCTATGATTATTAACAGTGACTCATGAGTTCCTGGTGTTTGACTGAAGCGGTGTGATCCGGTTTGATCTGGTTTGATCTGGTCAAAACCACACCCACAGAGAATCACACACTCCCCAATGACTCTCAGCCTCACTCTATAATTATAAGACAAGTTACCATCACATTCCCAAAGCACTGAATAATTAGTTTCATACAAATAAAATTCAAGTGCAATACAAAATAGTGCAGAACAACACACACACACACACACACATACTACACATGCAGAGTAACTCAGCTTGTTGCAAAATGTGTGAAATGTTCAACAAACTAATTTTAGCATCAAGTTGAGATGTTAAACTCCTCTCAAAGTTTTATTTTCCATCTCGGATGAAGCCTGAGCTGATTGAGATGATCAGTGAGTTCAACAGATAATCCATGAACACACACACACACACACACACACACACACACACACACACACTTCTTAATCTCTTAATGAAGCTAATGTTGTATTAACCTGCTGAACTGAGCAGTCGGGTCAGATTCGGTCCTTCCCTGAATATGAAAGCATTTGTTATAAACCTGGTGTTCATGATGTGGATCTCTCAGTGGAAGAGCTGCAGCAATTCCTTTGACAAATGTGTGTCATGTGAGCAGTTTGTCCTTCACTGTGTGTGTCACAGGAACAGACAGCCTTTATTCAGTTCACAAAGCTGTGTGAAATCCTGCAGTCCAGACTAAACACAGTCAATATCGGCACAAGCGGAAATGTGTTTTAGAGAATTCCTCCTCAAACTCACTCCAATACTGTAGAGATATTTTAGGTGAAGATATATAGAAACACAGTAGTCAACGTTTGAAGTGGATCAAAACGTTTCAAACTTGTTCTAAAACCAAAACAATACCCTTTATTGCCATAGAACAACTTTGATGATACACTTTTTTGATCCACTTCAAATGTTGACCTCTATACACTGCTGTTCAAAAGTTTGGGATCCGTAAGATCTTTAATGTTTTTAAAGTTAAGATTTTATGCTCATTAAGGCAGCATTTACTTGATCAAAGATCCAGATTTTTTTTTTATATATATTATTTCAATATAAAATAATATTTTCTCTGTGCATGTATTTTAAAATGTAATTTATTTCTGTGATGCAAAGCTGAATTTTCAGCATCATTACTCCAGTATTCAGTGTTCATTCAGAAACCATTCTAATATACTGATTTATTTTCAGTGTTGGGAACAGATGTGCTGCTTAATATTTTGTTGAAACCTGTAATACTTTTTTTCAGAATTCTTTAATAAATAAAAAGTTAAAAAGAAGTAATTTTTTTTCTTTCTTTCTTTTTTTGAAAGAAATTAATACTATTATTCACCAAGGTTGTATTAAATTGATAATGCTTTATAAAGCTTTATAAATATATTTTAGATTTTGAATAAATGCTGTTCTTTTTAACTTTTTATTCATCAAAGAATCCTGAAAAAACAATCACAGGTTCCAACAAATATATTAAGCAGCACAAATGTTTCCAACATTGATAATTAAAGTAATAAATCAGAATATTAGAATGACTTCTGAAGGATCATGTGACAATGAAGACTGGAGTAATGGAAAATTCAGCTTTGCATCACAAAAATAAACGTTTTTTTAAAATATATCAAAATAGAAAACCATTATTTTAAACTGTAATAATATTTCACAATATTGATCAAGTAAATGCAGACTTGAGCATGAGAGACTTCTTCAAAAAAAAAAAAAAAAAAAAAAACACGTACTGATCCCAAACTTTTGAACAGCAGTGTATGTTTAAATAAATACCTTTTTTTAAACTAGATATTCACTTCAATGGTCCTGTGATGTGACAAATGTGTTACAAAGTTCACAAAATTACAAATGTTCCACACAGTCTCACAATAAATATAACCTCTTAAACTCTAATGTAAAACTGCTTTATACTTCTACATGTTAATCATTTTTTTCTCCTAGGCTTGGAAGTTGTTTTGATGTTTTACTTTATTCAGGGTTCCCACTCCAAGCCAAATGTCAAATTCCCTGACTTTTAATGACTAAAAAGCTGAATTTCCATGACCTATAATGAACGGATCCATCCACTTGCAAGCTTTATTTTTACTTTTTTTCTCAGAAATAAAATACTGATATGTTCACATAAATGCGAGTTTATATCACAAAATTCTGACTTAACTCTCAATTGCAAGTTTAAGACTTTATAACTCACAATTGTGACTTATCTAACAATTCTGACTTTTTTTTCTCACAACTGTGAGTTTATATCATGCAATGCTGACTTTAAAACTCACAATTGCGACATTTTGTCTCACAATTCTGACTTTATTTCTCAGAATTGCGAGTTGATATTTCACAATTGTGAGAAAGTAAGCCAGAATTGTGAGATAAGTCGCAATAACCTTTTTTTTTATTTATTTAGTTCCGGAAACATACTTTTTCTGTACTATTTCTACAGAAATTATTATTATTATTTTTTTTTATGATTTCAGGAGTTAAACAATCTGAAGGATTTTCTGTTTGTAATCAAGTTCATCCAGTTTTCTTTTTTATTTCTTCACATTTAGTTTTTGCTTTTCTATCATCTACTTTTCATGCCCAGTCTTTGAAGTGGTCATTTTGTAGCCAAAGCACTTGAAATTTACATTTTTCTGACATGTTTGCCTTAGTTATCTTAGCCTGGTGACTGCATTTGACTTCAGTGATTGTGCGGGAAGGGAATAAAATGGCACTGAAAAATAGCCTAACCATAAAAATAGGCAAAACGTGTAAAACAATGCAATAAAAAAAAAATGGTATAGAAAAATTACATTTTGATAAATAGAAACAAAAATTTAAAGCAACAAACAAAAATCCCTGATATTCCATGACTTGGACCAAAAAAATATTAAATTCCCTGACTTTCAATGACTGGAATAGACCTTTTAAAATTCCATGATATTCCAGAAATTCCATGAGCCGTGGGAACCCTGTGTATTTCAGTTAGAAATACTTTCATGGATCCCAAAGAGATTGTTTGTTTAAAAAAACAAATTTTGAGTCGTATTTTAAAGTAACATGTAAATTCACAAATTGTTTTTTAGAAAATAGACCCCGTTTGTCTAATCCAGGTGTATTTTGTATTATACCCATGCTGCTCATTTGAATTTATGCAAGTGTATGTAAATTGCAGTGCAATTGGACAATCTTTTCAAAGAGAAGTTTTAGCGCTTTTCACGATACAAATCCACATGAAGTTTCAACATTATGTTTAGTAGCAACTTATTAGTGGTGTCTATGTCAAGTTTAAAGATAATTCCTTTTAAACTCATATTCTGCAGTAAAAGGGGATTCAGAAAAAAAAAGCTCACATATAAACACTATGACATGAAGTTTGTCCGACCCTGTAAACTCAATCAGCAGGTCAGCGTGGACCAGGATATCATGACCGTCTGAAAACACACTTATTCAAGGACAAAATCAATCATCACTGTGGCTTGAGTCTGATTTTAGCATCATTATAAAAACCCAGATCATGTCAGAGAACAATCCAAGAACCCCATTCATATTTACTGAGGTATATTTGTAGCAATAGCCAACAATACATAGATTTTTTTTTATGCCAAAAATCATTAGGATATTAAGTAAAGATCATGTTCCATTAAGATATTTTGTAAATTTCCTACCGTAAATATATAAACTTAATTTTTGATTAGTAATATGCATTGCTAAGAACTACATTTGGATGACTTTAAAGGCAATTTTCTCAATATTTAGATGTTTGACAGCTTATCTCAACTCCTCATGGGGTCTGTATGGCTATGGCTTGCTCAGTTGGGGACAATTAATTTGGAAATACTGATTAATTTCATTTAAGTAAAATTATTTACGGTTCTTTTTTGCATTATTAATATATTACCTTCCTACTTGATAATGTAAAGTTGCTTTGACACAATCTGTATTGTAAAAAGTGCTATATAATGGTGACATGACTTGACAAATCAATGGAAACCTTATTTATTCATCTTTCAATTGATGCATAAATCTCAATTTTGAAAAATTAACACTTATGACTGACTTTGTGGCCCAGGGTCACATATATGGAGAATCAGTTAATACTATTACTGCGTTACCCATTTAAATTGGTTTTTAAAATTGATCAATTTTATCAGCTCTTGCAGGTTTCTTCATATGTGGTCTACTGCACACTACACTTGCATATATGCAGTTCTTTAACAAGTTATGTTTTATTGAGACACTGTTGAGATGTCTGAGGAAATATGTGACCCTGGAGCACAAAACCAGTCATAAGTGTACATTTTTCAAAATTGGAATTTGTGCATCATCTGAAAATTGAATAAATAAGCTTTCCATTGATGTATGGTTGATTACAATAGGACATTTAATAAATATTTAATATTATAATAGAATATTTAACTGAGATACAGCAATTTGAAAATCTGTAATCTGAGGGTGCAAAAAAAAATTCTACATATTGAGAAAATCGCCTTTAAAGTTGTCCAAGTTAAGTTCTTAGCAATGCATATTACTAATCAAAAATTAAGTTTTTATATATTTATGGTACGAAATTTACAAAATATCTTCTTGGAACATGATTTTTACCTAATATCCTAATGATTTTTGGCATAAAAGAAAAATCTATAATTTTGACCCATACAAAGTATTTTTGGCTATTGCCACAAATATACCCCAGCGACTTAAGACTGGTTTTGTGCTCCAGGGTCACACATCTCAAAGGGTTTAGGCAAGAAAAGACACAGATGAAGTGAGTTTGATGGATGGCATCTTTAATAGAAAACAAAGGCAACACACTACACCGTGACAGATTTAGCATGTTTAACCAGTTTAAATAGCAAATGTGAAGCCTATTTACAAGCTCTACAGCAACAGATTCAGTGTAACAACTCTGAATGACGATGAGCCCCTTACTGGACGTGAAACGACTCGAGTGAACGTGAGAGAATGAACAGACAGTAATGAATGTAGTTTAGTGGAGACGGATCAGAAACACCGGTGAACTACGAGGAAAGGCGACGGCGAGGGGAGTGTCTAACCCTAACCAGAGCTGACGGCATCCTGGGCTTTGGCTTTGCTCCTGCGGTTTTTCGCAGACCGAACTTCCTCCATCAGATCTTTCAGGTACTTGATCTCTCGGCTGATGGACTCGGCTTTCTCCTTGAGCTCGCGGTTTCTGTTCTCCAGCTCGGAGCACTCGGAGTTCAGCGTCTCCTGCTCGGAGCGCTTCTTCTGCCGGTAACGCGTCGCTGCCGTTTTGTTCTGCTCCATCTTCTTTAGCTTCTTCTCCACCACTTTTGGAGCACCGGGCGAGGCCTTCACCCGGCTCGTAACGGCCGGCGCGGCATCCGGATCGGGTTTGGAGTAGGGTTTGGTTCTGGAGGAGCCCGCGGGCTTCGGTGAGGGTTCGGGATCCGGCTGGTGAAGCGGAGAACCGGAGACGGAGATCCCGCTGTCGCTGTCGGATGGATCGCCGCCGATCACCTCCTCTTTAGGAGCCAGCAGCAGCACGATGTGGGATGGAGTCAGCATGATTTCGGCGGACTGAAGCACGGAAACCTCGCTGCCCAGCTCCAGCGTGAAGGTGGGATCAGGGGACCGCGCCGGAGACGGAGGCTCGGACTTGATCTCCACGGGCTCCTGGGGCCCTTCCGTCGGATCCGGGAGGGGAAGGTCGAGGGGCAGAGGAGGCAGCGGCAGACCCAGCTCCGACGAGCCGAACGGAAGCGAATCCAGGTCCAGATCCATGTCGGCGTCCAGGCAGGCCAGCAGCTCCTCTGGGGAACTGGGAGGCTCGTCCGAATCGCACGATCCGATGAGAGAATCCAGGTCAAAGTCATTCAGGTCTAACTTCTCCGTCATCCAATCCATGCCAGAAAACGCATCGCCTGGAGGACGAAAAAGAGGGGACATTTTAGTGAAGGCGATTCATGTTGAAATGCATATTCTAGTATAAAATTCTAGGCATGTGTAAACTGTCAGTAGGAAAACACTAAATCATCTAAACAATGCAGCCGAACCAGTGCTACAAGTCTGTGCAATGGACTTAATCTAATTTGACATTACCTACACGTCTAACTGCAGTGTTCACCTACAAAGAACTCTGAAAACTAGTACATTTGGTTTCACTACTGGTTCCATTTTATTTTTCAGAATTTGGATGTTTTTATTTCTTTCCATTTTAATTTGACAGTAACCAACATTTGAAGTGGATCAAAAAAAAAAAAAGTTTAAAAGTTGTCCTAAGACAAGAATGGGTATTGTTTTTATTTTTTTTTATTTTTAGTGTCTATATATTTTTTTAATATTAGTGTTGGTTTTATTTCACTACATCAAGTTAAACTAAAAAGAGAAATGTTGCATCTGCATCATATACATTTCAATCAGAGCAGCTGATTCCTTAGCCTTCTTCAAGAATCAGCTAAAAACACATCTTTTCCATCTTTATTTGACCCTCTAAATCTTGCACTCTATTCTATTTCTATTCTTTAAAAAAATTCTTTATTTTGTGTCAGCTATCTTTTCTAAAAATAGAAAAAAAACTTTTTGTCATCCATCTTTCCTAACGTTCTCTCTTTTTTCTTTTCTGAAAAAAAATTATATATAATAAAACATATACATTATACATATATATATATATATATATATATATATATATATATATATATATAGATAGGATAGATAGATATATTCTTTCTATTCTATCGGTTTTTCTTTACTAAAAAACCTTGCTATGTATACTGCACTAAGCTAATCTGAGACCTGTCATAGCATTGCTCTTTTGTTGATTTGGATTGCTTCGATCATCCTCATTTGTAAGTCACTTTGGATAAAAGTGTCTGCTAAATAACTAAATGTAATTGTTATATATTAATTCAAATTAACTGTAATAACCCTGGTTCCATTTAACTGAGTCATACCAAAAGCAATTTCAAAACTAACCAAGGCACTTTTTTTTTTTGCATACAAGTGTGATATTTTTGAGTTTCTGGACATGTAGAGTTTCAGTGTGTGAAGCGTCACCTTTGCTCTGCTCGGGCTCCATTTGCGCGGTGAGCAGCGCAGGCGGCCAGGAGAGCGACAGCAGCTCTGACTTACACCCTACAGAAGCGGGACGAGAGGGAGAGAGGGGCGAGAGAGAGGAGGAAGATTCAGCGTAGGAAGAAGAGAGGGGTGACGACGACCCCTCCGATAGAGCGCTCTCCTCATCTTCGTCCAGAAGGGGCCCAAAGGGGTCAGCCATCAGAGATGAGGGCCCCAGGAACAGGGCCCCCATGTCCTCCAAACACATCTGAGACACCACGGACATGGCAGACGGTCAGAGGGGAAACGACACAGGAAAGGGGTTCAGGTGAGCTGGTGATCGGTGTGGATATGCTGTCTATAGCAGCAGAGCTGTGGGTGGATGCCACAAGGGACCTGAAAGAAACCAGACGAGATGGTGTTACAGAGACTGAAAAACAAAAGCGGAAACGAGACTGTTGTTTAGAAGAAATGACACCCTGTTCTAGTTTGAGTACAACTGAATGGAATTTTTATTTTTTTTTTGCATTCAGTGTTCACCTACAAAAAACCATTTGGTTTTACTACTGGTTCCATTTTAGTTTTCAGAATTTGGATGCTTTTATTTCTTTCCATTTTAATTTGACAGTAACCAACATTTGAAGTGGATCAAAAAAAAGACAAGAATGGGAATCATTTTGTTTTTAGTTTCTATATTTTTTTATATCAGTGTTGGTTTTATTTTGCTACATTGAGTTAAACTAAAAAGAGAAATGTTGCATCTGCATCATATATATATATATATATATATATATATATTTTTTTTTTTTTTTATTTATTTATTTTCAGATTAACATTATTAACTCTGGTTCCATTCAACTGAGTCACACCAAAAGCAACTTCAAAACTAACCGAGGCCCTTTTTTTTTTTGCATACAAGTGTGATATTTTTGAGTTTCTGGTGCAAACATGTAGAGTTTCAGTGTGTGAAGCATCACCTTTGCTCTGTTCTAGTTCAAGTACAATCGAAAACTAGGGCTGGAATTTATAAACAATGTAATTTTTCTATTTTTTGGGTAATGCATTCACAGGGTTCATGTACTTCATATACACTTTAGTGTTATGGAAATCATACGTGTAACAAAAAGGAACCGGTTTTCAATTCCCAACCCTTGCTGGAGGGCAGATTTAATGGAAATATATATTTTTTTGCATTCAGTGTTCACCTACAAAGAACTAAGCACATTTGGTTTTACTACTGGTTCCATTTTAGTTTTTAGAATTTGGATGTTTTTATTTCTTTCCATTTTAATTTGACAGTAACCAACATTTGAAGTGGATCAAAAAAAAGCTCATCAAGCTGCATCATTATATATATATATATATATATATATATATATATATATTATATATTTTTTTTTTTTTTTTCTTCTTCAAATTAACTTCAATAACTCTGGTTCCATTCAACTGAGTCACACCAAAAGCAATTTCAAAACTAACCAAGGCGCTTTTTTTTTTTGGCATACGAGTGAGATACAATTTGAGTTTCTGGTGCAAACACGTAGAGTTTCTGTGTGTAAAGTGTCACCTGGAAATTATAAGCAATGTAATTTTTCTATTTTTTTGGGTAATGCATTTACAAGGTTCATGTACCACATACACATTATTAGTGTTATGCAAATCATACGTGTAACAAAAAGGAACCAGTCTGAGTCCCAACCCTTGCTGGAGGGCAGATTTAACGGAAAAAAAAATCATTTTAAATTTACTTTCCTGCAGTTTAACCAGTTGCAATTACCAGCACTATAAACCAGTTTATCCAGTCTCTAAACCCCCTAGAGGCATTCCAGTTAAACCAGACACCATCTGGGAGGAACCCAAGCCACCTACACACGCATTCATTTTGCCATTACTAATATTTACCAAGCCTAAACTCCTCCTAGCAACTATTATTAACTCATGTAGTAGTTTCCCTCTGGGCAGGAGTTTCCCCGCCCCTTCCCGATAACATTTCCTAATATGGTCATAAGTACGGGAAGCCCCGCCCTCTGTTCCTGCTCGAGCCGAAGGTGTCCCTGACGCCCTCGCGCCATTTCCAGCGCTCAGCATGCGGCCGCGGTCACGCGGAAGGAGCGCGCGCGCGCCATTTTGAGGTGCCACGTTGCCCTTCGCGACAAGAGATAAAAAGAAGTCCGAATGTTTACTTTATGGATTAGCGCGTGTCAGTCTGTCAAATCGCGACGGGAGAATCAAAACAAACGGAGATCGTTTGAACACGACAAACACAGCGATCGTGCTAAACGTCAAACTAGGCTATTTACAACTAATAGCTGAACGAGTTCGCTGAGTCGAACTTCAAGTGCTGAAAAAATACTTACGCCATTTTGCCAAATAGAGCCAGTGCACTTGACCGCTGCACTGCCGGATTTGCCGCTGCGATTGTTGCCGCTGCGAGCCGCTAAACTGCCATGATTCCCGCGGGAGAGCTGCGTGCGGAGAGCCTAGACTGAGTGACAGAGAAAACGTAGAAACGCCAGCGCTTCCGCTTATATAGGTGCGCATCACACCTACACGGTGAGCTTCCGCCTCACTAGTACGCGCGTATCACTCCGCCAGTGTCTGCTTGCTGATTGGCCTCTGCGCCTGTCAGTATTTAGCAAACAAGTAGTACCTAAATATTTACGTTTTCGCGGCATGTAGGTCACGCGCGCCGAGCTCTGACAGGAAACAAAAGGCGGCGAAATTACATTATTAAGTTAGATATTACGAATAAAAAAAGATTTTAAGAGCGGTGTACTTTTTCGGATTTCACTGCCAAGGGAAGCTGATGCTAAGTTAAAGTTAAAATCAGACTTTTGCGATCATATTATTCATGGAGAAGAGAGTGTTAAATACACAGAAAGTGCTCAAAATATGCTAGAAGTTCAATCAAGCTGCAGTTAAATCTCGGGGAAATCTTTTATTGTTATTTATGTTAAATGAAACTGTAGGACTCTGACCTCTAGTGAGCATTAATGAAGCGACAGTGCTCTCCTTTTTTCTGCTTGTATGATCTGATTATTGATTATGGATTATGGATTGGAGAAAGAATGGACACATGAAATGCTCAAATGTTCTAGAGCAGGGCTAATCAATTAGATTCAAGGGCCACAGTATTGAATCGGGTTCTTTGTCTGGGGGGCCTATTAAATTAGAAAAAAAAAACAAAACAAAAAAAACATTTATTGTATTTTTTTAATTAATTAAATTAAATACATATTCAGGAGTGGAATTAACTAATATTACCAACAGTAGCATCATTAAACGGTTAACATTAGTGCTGTCAGTGGATTAAAAAAATCACACATTTTTCTGTAATTAATTGTGATTACTCACATATTAATAGGCTATATTTATATTGTCAATTTATTTATTTGTTTGGAACCCCATTAGCCACTACCAAGGCAGGATCCAACAAGTAAAAAAGATATAAAAACTACATCAGTCCATTACCATAAATAATCAATACAATAAAACATACATACCCAAAATTCATACAAAACAGCAAAACATCAAAATCAACAAATTACTGTGCCATTAAATATTCCTTTAAAGATTTTTGAAACCTCTTTTTACTTATTGAACAACATGTAATGTCTGATGGCAAGTCATTCCACATTTTCATTCCTCTGCACATTACAGTCCATTGCTTTGCATTCATTTTTGAAATAGGAAGAAAAAATATCCTTTTAATGCATAAAATGATGTGGTTTCTCATAATATTAACCCTTCTATTACAGTTCAGAATAAGTCGTGCAGCTCTATTTTGAACTAACTGTAATTTTTCCATATCTTTACTTGATGTACTCGACCACACCACTGGACAGTAGTCTAAATAAGTAAGAACCATTGTTTGCACAATTTGAGAAATACAACACTGTGGTAAGAATTTTACACGCCTCTTAATAACTGATAGGCCTCTTTCCATAGCAATTACTATATTTTCAAACTGTTTTGACCATTTCAACCTACTGTCTAACATAACTCCAAGAAGATTTATTTCCTCTACTTGTTCAATAGGCACTTTTTTTTTTTTTTTTTTTTGCATACAAATTTAACTTTAAGTTTTGAATTTGATCCAATTTTTTTTGCCAAGTTTAAAACCATCTTATCACTACAAACCCATTTTTCCAGGAATTGTAAATCTTCACTCAAATCAACAGATAATTTCTCTGGCAGATATAACGTTGTATCATCTGCGTACATAACTATCCTTGCATACTTTTCATTGGTAAAAATTGAAAATAATAATGGGCCTAATTCACACTGACCCTCCAAATTAATATAGAAATAACATAAAGATGGTATATTTAAATTATATTTAATAGCATATTTTTGTTAAGTAGCCTATTAATGATGAACCAGTGTTGATACCTATGTTTCTTGTGTCTCTATTAAATATATTAATTAAACTCCATTTGAATGACAATCATCTTCGTCCAGTGTCTGCACTATTTGATAAAGAAGTGATGACTGATAACACTGTCTTTATACTTTATACTGATGCTGACCATCAACTTTCTTTGTCAACTCAGGCGTTAATCCTGAGTTTGTGGAGCGCGAACTGCTAATCACAGGCCGTGGTTAAAGGATAAAGTTGAAAAGTTTTGCTAAAGGTTAAGAGATTGAAGAATATAATGAATTTATACGTATTTACGATTAAAAACGTACTTGTTTGTGAAAGAGGACAAATAAAAGAAATAATTTTGCTCGATCAGTGCAGTCACAAGTGAAACTAGTTAGTTTATATAGTTGAAAATATACAGCGATAGAGATTCAAACATATGTAAGATCACACATAGTCATTTTTAAAGCGTTATCTATTTATATTACAAATAATCTGCATATATTAACATTCATTTACAATAAATGATTTATAACAACTTTTAAACTAAAATTGCTTGTGTGTAATGGATTAATAACAATATAAACCATATAGTTATATACATCATATCAAATAACTTTAAGTAATTATCATAAAACCCAGACCTTTTTTAGTACTGGTGACCTTCCAAGCCACTTTCATGGTTTGAAAAATTATTGTCTTGTTTTCAGAAAAAAGAGGTCAAAATGAAGTGAGTTTTTGCTTGAAACAAGCAAAATAATCTGCCAGTGGGGTAAGCAAAATAATCTAGTTTTCAGCTTGAAATATTATTTTGCTTACCCCATTGGCAGATTATTTTGCTTGTTTCAAGCAAAAACTCCTTTAATTTTAACATATTTTGTCTGAAAACAATACAATCATTTTTACTTGTCTAGAAAATCCTCCTTGATTTAAGAATTTTTAGATATTTTAGCTGGAAACAAGACAAGAAATCTAAGAAAGAAAATCATTTTTTTGCAGTGTACAGGCCCCAGGGCCAGTGCTGCCACCTTGTTGACAAACTAATTAGTGTGAAAATAATTCAAGGCATATGTGCAACTCTTCTCTCGGTCCAGATACATGTATATATATATATATATATATATATATATATATATATATATTGATGCTTGGTCATCCTTATTTTTTTGACACACAGGGCCCTCCCATTGTTTTCAGTTGTTTGTCTTAATTTAATGGTTTGCATGCATTTGTAAAAAAATATGTAAATAATTTTATATACATTTTTGATTGGAGCAACTAAACCCACCCTACCCTAATTCTACCCACTTCTGAACAATATAAAACACAGGCAAATAGAAGTGCAGGGACAGGAGTTTATTGCAAAAACTGACCATAAACAAGCAGTATAAACGCATTACAAACAAGTCGTGTTGCATTCCAAGTCTTCTGAAGCCATACGATATCTTTATGCGAAAATGATCCCGCTTCTTTATCGAGCTCACATCTCATTCAAAAGATGTAAAAAACATTTTTGAGTCAACTTAAAATAAAGTGTTACCTGGCTGCCTTAAAATTTTAAGTTCAGTCAACTTAAAGTTTAGTCAACTTGAAATGTGAAGTTGTACTAAGTGACCATTTAGATATTTGAGTTGATTCAACTTAAAATTAAATTTTAAGGCAGCCAGGTAACAATTTATTTTAAGCTGACTCAGCAAATTGTGTGTTTTAGTTTTTACACTGATAACGCAATCAGTCACAAGACTCACAAGAGCCAGTAAAATTTCACAACCAAGGCTGACACAAGATTTCTTTGGGCGGCATTTTTTTCAGTTCATGCAGGGACTGCGGCAAACAGGGTGAGCTTTACAGTGGACAGAGACAGCAGTCGCATCTGTTCCTCTCACAAATCAAATGTTTTGCTTCGGAAGACTTGAAATATTCATATGTTTTAAATAAATTGTGACTGTAGTTGTATCTGCCTGTTATATCTGTATTTTATTGACAAATGGTTAGGTTTAGGGGCAACTATTGGGTTACGTGCTCATAAATTTGAAAAATAGTGTAATATAAATACAACTGTTGTGACTGTTTGCATTGAAAAAGCACACACCAGTATATATGCAATAATGCCAATATTATTACCCAATATAATTGAATCATGATGATACAATTCCCAGTGCCTTTCGTGTCAGCTTATTGACGCCAAAGGGTTTCTTATTTAAAGCAGTGGAGGACCCTGCACGTCGAAAAAATGATGCTGAAGGGGTACCCTGTGGGTCAAAATGCGATGAAGTGGCCCTGACCAAATGTCAATATGTGATGAATATGTGAATAGCCCTATTCTAGAGATTCAGTCAAGCAGTAATTCAGTGTTAGGAAAATCTGCACAGTGCACAAAATGCACAACACAAGAACACATGTTACACAGTTATAAGAATCTGTTCTCTAGTGACTAAGCAGAAGTCCTCTTATTCAGCATCATATGCCCTCAGAGAGCAGTTTCTCTCTCATATCCATCAGCTCTTTAAGGCCAGCCTCAATTTGTTCTGCCACCTTACGGATCTGCTGGGCAAATCTGCTTTTGGACTCTTTCTTGAGCTTCTGAGAATCTTTATCGCTGAAGTAAAGGTCCATGCCGAGAGCAAAGCCGTGAATCACGCCGGAGGATCTGTTCAGCACGCTGAGCGCCGTCGACGTTCCTCCTGCTATCCCCAACAAATGCACGATCTTCGCGGATTTCACATTCACGCGATCCAGCGTCAGCAGGTCATATTCTCTGAGTTTCTCCATCTCTGTGTTAATATCATTTAAGTCACATTCAATGTTCTCCATCTCACTTTGGTAATCCTTTAAGATAGTTTCCACCTTCTTCCTGACCTGATTTCTTTTGACTTTTTTGGTAATGGCCGCAGAGGCCCCCGTGACCCCGCCGGCGGCCGCGACACCGACTCCAATCGCGGTGATGGCCAGAGACGCTCCCATAGTCACAGGAGACAGGAGGATCCCCGCCACAGCCGCCGCTCCTCCTACGGCTCCTGTAGCTCCTCCGGTGATGCCTGCGATCTTCACGCTTTTCTGTGTCTTATTCACAGCATCAGACACTTCCCGCAGCTCAGCAATCTGTCTTTCTAGAGCGCTCGCACAACTCGGCAGATGAGAAACAAAGACCTCTAGAGCATTTGTGAAACCTTCACCTGTGCGCATGAAGGACCTGCAGACACACAAGAGAAGCATGATCTTGTCCTACTGTTACAACAGATGGCCAACGCATCAGTCAAAAGCACATTTTATATACACTGCTGCTCAAAAGTTTGGGATCAGACTTTGATGTTTCTTAAAGAAGTCTCTTCTCTGCTCATTTTACTTACTTTGGGCTCCTGCGATGGGAGGGGAGGTTACCCGTCCCGGTGCGTTGAGCTGACCAGATGAACCAGTTGTTTCCAACACTGGCGGTCTTGCGACAACGTCAAGTCACCGGGTACGGGGCTTGCCTCGTGGTCGTCTCCAGCCCGCAGCCCTCGGGTCAAACTGGATGATGGCTTTTGTCGGATAGTCAGGAGGGAGACGGAGGACATGACCAAACCAGCGGGTGCGGCGTTGTGCAACCAGGCCAGATGCTCTGGGCTGGCGTGTGCAGGCTCTAAGCGCCTCGTTAGAGACTCGCTGGGGCCACCTGATGTTTTCGATGGTTCTGAGAGCCCTGCTATCAAAGCCATCTATTCTTGCAGCCAGGGTCTTGTTTAAGGGCCATGTTTCCGAGCCATATAGCAGAATAGAGAGTACGGCGGAGTTGTAAATCCGGAGCTTCGTCTTGCGTGAGTCTGGTGGTCTGGTGCCGCCAGAGTGGTTTCCAGAGAGACTGCAGAGCTGATGCTGCCAGGGCTCTTCTGCGGAGAATCTCTGGTTTCAGATCCCCATTATCTGTCACAGTGGATCCCAGATATACAAAGTTCTTGACAGGCTCTACGATGTTGTCCACAAACCGAAGGTGGGGGTGGATCCGGTCCATCACCGACATGCATGAACTTAGTTTTTGTTCAGCTCACATAGAGGCCAAGCTTCTCTGCCTCTTCACTGTATACGTCCAGAGCGTCTCTCAGCTGGCTGTAGGATGTGCTGAGCAGGATGGTGTCGTCGGCGTACTCCAGGTCAGTCAGGTGGTAGCTGCCAAAGGGCACTCCGGGGACCCGTTCACAAACCTTAGACATCAGATGGTCAATGATGCAGTTGAAGAGATCAGGAGCAGCCACACAGCCCTGGCAAACGCCACTGGAGATGGAAAACCAGTCAGAGTCTCTGCTGTTCACACGGACGCAGCTCTGTGCGTTGCTGTAAAGCAGCTTAAACAGGGCAACGATCTTAGGTGGTGCTCCAAGGGCCTGTAGGATACTCCAAAGTGTAGAGTGGCAGACGGTGTCAAAGGCAGTCTTCAGATCTACAAATGCCACGTATAGATGGCGATCTTTGCGGAATTCGTAGGTCTTCTCTATGAGCAGTCGAACGGCGGAGATGTGGTCTATTGTGGAGCGGTTGGGCATGAAGCCAGCCTGCTGGGGATGGCGGCTGCTTCTGATGGCTGGGAGAGCACGTGTGAGCAAGATCCTGGTGAAGAGCTTGCCAGGGATGGATAATAAGGTAATGCCTCTGTGGTTGCCGCAGACTAGCCTGTCGCCCTTACGTTTCCAGAAGGGCAGGATGACTCCTCTGGTCCAGTCATTGGGAAGCCTCTCTGTCTCCCACACCTGGTTAAAGATGTGGGTCAGCCACTCGACAATGCTGTCCCCGCCTGATTTTAGCATCTCGGCGGTTATTGCACAGATGCCGGGGGCTTTCCTGTTGTTCAGTTTTTTCTGGTCAGTTCCTTAACAAAGGGGAGTTTCTCCTGGGTGGGTTGTTAGCCCTCGGCAGGATAGTCAGTTGGTGGGGCTGCCACCTCACAGCGTACTGACACACTGGGGTCTTTGTTTGTCTGGAACCTACCCTGGAGACCGGCCCGCCAAGGGTGACCCTACCAGGAGTAAGCTCCAGACGGTATCGCTCTCCAGGGTCACTGGAACACATAAGCCTCCTCGCCACGTCAAGGCCAGACCCATTCGAGGAAGCTCATCAGGGCTGCATTTATTTAATGAAAAATACAGAAAAAATTGTAATATTGCAAAATATTATTACAAAATAAAATAATGTTTTTTTATTTGAATATACTTGTCACACCGTCACCAGCCACGGAGGCACAAGGACAACGCAGACACGCACTGGTCAGCACAACACACATATCATCCAGGACATATCGTCTGTTTGTCCACCCGGGACATCCGCCTCCGTCTGCTTTGTAAAAAGTCCCCGTTATATAGGTCCCTTCACCCTCACCCGTCAAATCAATAACGTCACGTATCAGCTCCAACTTCCACCTCAATACCGGATTTCACCAAACTTTCATGTCTCTCTACTCAAGCCTGCCACTAATCCTGTTCTTCCTCCCTCCACAGACGAACCCCCTCCCCCCAACCCGCCTGACATCATCTCCGACAACATCTACTCAGTCAAGGAAATCCTCGACTCCAGGCGGCGAGGCGGCCGTCTTCAGCACCTGATTGACTGGGAGGGGTACGGTCCTGAGGAGAGATCGTGGGACTGACCGAGATGACATTCTGGACCTGTCTCTCCTCGAGGATTTCCACCGCCGCCATGTGGACCGTCCTGCTCCCAGACCTCGTGGTCGTCCTCGTTGCCATTCGCCGTGGGGGAGGGGGTAATGTCACACCGTCACCAGCCACGCCTACCTACACGCGCTCACAATCACCAGACTACTGATTACCCACTCACTGGGGGGAGGGGGTTCATCTGGACTGACCCAGACGAACCCCCTCCCCCCAACCCGCCTGACATATTTATATCCATATTATGCGCATCTCATCGGTAAAGCCGGTTCTTTGATTAGAGGTAAATCTCCATCACCTGTTTTCAAATGGAGCACCAGTTAATACACAGAGCCAAAGATCACTGACAAGCTACGCAATATCGGGTTTAGTTTCGCGGGCGATTCATTGGGGGTAGCTTTTTAGTGATCTACGGCTCTGTGTATTAACTGGTGCTCCATTTGAAAACAGGTGATGGAGAGTTACCGCTAATCAAAAAAAACGGCTTTACTGACGAGAGAATCGCGTGAATTTATTGATCGATATATATCACCCAGCCCTATCTTCATGAATGAAATCTTCAGAGACATGTTACATCAGTTTGTCATCATTTACATCGACGACATTCTCATATACTCTCCTTCAGTCTCTGAACATCAGAAACATGTGGCTCGAGTACTCGCCCGGCTCCGGGAGCACCAACTCTACCTGAAAGCCGAGAAATGTGAGTTCCACCGTACGACCATCCATTTCCTCGGATACATCGTAACCCCTGCAGGAGTGGAGATGGACCAGAAAAAAAACTGGGCGGTACGCAATTGGCCACAACCTTCCACCATCAAGGAGATGCAGTGGTTCCTGGGGTTTGCCAACTTTTACAGGAAGGTTATCTTCCATTACAGCCAGCTTGCAGCTCCTTTAACGTGCCTCATCCGTCAACGTCAAAAGACCCTCAACTGGACGCCAGAGGCTCTCCAAGTCTTCAAGGAGCTCAAGCAGGCCTTCTGTGCGGCCCCAGCGTTGGCTCATCCAGACCCCCGACTCCGCTTTGTGGTAGAGGTGGACGCAGCGACCCTGGGAGTGGGCGCCGTACTCTCCCAGTGGAGAGGTGAACCCCCTGTACTCCATCCATGTGCTTTCTTCTCGAGGAAACTGTCCACGGCGGAGCAGAATTATGATGTGGGAAATCGCAAACTGCTGGCTATCAAACTTGCCCTGGAAGAGTGGCGGCATTGGCTAGAGGGTGCCCAGCTCCAGTTTCAAATCATCACCGATCACAAGAACCTCCAGTACCTCCGCCAAGCAAAATGTCTGAACCCACGCCAAGCTCGCTGGGCACTGTTTTTCACCCGGTTTAATTTCACCATTACCTACCGTCCCGGACACAAGAACCTAAGAGCAGAAGCTCTCTCCCGTCTTCATCAACCTGACATTCCATCTGAAGATCCTGAACCCATCCTGCCTCCCTCACTCTTTGCCATTCCCATACGTTGGGCACTCGACACCCAGATCCAAGCCGCCACTTAATCAGAACCTGCTCCGCCGGGAGGTCCAGAAGGGAAGACCTATGTCCCGAGCAGCCTTCATAATACCCTTCTGGACTCCGTTCACACCTCTCCGGGATCAGGGCATCCAGGCAGCGACCAGACCCTCTCGCTCCTTCAAGCCCATTACTGGTGGCCACATATGGCCCAGGATGTCGTTCGGTACGTCCAGGGATGTTTGGTCTGCGTCATGTCATCTACATCGCGTCGTCTGCCCGAAGGCAAGTTGGAGCCCCTACCTATACCTCGTTGACCCTGGACCCACCTAGGGGTCGACTTTGTCACCGACCTTCCTCCCTCCGATGGACACACAACCATCCTCTTAGTGGTTGACAGATTCTCTGATGTGTAAACTAATTCCTCTCCGAGGACTCCCAACGGCCCTGGACACCGCCGAAGCCCTCTTCCACTCTGTCTTCCGCCACTTCGGATTACCTGAGGATATTGTTTCTGATAGAGGACCCCAGTTCATCTCCAGGGTTTGGCGAGATTTCTTCCAGCTGTTAGGGGTAAAAGTTAGCTTGTCTTCAGGATACCACCCGCAGACGAACGGCCAGACCGAACGGAAGATCCAGGAGATCGGACGTTACCTCAGGGCCTACTGCCATGACCATCAGGACACCTGGAACTGGTATCTACCCTGGGCGGAGTACGCTCAGAATTCCCTCCGTCAACATTCCACCTGTCTGACCCCCTTCCAGTGTGTCCTCGAATTCCAACCACCGCTGTTCCCCTGGTCCAAGGATCACTCGGAAATCCCAGTGGTAGATTACTGGTTCCGGGAGAGCGAGAGGGTATGGGACTCAGCACACATCCAACTTCAACAGGCAGTTCAGAGGCACAAGGACAACGCAGACGGCGTCAGCACAACACACATATCATCCAGGTGACCGCGTCTGGTTGTCCACCCGGGACATCCGCCTCCATCTGCCTTGTAAAAAGCTGAGTCCCCGGTATATAGGTCCCTTCACCATCACCCGTCAAATCAATAACGTCACGTACCAGCTCCAACTTCCACCTCAATACCGGATTTCACCAACCTTTCATGTCTCTCTACTCAAGCCTGCCACTAATCCTGTTCTTCCTCCCTCCACAGACGAACCCCCTCCCCCCAATCCGCCTGACATCATCTCCTACAACATCTACTCAGTCAAGGAAATCCTCGACTCCAGGCGGCGAGGCGGCCGTCTCCAGCACCTGATTGACTGGGAGGGGTACGGTCCTGAGGAGAGATCGTGGACTGACCGAGATGACATCCTGGACCCATCTATCCTCGAGGATTTCCACTGCTGTCATCCGGACCGTCCTGCTCCCAGACCTCGCGGTCGTCCTCGTCGCCATTCGCCGTGGGGGAGGGGGTAATGTCACACCGTCACCAGCCACGCCTACCTACACGCGCTCACAATCACCAGACTACTGATTACCCACTCACCTGATGCCACTTACCTGCACAAATAAAAGCCACACACGCCAGTCACACTCTGCCGGATCTCAAGGTTACTTACCTCCTTTGAATTCCTCCCGTCTGTCCTCCGTCCGTCTCCCTGTTTGGATGATCCTCCTGCAAAGAAAGAACAAAGAAAAGTACTTTGAATATTTGTTGAACTCGATGATGTTGAACTTCCTCATTTGAACTCGTTTTCAGCCTTGTTTGAAAGTCCCCATTCAGTTAAATAAAGAGACTGTGGAAAATATCCTTACCTGTGTTCTCCTCTTTCCAAGTGTGACAATACTTTAAAGTATAATTTATTCCTTTGATGCAAAGCTGAATTTTCATCAGGGGTTACTCCAGTATCAGAAATCATTCTAATATGCTGATTTATTATTAGAATTATCAGTGTTGGAAACAGTTGTGCTGTTAATAGCATTCTTTCAAAAAAAAGAAGGAATAAAAATGTACTGACCCCAAACTTTGTTGTTAGAAAAGATTTCTATTTTAAATAAATGCTGTTCTTTTTAATTTTGTATTCATCAAAGAATCCTGAAAAAAGTATCACAGTTTGCAAAAAATATTAAGTAGCACAACTGTTTCCAGCACTGATAATAATTCAGTATATTAGAATGATTTCTCAAGGATCATGTGACACTGAAGACTGGGGCAGTTATGCTGAAAATGAAACTTTTATTACAGATATAAATTACATTTTTTTTTTGTTGTATTTTTGATAAAATTAACACAGCCTTCGATGAGACTTCTTTAAAAACATAAAAAAATCATACTAATCCCAAACTTTTGAGCAGCAGTGTATAATTTTGTACATATAATACTTTACAGATGAAGAATGTATATATTTATACATATCTTGGTGGCGTCACTGACCTGAATTCTGAATCTGACACCATTGTAGATTCTCCTGACATAAACAAAAACAATTTTCTATTTGAGTGTCTTAGTAAGAGAACACGAAAAATGGATGATCACTTTTAACACAGCAGGAAAAAGACTGCACTTAAATAACAGTTAATGCATTAATATCATTTCAATAAAGCATTCTGTGTATTTTGTGTCTTACTTAAAGGGTTTCTCTTCTGAAAGCATTTGGTTTCCTGATGGAAAGAGAGCAAAGCTTCAGTCTTTATTATTCTGACACTTTGATCTGTGACTGAAGTGAACAAATATATTTTGATATCACATTTCTGGAGAGTAAATGAGTAAGTTTATACCTGTGGCACAATGCTCTGAAATTGTTTAACCAAACCATTCGGCAGAGCTGCTATGACAATGACATTCTTCTGCATTTTGAGAAGGAAACACACAATGCTGAGATGAAAGTCAAGGTTTAACACTTCAGAATTTATTTATGAGTATGTATTATGGTTGTATGCTTGTATGCTAAAAGAAGTGATCTGTATGTGTCCTGGTGCTGTACCTCAGAAAAGTGTTTAATGATCTCATGAGAGCTTCCTGAAGTAGTTCTTGGATGTGAAAGTGGAGGATCAACATTCTCTGTCTTCAGTGACACACAAAAAAACACACAGGAGCTCTTTTGAAAATGTTTCAAGGCATATCCTTTCATTACAAGAAACTCAAACATTTAAGATGTTCTCTTTCTCATATTTACCTTAATCACTGGTTGATCTCCACTGGGGCAGGGACAGTCCAGTCCGGTCTGATACTGTCTATGATCCTGCAGGGGGCGCTCAACTTTCTCATTCATCCCCACCAACTGCAATGGAAACCATCAACATCTTCACGTCTGAGATGATGTTTCAGTTCACGGTGGGACCAGTTCCACCGCTCATTCAACTCATCACTCATCATTCTGTCAGCAGAACGTCTTTCACTTTCACGACCATTCACTGCCTAAAACTATCAGCATCATCATCTGGCTTGAACATTCTTAAATATGCTGATAATCGATGAAGATTAATGATGTTCTCACCTGATGGGCTGCGTGAGCCTTTCGCGGAGCAGGTTTAGGAGGAGATCGCTGAAGAACAGATCAGAAATCATTCAGAAAAAATGCCTTTCTTACTTAAACTTACTTAAAATGTACTTACTTAAAAGTCTTGTTTACAGACAAAATATCCAAAAATTCTTAAATCAAGACAGATTTTTTTAGACATGTAAAAAAATATTGTCTTGTTTTCAGGAAAACTAGTTGAAATTAAGTAAGTTTTTGCTTCAGAAAACTATCAGAAAACAAGATTATTTTGCTTACCCCATTGGCAGATTATTTAGCTTGTTTCAAGCAAAAACTCACTTAATTTTGACATGTTTTTCTGAAAACAGGACACTTGTCTATACTTAAAAAATTTAAAATTTATGGTAGAAAACCGGCTGTGGTTGCCAGAATTGTACCGTAAAAAGTTTAACTGATATAATTGTAATGTACCAACCTATTGAAGTACTGAAATCTGTTTTATACCTTTGTAATACACTGATAACCACCAAAACCAGGTGATGATGAGAAAGTCACATAATAAAATAAAACCATCACAAGCAGCTTTTAAATACTGAACTTGAACATGAACAACTGAAATAATGCAATAAACATTCATTTAACAACATTAGATGTAGCATACAACCCTAATGTACAAACCTGCTAAAAAAAAACTAAGAAAGAGCTATTTCAACAACAACAAAAAATAAAAAAATAATGCAGGGAATTCTGGGAATGTCAATTTACAGTTATTCACTGTAAATTTTAACATGTTTTTACTGTTACCATTACTTTTAACATTTTTACAGTTTTTTTTACTGTTAAATTCATGGTCGTTTTTACAGTTTTTTTTTTTTTTTTTACTGATTTAAGAATGTTTAGATATTTTGTCTGGTAACAAGCATTCATCTCAAAACCACTGGAAGAACCTGAACTTGAGGTTTCACTCAAAGATTAAGCAAACTACAGTGTGTATTTGTACTTTACTAGTGTATTTATGTTGAGGTGACTTCTATTTTAAATTTTTAGTAACTAGTATTTCAGTGAAAATATGATGCATTTGTAGACTACCAGATTGGCACTGATAATGTAGAAAAATGAACAGTGCAATAAACATATGACATTGCAATATTATCATCATATATCTGTTTGTATTTCTCGTAAACAATGCCAGTGGATACACACAACAAAATGAAATCACATGAATTACACAGGTTGAGAATACAAGTAAAATCACTTACATTGTCCATCTTCTGTTAAAGCTCACAGTCACAGTGTTTCTGTCTGTGGTATGCGAGACACACAATCATCAGGCTCCGCTTCAGTAAAACACTTTCACTTACGACACAAAGAAATGTTTACAAATGTCAGTTTATTGTTTATTGTTACTTTCATGGTTTTAACCCAGCATTGATGCAAACTAAACTGAAACTTACCTGGCTACACTGCATTTAAGTGTAAGTTAAATTATTGTCTTGTTTTCAGATAAAAGAGGTCAAAATGAAGTGAGTGTTTGCTTGAAACATGCAAAATAATCTGCCAATAGGGTAAGCAAAATAATATTTTTTCAAGCAGAAAGCTAGATTATTTTTCTTACCCCAATTGCAGATAAATTAGATTTTTTCAAGCAAAAACTCCTTTAATTTTAACATATTTTGTCTGAAAACAATAATAAATCATTTTTACTTGTCTAGAAAATCCTTCTTGATTTAAGAATTTGTAGATATTTTAGCTGGGAACAAGACAAAATCTAAGAAAGAAAACCATTTTTTCTTTTTGACAAACTAATTAGTGTGAAAACAGATCACAGCATATGTGTGACCTGCCTACTTTTCTCTCAGGCCGGATTTATATATATATATATATATATATATATACACAGGGGCTGGACAATGAAACCAAAACACTTAGTTTTAGAGCACAATTAGTTTGGTGTTGGGCCTTTTGTGGCCAATACAGCATCATTTGGTTTTGGGATTGACAAATACATGCCCTGCACAGATTTGGATTTTGAGCCATTCCTTTTCTAGAACAATGGCCAGGTCTCTATGTGACTCTGCTGTAGGAAAATGTTTCCTGACTCGCTCCTCCAAAACATCTCAAAGTGCCTCAATAATATTCAGATCTGGTGACTGTGCAGGCCATGGGAGATCAACTTTACTTTCATGTTCATCTAACCTCTCTGTCAGCAGTCTTGCTGTGTGTATGAGTGCATTATCATCCTTATACATGGCAGCACCTTTAGGGTACAATGTCTGAACCTTTGGGTGCATATAGTCAACCTTCACAGTTTGCTCTTACTGCTGGAATGAGCAATAAGTGAAGATTGGCCACCAAATATAGCCATGAAACCTCCAACACTATTGGCTAGTGTTTCAGTTTCATTGTCCAACCCCTGTATATATATATATATGTATATATTGATGCTTGGTCAGGTCCCCTTATTTTTTGACACACAGCGTCCTCCATTGTATAGAGTTGTTTGTCTTAATGTAATGGTTTGCATGCATTTGTAAAAAAAAAAATATAAACAATTTTATATAAATTTATACTTTGATTGGAGCACCTAAACCCACCCCTACCCTAATTCTACCCGCTTCTGAACAATATAAAACACAGGCAAACAGAAGAACAGGTAGGATTTTATTGCAAAAACTGACCATGAACAAGCAGTATAAAAAGCATTGCAAACAAGTTGTGTTGCATTCCATGTCTTAAAATAATTTTCTACCTGACTGCCTTAAAATTTTAAGTTCAGTCAACTCAAAGAAGTTTAGTCAACTTGAAATGTGAAGTTGTACTAAGTGACAACTTAGATATTTGAGTTGGTTCAACTTAAAATTTAAAGGCAACCAGGTAACAAATTATTTTAAGTTGACTCAACAAATTGCGTTTTATTTTTTACACTGATAACACAATCAGTCACGAGACACACAAGAGCCAGTAGAATTTCATAACCAAGGCTGACATAAGGCTTCTTTGGGTGGCATTTTATTTCAAACAGGATGAGCTTTACGGAAGATGGAGACGGCAGGTACATCTGTTCCTCTCACAAATCAATTGTTTTGCCTTGGAAGACATGGAATATTCGTATGTTTTAAATAAATTGTGACTGTAGTTGTATCTGCCTGTTATATCTGTATTTTATTGAAAAATGGTAAGGTTTAGAGGCAGGGGTTGGGTTATGTGCTCATAAATGTGTGAATAGTGTAATATAAATAAAACTGTTGTGGCAGAAGAAGAAGAGGAAGAAGAAGTTTTATTTATATAGCGCCTTTCCATAGCTCAAGGTCACTTTACATAGTATAGTTACACACAGTACAATTAGACACACGACGCAACAAAACATACAAAGCCAGATTATTCAAAACACATATTGAACAGATGCGTTTTAAGTTGTGTCTTGAAGATAGACAAGGATGAGAGGGTACAGAGCGAAAAGGGGTATAGTGCATTACATAATTTAGGTGCATTAACAATAAAAGACTTTCCACCGACAAGACAGCCTGAAATGAGGGATGGACAGAAGACCAAGTTCATCTGAGCTAAGTGACCGCGCAGGGTGATACGGGTGGAGAAGTTCAGAGAGAGAATGAGGGGCAAGACCATTCAATGCATTAAATGTTAGAAGATCTTAAATTGAATGCAGTTGTAGTCAGATAAATTTGAATATCATCAGCATAGCAATGGAACTGGAGCCCATGCATGCATATAATGTTACCAAGCAGATATATATAAATGATAAAAAATAATGGGCCAAGAACTGAACCTTGAGGAACACCCTGTATTAGTGGAGCAGTGGCTGATTTATACCCGTGCAAAGTGATGTAATATTTCCTATTGCTAATGTAAGAATTGAACCAGGAAAGAGCTGAACCAGTGGTGCCAATATCATAACGGGAGATAAAAACTTCATGGCAACTGAGATCAAGGAGAATCAAAATGTTAATGAAACCTGAATCCATGGATAAAACAATGTCATTACCAACACGAAGTAGAGCAGTTTTTGTACTGTGGAATGGGCGAAATCCAGATTGAAAAGGTTCAAAAAGGCCATTTACGTCTAAATAAATTTAATAACAGTAATAAGTACAACACAGTAGTTAAGTAATAACAGTTTGCATTGAAAAATCACACCCCAATATATATGCAATAATGGCAATATTATTACCCAATATATAATTTAATCATCATGATGATAAATCATGCTAAATGTTCACCCCATTGTGCAATAAAAACATGTGCAATAGCCTTATATTTATTTGTTACCGTATCATCAATAGCACTACTGTACTTATCACTTATTAATTTATTTTTCTATATATTTTCTATTGTCTATTAGTATTTACATAAGTGTGTTTTTATTCTTATCTTATTTTTATTTTTCTTATTGTCTGTGTTGTTGTTGTCTCTGTGTACTGGAAGCTAATGTCACAAAAATAAATTCCTTGTATGTGCAAGCATACTTGGCAATAAACCTCTTTCTGATTCTGATCCTGATGATACAATTCCCAGTGCCTTTAAAGCAGCGGAGAAACCCTGCATGTTGAAAAATGACGCTGAAGGAGTACCCTGTGGGTCAAAATGCAATGCCAAGAGCTCCTGAACAAGCGTCAACATGTAATGGGCCCTGTTCTAGAGATTCAGTCAAGCAGCAGTTCAGTGTTAGGAAAATCTTTTTGTCATTTGGACACTTTAGGAAATGCATAACACAAGAACACATGCCAAAGTTATAAGAATCTGTTCTCTAGTGAGCAAGCAGAAGTCCTCTTGTTCAGCATTATATGCCCTCAGGGAGCAGTTTCACCCTCATGTCCATCAGCTCTATAAGGCCGGCCTCAATCTGTCCTGCCACTTCATGGATCTGCTGGGCGAATTTGGTCCTGGACTCTTTCTTGAGCTTCTGAGAATCTTTATCGCTGAAGTAAAGGTCCATGCCGAGAGCAAAGCCGTGAATCACGCCGGAGGATCTGTTCAGCACGCTGAGCGCCGTCGACGTTCCTCCTGCTATCCCCAACAAATGCACGATCTTCGCGGATTTCACATTCATGCGTTCCAGCGTCAGCAGGTCATATTCTCTGAGTTTCTCCATCTCTGTGTTAATATCATTTAAGTCACATTCAATTTTCTCCATTTCACTTTTGCACTCCTTTAAGATAGTTTCCACCTTCTTCCTGACCTGATTTTTCTTGACTGTGTTGGTAATGGCCGCCGAGGCCCCCGTGACACCGCCGGCGGCCGCGACACCGACTCCAATCGCGGTGATGGCCAGAGACGCTCCCATAGTCACAGGAGACAGGAGGATCCCCGCCACAGCCGCCGCTCCTCCTACGACTCCTGTAGCTCCTCCGGTGATGCCTGCTATCTTTGCGCCTTTCTGTGTCTTATTCACAGCATCAGACACTTCCCGCAGCTCAGCGATTTGGGTTTCTAGAGCACTCGCACAACTCGGCAGATGAGAAACAAAGACCTCTAGAGCATTTGTGAAATCTTCACCTGTGCGCATGAAGGACCTGCAGACACACAAGAGAAGCATGATCTTGTCCTACTGTTACAACAGATGGCCAACGCATCAGTCAACAGCACATTTTATATACACTGCTGCTCAAAAGTTTGGAATCAGACTTTGATGGTTTTAAAGAAGTCTCTTATGCTCATCAAAGCTGCATGTATTTGAGCAAAATACAGAAAAAAATGTAATATTGCAAATATGTTATTTTAGTATACTTTTAAGTATAATTTATTCCTGTGATGCAAAGCTGAATTTTCATCAGCTGCTACTCCAGTATTAGAAATCATTCTAATGAATTATCAATGTTGGAAAAAGTTGTGCTGTTAATAACATGTTTTATGGAACCTGTGATTCTTTTTTTCAGGATTCTTTGACGAATAGCAAATTTAAAAGAACATTTTCTAACCATTTAAATATATGCTATCATTTTTTATTAATTGACCACACCCTTGCTGAATAAAAGTATACATTTCTTTAAAAAAAAAAGGAATAAAAATGTACTGCCCCCAAACTTTAGAAAAGTTGTGTATATTGTTAGAAAAGATTTATATTTTAAATAAATTTGTATTTTTATTGATCAAAGAATCCTGAAAAAAAAGATCACAGGTTCCAAAAAGATATTAAGCAGCACAACTGTTTCCAGCACTGATAATAAATCAGTATATTAGAATGATTTCTGCAGGATCATGTGACACTGAAAAACTAAAATGTAAACTTTTATTACAGATATAAATTAAATTTTAATATTTCTCAAAATTAAATTTGATTGTATTTTTGATGAAGTTTTGATGTTTCAAATGAACACAGGCATGAGGAGCAAAAGAAACTTCTTTAAAAACAAACAAAGAAAATCGTACTGATCTCAAACTTTTTTACATATAATTCTTTACAGATGAAGAATGTGTATATTTATACATATTTCTGGGGCTTCACTGACCTGAATTCTGAATCTGACACCACTGTAGATTCTCCTGAAATAAACAAATACATTTTTCTGTTTGAGTGTCGTAGTAAGAGAACATGAAAAAGTGATGATCACTTTTAACACAGCAGGAAAAAGGCTGCACTTAAATAACATACAATGCATTAATATCACTTCAGTAAAAGTATTCAAATGTTGTATAAGGCATTCTGTGTATTTTGTCTTACTCAAAGGGTTTCTATTCTGAAAGCATTTGGTTTCCTGATGGAAAGAGAGCAAAGCTTCAGTTATTATTCTGACACTTTGATCTGTGACTGAAGTGAAGAGATATATTTTTATATCATTTCTAAAGGTTTCTCAGAATGATAGAATCACATTTCTGGAGAGTAAATCACACATGGACAGAGTTTATACCTGTGGCTCAATGTTCTGAACTCGTCTAACCAAATGATCCGGCAGAGTTGCTGTGACAATTATATTCTTCTGCATTTTGAGAAGGAAACACAATGCTGGGATGAAAAGTCAAGGTTTAACACTTCAGAATATCACTATTTATTTATGAGCATGTATTAAGGTTGTATGCTACAGATCATATTTGTATGAGAAAAAGAAGTGATCTGTATGTGTCCTGGTGCTATACCTCAGAAAAGCGTTTAATGAGGTCACGAGTGCCTCCAGATGTAGTTCTTGGATGTGAAAGTGGAGGATCCACATGTGTCTCATCCACATTCTCTGCCTTCAGTGACATGCAGAAAATCACACAGGAAGCATATCCTTTCATTACAAGAAACTCAAACATTTAAGATGTTATCTGTATAGAGGAACTGATGTTCTCTCTCTCTCTTTTTTTTTCTTCATATTTACCTCAGTCACTGGCTGATCTCCACTGGAGCAGTCCAGTCCAGTCTGTCTAGGTTCCTGCAGGGGGCGCTCAACTTTTTCATTAATCCCCACCAACTGCAATGGAAACCATCAACATCTTCACGTATGAGATGATGTTTCAGTGCACAGTGGGACCAGTTCCACATTCAACTCATCACTCATCATTCTGTCAGCATAAAATCTTTCACTTTCACAACCATTCACTGCCTAAAACTATCAGCATCATCATCTGTTTAGCTTGAACATTCTTAAATATGCTGAAGATTAATGATGTCCTCACCTTGTGGGCCCCATGAGGAGCCGTTTGAGGAGCAGGTTTAGGAGAAGATTGCTGAAGAACAGATTCAAAATCAGTTAGAAAAAAATGCCTTTCTTACTTAATTTTTTTGTCTTGTTTTCAGACAAAATATCCAAAAATTCTTAAATCTTTCTTTTAGACACGTGAAAAAATATTGTCTTGTTTTCAGAAACATAAGTTGAAAGTTTTTGCTTAGAACAAAATAATCGTATTTCAAACAGAAAACAAGATGATTTTGCTTACCCCATTGGCAGATTATTTAGCTTGTTTCAAGGAAAAAACTCACTTAATTTTGACGTATTTTTCTGAAAACAAGACAATATTTTTTACTTGTGTACACTGTTAAAAAAAAAATCTGGTAGAAAACAGGCAGCTGTGATTGCCGGAATTTTACTGTAAAAAATTGTAGCAATGTTTTACAGTTTATGGTTTTCAGTTTCAAAATTTACAAGTAAATACCGTAACTTCATTAACTGATATAGTTGTAAGTACTGAAATCGCACTCGGTTACTCACGAAACCTTGGTTCCCTGAGATACGGGAACGAGTACTGCATCGTAGACCTCCTGGGAAAACTAGGTTGCTGTTGGAAGAGGTGTTAGTGAGGCCAGTAGGGGGTGCTCACCCTGTGGTCTATGTGGGTCCTAATGCCCCAGTATAGTGATGGGGGCACTATACTGTAAAAAGCACTGTCCTTCAGATGAGACACTAAACCTCTCTGTGGTCATTGAAAATCCCATGACACTTCTCGTAAAGAGTAGGGGTGTGTCCCCGGTGTCCTGGCCAAATTGCCTCCTCTGGCCTTTGTTCATCATGGCCTCTTAATAATCCCCCATTCATTGAGTTGGCTCTATCACTCTCTCCTCTCCACCTGTAGCTGGTGTGTGGTGAGTGCACTGGCGCAGTTGTACTGTGGCTGCCATCGCATCATGCAAGTGGATGCTGCACACTAGTGGTGGTTGAAGAGAGATCCCCACTTGATTGTGAAGCGCTTTGGGTGTACGGCAATGCATAATAAAGCACTATATAAATGCCTCATTCTATTCTATATTTCCCATGTTACAAAAACAGCATTCTTCCATCTTAGAAACATTGCCAAGCTACGAAACGTTACCTGTTTCTGATGCAGAAAAGTTAGTTCATGCATTTATGAGCTCTAGGCTGGACTATTGTAATGCACTGATAGGAGGTTGTCCTGCATCTTCAATAAACAAGCTACAGTTAGTCCAAAATGCAGCTGCTAGAGTCCTTACCAGGTCAAGAAAATATGATCATATCGCCCCAATTTTAAAGTCTCTGCACTGGCTTCCTATTAGGTTCCGTATCACCTACAAAATACTACTTCTTACCTATAAGGCCCTAAATGGTTCAGCTCCTGCGTACCTAACTAGTCTTCTACTGCACTACAATCATCACGCTCCCTAAGGGTGCAAAACTCAGGACTCTTGGTAGTACTCAGAATAGCAAAGTCCATTAAAGGAGGTAGAGCTTTTTCACATTTGGCTCCCAAACTCTGGAATAGCCTTCCTGATAAAGTTTGGGGTTCAGACACACTCTCTGTTTAAATCTAGATTAAATACACATCTTTTTAGCAAAGCATTCACATAATGCATCTCATTATCTTTTACTGCAGTTATATCTGATCAATTGCACATTATTAATCTTTAGCTTTGGTTGAACAAATCCTTTTGCTTGGTTTGAACAGCAGCTACGCTAATTATGTTCCTATTTGTTCTGTTTCTGCCACGGGACTGACATCCTAACTAGGAATTACACAACCTTCAGTCTGGATCAGGAACACTTAAGAAGAGATGATGATGCCAACCCCTCAGAGGACTTCAGATGATATCAGCCCTGAAACACCATACATCACTACCCAATTTACTATAGTGATTTGATTGCAACATATAATCATTACTGTTAACATTGTACAAATTGTACAAACTTTAATTTAACAAACAAAAAACGAACAACTAGGTTGTTCTTGCCCACTGATTGGCCGGCTATAGGAGCTGGTATGCTGCTATGGCTGCTACATAGATCTTGAGTGTGGAAGGGGAGCATCCCTTTTTCCAACAGCTCTTGCAGGAAGGACAATTGTGTTAGGTCCTCTAGCCAGTGCTGGTTCCTCCAGAACAGGGCCACCAACAGAACTTTGTGTTCCTGTTCCCTGATTCGCCTGATAATCTGAGGGATCAGGGCAATCGGGGGAAGGCATCAAGGAGGAGGTTGGGCCAATTGTGGGCCAACACATCCTGATCCTTTTGAAAAATAAATTGGGCAGTGAGAGTTGTCTTCTGAGGCAAAGAGGTCGACTCCCGCCTTGCCAATATTCCATATTCTCTGAACAGTCAGGGGGTGGAGCATCCACTCGTCCAAGGGTACGTTGCTCAGAGATAGCATATCTGCACCCTGGTTCGGTCTGCCTGGTCAGTTTTGCTCTCTGTTGAAGCGTTAAGTTCATTAGCCTGCTATCAAAGTGGATAGTTGTGTGGGCACACGAATGGGCCCGGTTTCACAACAAAGATATTGCCTTAGGCACCCGGACTGAACGGGGTGCTCTTAAAAAATGCTTTGCACTGATACTAATCATTAGTGACAGCATTTTCCTTTAATCCGCCTAAAAGAATCAAAGTTATCACTGAGGCGACCAATAGCCTTGCAGTTACGCTGCGTTATTAGAAAGTGCTTCAGTCTCTGAGAAAATAAGGATTTTCCCATAGTGTCTTCGATGCAGTACGACTGAAAGTATCGAAAGGGAACTGTTTTATACCTTTGTAATACACTGATGAATACCAAAACCAGGTGGTGATGAGAAAGTCACATGATAAACTAAAGCCCATCACAAGCAGCTTTTTTTAATAGCACTAAGCTAATCTGAGACTTGTCATAACACTTGTCAGAGCATTGCTCTTTTGTTGATTTGGATTGTGTAAGAATTATAGTCTGCCTCGACCAAACTCCCACTCCAAGTAGACTATTCTCCTTTCAATACAAAGAGCTTAATTATCATAGAGATAGTATTCCCAATCTCAATAATATGTAAACATGATCTCCGGAGTGTTACTGCATCACCTATAGTGTGGGATCGGCAATGGGCCATCAAGGACCATCTGCTAACCAAAAGGGTACGTGAATTTAATTGCTAGGGATTCCAGATAATCCCATCACTGTAACATTTGGGAATTCTGGGAATGTCAATTTACGGTTATTCACAGTCAGTATTACTTACAATCTTTTACCGTTAACCATTTAACAGTTTTTTACTGTTAAATTACAGTAATAGCCACAGCCATATCACCCTGCAGCCCAAGACCGGTTGCCCACTGAAGCTAAGCAGGGTTGAGCCTGGTTAGTACCTGGATGGGAGACCTCCTGGGAAAACTAGGTTGCTGTTGGAAGAGGTGTTAGTGAGGCCAGTAGGGGGTGCTCACCCTGTGGTCTATGTGGGTCCTAATGCCCCAGTATAGTGATGGGGGCACTATACTGTAAAAAAGCACCGTCCTTCGGATGAGACGCTAAACCAAGGTTTTGACTCTCTGTGGTCATTAAAAATCCCATGACACTTCTCGTAAAGAGTAGGGGTGTGTCCCCGGTGTCCTGGCCAAATTCCCTCCTCTGGCCTTTGTCCATCATGGCCACCTAATAATCCCCATTCATTGAATTGGCTCTATCACTCTCTCCTCTCCACCTGTAGCTGGTGTGTGGTGAGCGCACTGGCGCCATTGAACTGTGGCTGCCGTCGCATCATCCAAGTGGATGCTGCACACTGGTGGTGGTTGAGGAGAGATCCCCCATACGATTGTAAAGCGCTTTGGGTGTACGGCAATACACAATAAAAGCACTATATAAATGCCTCATTCTATTCTATTCTATTCTAATTTTTTTTTACAGTGAAATACATCTTGATTTGATTTTTTTGGATATTTTGTCTGGTAATAAGACAAAAAATCTAAGTAAGAAAAGCATTTTTTGCAGCGTGCATCTCAAAACCACTGGAAGAACCTGAACTTCAGGGTTTCGCTCAAAGATTGAGCAAACACTTCAGAATATCACTATTTATTTATGAGCATGTATTATGGTTGTATGCTACGGATCATAGGAGAAAAATAAGTGATCTGTATGTGTCCTGGTGCTGTACCTCAGAAAAGCGTTTAATGAGCTCACGAGAGCTTCCAGAAGTAGTTCTTGGACGTGAAAGTAGAGGATCCACATGTGCCTCATCCACATTCTCTGTCTTCGATGACATGCAGAAAAACACACAGGAGCTCTTTTGAAAATGTTTCAAGGCATATCCTTTCATTACAAGAAACTTTTAAAGTTTTAAGTCTTTTAAAGACATTTAAGATGTTCTCTTTCTCATATTTACTTTAGTCACTGGCTGATCTCCACTGGAGCAGGGAGAGTCCAGTCCGGTCTGATACTGTCTATGATCCTGCAGGGGGCGCTCAACTTTTTCATTAATCTCCACCAACTGCAATGGAAACCATCAACATCTTCATGTCTGAGACGATATTTCAGTGCACAGTGAGACTGGTTTATCAGTCTGACCGGTTCCACTGCTCATTCAATTAATCACTCTGTCAGCAGAACGTCTTTCACTTTCACAACCATTCACTGCCTAATGGCAGGAATTTTACCATAAAAAAATGGTAGCAGCGTTTTACAGTTTACGGTTTTTAGTAAAAAACAAACACAGAATTGTTGACATTTTTGCAGATTTATTAAAAAAGAAAAACTGAAATATCACATGGTCCTAAGTATTCAGACCCTTTGCTGAGACACTCATATATTTAACTCAGGTGCTGTCCATTTCTTCTGATCATCCTTGAGATGGTTCTACACCTTCATTTGAGTCCAGCTGTGTTTGATTATACTGATTGGACTTGATTAGGAAAGCCACACACCTGTCTATATAAGACCTTACAGCTCACAGTGCATATCAGAGCAAATGAGAATCATGAGGTCAAAGGAACTGCCTGAAGAGCTCAGAGAGAGAATTGTGGCAAGGCACAGATCTGGCCAAGGTTACAAAAAATTTCTGCTTAAGGTTCCTAAGAGCAAAGTGGCCTCCATAATCCTTAAATGGAAGACCCAGTTTGGGACGACCAGAACCCTTCCTTGGTGAGAGAGGTAAAGAAGAACCCAAAGATCAGTGTGGCTGAGCTCCAGAGATGCAGTCGGGAGATGGGAGAAAGTTGTAGAAAGTCAACCATCACTGCAGCCCTCCACCAGTCGGGGCTTTATGGCAGAGTGGCCCGACAGAAGCCTCTCCTCAGTGCAAGACACATGAAAGCCCGCATGGAGGACTCCAAGATGGTGAGAAATAAGATTCTCTGGTCTGATGAGACCAAGATAGAACTTTTTGGCCTTAATTCTAAGCGGTATGTGTGGAGAAAACCAGGCACTGCTCATCACCTGTCCAATACAGTCCCAACAGTAAAGCATGGTGGTGGCAGCATCATGCTGTAGGAGTGTTTTTCAGGACGACTGGTTGCAATCGAGGGAAAGATGAATGCGGCCAAGTACAGGGATATCCTGGATGAAAACCTTCTCCAGAGCGCTCAGGACCTCAGACTGGGCCGAAGGTTCACCTTCCAACAAGACAATGACCCTAAGCACACAGCTAAAATAATGAAGGAGTGGCTTCACAACAACTCTGTGACTGTTCTTGAATGGCCCAGCCAGAGCCCTGACTTAAACCCAATTGAGCATCTCTGGAGAGACCTGAAAATGGCTGTCCACCAACGTTTACCATCCAACCTGACAGAACTGAAGAGGATCTGCAAGGAGGAATGGCAGAGGATCCCCAAATCCAGGTGTGAAAAACTTGTTGCATCTTTCCCAAAAAGACTCATGGCTGTATTAGATCAAAAGAGTGCTTCTACTAAATACTGAGCAAAGGGTCTGAATACTTAGGACCATGTGATATTTCAGTTTTTCTTTTTTAATAAATCTGCAAAAATGTCAACAATTCTGTGTTTTTCTGTCAATATGGGGTGCTGTGTGTACATTAATGAGGAAAAAAAAATGAACTTAAATGATTTTAGCAAATGGCTGCAATATAACAAAGAGTGAAATATTTAAGGGGGTCTGAATACTTTCTGTACCCACTGTATGTAGAAGGTGCACAGTGCCATTCACACAAACAATAATAAATAATAAACATTCATTTACCAACATTAGATGTAGCATACAACCATAATGTGCAAACCTGCTAAAAAAAAAACTAAGAAGAAAGAGTTTTTAAAAAAAAAAAAAAAAAAAAAAAAAATTAAAATGTAGTGCAGGGAATTCTGGTAATGTCAATTTACTGTTGTTCACTGTAAATTTTACCATTTAACAGGTTTTTACTGTAGCATTTTTACAGTTTTTTACTGTTAAATTCATGGTCATTTTTTTACAGTGTAGAAAATCCATCTTGTTTTAAGATTTTATAGATATTTTGTCTGGTAACAAGACAAAAAAATCTAAGTAAGAAAAGCATTTTTTGCAGCGTGCATCTCAAAACCACTGGAAGAACCTGAACTTCAGGGTTTCGCTCAAAGATTGAGCAAACACTTCAGAATATCATGATTTATATATGAGCATGTATTATGGTTGTATGCTACAGATCATATTTGTATGAGAAAAAGAAGTGATCTGTATGTGTCCTGGTGCTGTACCTCAGAAAAGCGTTTAATGAGCTCACGAGTGCTTCCAGATGTAGTTCTTGGATGTGAAAGTGGAGGATCCACATTCTCTGTCTTCAGTGACATGCAGAAAAACACACATGGAGCTCTTTTGAAAATGTTTCAAGGCATATCCTTTCATTACAAGAAACTCAAACATTTAAGATGTTATCTGTATAGAGGAACTGATGTTCTATTTCTCATATTTACTTTAGTCACTGGCTGATCTCCACTGGGGCAGGGACAGTCCAGTCCGGTCTGATACTGTCTAGGTTCCTGCAGGGGGCGCTCAACTTTCTCATTCATCCCCACCAACTGCAATGGAAACCATCAACATCTTCACGTCTGAGATGATGTTTCAGTGCACAGTGGGACCAGTTCCACTGCTCATTCAACTCATCACTCATCATTCTGTCAGCAGAACATTTTTCACTTTCACAACCATTCACTGCCTAAAACTATCAGCATCATCATCTGTTTAGCTTGAGCATTCTTAAATATGCTGATAATCGATGAAGATTAATGATGTTCTCACCTGGTGGGCTGCGTGAGCCTTTCGCGGAGCAGGTTTAGGAGGAGATCGCTGAAGAACAGATCAGAAATCATTCCGAAAAAAATGCCTTTCTTAGATATTTTGTCTCGCTTCCAGACAAAATATCCAAAAATTCTTAAATCAAGATGGATTTTTTAGACACATAAAAAATATTACCTTGTTTTCAGAAAAACAAGTTGTGAGCTTTTGCTTAGAATAAAATAATCTTATTTCAAACAGAAAACACGATTATTTTGCTTACCCCATTGGCAGATTATTTAGCACTTAATTTTGATGTGTTTTTCTGAAAACAAGACAATACATTTTACAGTATAAAAAAGAAAACTGTAAAATGTATGGTAGAAAACCGGCAGCTGAGGTTGCCAGAATTTTACTGTAAAAAATATGGTAGCAGCGTTTTACAGTTTTTAGTAAAATTTACAAGTAAATACTGTAATTTACGTAATTTATTTAACTGATATAATTTTAAGTACTGAAATCTGTTTTATACCTTTGTAATACACTGCTAAACACCAAAACCAGGTGGTGATGAGAAAGTTACATGATAAACTAAAGCCCATCACAAGCTGCTTTTAAATATTAACATGTATAAAAAAGTGCACAGTGCCATTCACACAAACACTAAACAACATCACAGTAACACACATGAAACTGAAATAATGCAATAAGCATTCATTTAACAACATTAGATGTAGCATACAACCCTAATGTACAAACCTGCTAAGAAAAAACTAAGAAGAAAGAGTTATTTCAAAAAAAAAAAAAATGTAACACAGGGAGTTCTGGGAATGTCAATTTACGGTTATTCACTGTAAATTTTACAGTCTTACCGTTAACCATTTAACAGGTTTTTACTGTTAAATTCACAGTCATTTTTGACAGTGAAATCCATCTTTATTTAAGAATTTTTGGATATTTTTTCTGGTAACAAAGTAGGAAAAGCATTTTTTTCCCAGTGTGCATCTCAAAACCACTGGAAGAACCTGAACTTCAGGGTTTCGCTCAAAGATTGAGCAAACTACAGTGTGTAATTGTACTTTACTAGTCTGTTTATGTTTGGATGACTTCTGTTTTTAAATTTTAATAACTAGTATTTCAGTGAAATAATGGCGCATTTGTAAACTACCAGATTGGCACTGATAATACAGAAATATGAACAGTGCAATATTATAAATCACAGATCCGTTGTATTTCTCGTAAACAATGCCAGCAACAACTACAAAATGAAATCACATGAATTACACAGACATCTGCAGGTTGAGAATACAAGTCAAATCACTTACTTTGTCCATCTTCTGTTAAAGCTCACAGTCACAGTGTTTCTGTCTGCGGTATGGAAGACAAACCAGATCATGACACACAATCATCAGGCTCCAATTCAGTAAAACACTTTCACTTACGACACAAAGAAACGTTTACAAATGTCCGTTTATTGTTTTAGACTTCATAGTTTGAATGCTTTGTGTATAAAGGCGTTTACTTAAACTTGATGCAGTGAGGACTGAAGTGATTTAATGTCAACCCCTGTAGCTTTGAGCGCATATTTATATTTGTACTAAGATGAAAAAATATCCTTTAAATAAACACATTTGAGATTCACACTCTTAAAAACAAAGTGGTGAACTGATTATTTGAAATGTAAATATTCATATTAGAAGGCTTGTATTATTAATCAAGACAATTATTGTTTTCATTACGATTATGTATCCATGTATCCTATATATATATATATATATAAATATATATATATATATTATACTGGTGTCTTTGTAATTTGAAGTATTACTCTCTGCTAAAGATTCAGTATGCAGGCGCTGGCTAAGCTCTTCTTCTATTACTAGTTTCCTGTCTTTATCTTGTGATTAATAACGTGTTTGTAAAATGCTGCATCTTGGAACACGGTTTGAGAGATTAGCAATGTGTTAGATGCATAGTTCATGCTAGGCCCAAAGGTGTTAAAACCACAATGTTTAAAACCGAAAAAGTTTGTTCACTGAAAGGTTTCTTAGGGAAACAAACACTTAAGTACAATAAAGCACAGATTAAAGTGCAAAACCAATTTTATTTAATCTCAGTTAATGCATTAACATTAACAATGAGCAACATTTGTTACAGAACTTGTTTTTTTGCTAGTTTATGTCCGTTAAATAAAACAGTTACAACTTTTGTGTTATTAAATGTTGAAACAAACTAAGATTAATAAATTCTTCAGAAGATTTTTATTGGCGGTTTATGTTCAGTAACAGAGCCTTAATGTAAATTGTAACTGAATAATAAAGAATCACAAGCAAGCATTTCCAAACCATATCAACAGCATTCAAATATAAATAAAGTTTGAATATATAAACAGCCTATTAAGTCTTTAAGTATTAGGCGCTGTGATTAAACACAAAAGCTGCGTCCTCCAGAGGTCACATTTGAAGGCTGCACACATCATTAAGGATGTCTTATTTAAGAAAAGAAGGTGTAAAAAACATATCTTTTTTATTTTTTTATTTTGCAACTTAAGTTTAGACTTCCCTTATGATGTGTGCAGCCTTCAAATGCGACCTCTGGAGGACGCAGCCTTCCAAATGAAACGTAGCTAAAGTTGCACATCTGCTTTGTTAACCTGGTTTCCGTGGTAACAGCTGCATGTCTACTGTTCCATCAGCGCCATCTGCTGTCAGAGAGTGAATATGCAATATTGTGCATGCTTATTATTGTAATATATTGTATTACTGACATGTCTAATTTCATAAAATGCTCCCTATGATGAAAAATGTCTCATTTTACACTCTTTAAAATAAAGGTTTTAAAAGGGTGTTTTCACAGTGATGCCACAGAAGAACCACTTTGGTTCCCAAAAAACCTGTCAGTGAACAATTCTTGAAGGGACCATTTTGAAGAACCTTTTGTGGAATGGAAAGGTTTTCGTGGATGGTGAATGTCCTTCATGGAACCATCGATGCTCATAAACATCGGCGACATTTGACTTTTTTGGATGTGTATTAAAACAAGTGCCCTCCCATATTGCAATGCACCAAAGCAGTCAATACAGTGCAGTCAAGAATAACTTAAAGAGGTTGCCAACGTTTACTAAACTGTGGAGAAGAAAAAAGATGTTTACACTGTGAAATGAGTGTCTTACTTACAGATCCGTACACACATCTGTGTTGTTTGACGAGATTCAATTCAATTCAAATAGTGAAAGAAAAATTATCAAAAATAATGAAAGATAATACATGCATGTTTTTTCCTTCTGGAGCATCAGTGAGTGTTTGAACCTTCTGTAATAGTTGCATATGAGTCTCTCAGGTGTCCTCAGTGTGAAAAGATTATCTCAAAATCATACAGTCATTGTTGGAAAGGGTTCAAATACACAAAAATGCTGGAAAACCAAAGAATTTGTGGGAGCTGAAGGATTTTTCTGAAGAACAGCAGGCAGTTTAACTGTTCAGGACAAACAAGGGACTCATGAACGACTATCACTAAACAAAAAAACAGGGAACAACACAGTATTACGAATCAAGGGGATGTACATTTTTGAACAGGGTCATTTTTATAAATTCAACTATTGTTTTCTCTTGTGGACTATATGTGAATGTCTTTTATGTGAAATATCTTATTCAGGTCAGTACTAAATAAAAAATAACATGCATTTTGTGTGATCCATCTTATTTTGCTAAAAGAATTAACATTTTGCAGATTCTGCAAGGGGTATGTAAACTTTTGAGCTGTAGTTCCTATTCATATCAGCCTGGAAAATCAAAACTTTTTATTTTCTATCAGTCTTAGTACACAACTCTTTGGTCATTTTTTGAGAGAGATGCTAATGGTCTAATCAGCTTTAAGGATTTATGCTAAGCTATGCCAAAAGTGTTAACGCCCGGAGATCGGCTGAATGGCTTAAAAACTGTAAAACTCATCCGTTTAACTCTAGGGGAGTTGGGAAATAGGTTATTTGGTTATATGGGAATATTTTTTTTTAAAAGGTGGAGTGTTCCTTCAAAATTTTAAGTTGAATCAACTCAAATATCTCAGTTTTTACTTTCAAGTTGACTAATCTTTTTCTGAGTCGACTGAGCTTAAAATTTTACACTGCAAAAAATGCTTTTCTAGCTTAGATTTTTGTCTTGTTTCAGCCAAAATATCTAAAAATTCTTAAATCAAGAATTATTTTCTAGACAAGTACACATTAATGTCTTGTTTTCAGAAAAAAGTTTAAATTAAGTGTGTTTTTGCTTGAAACAAGCAAAATAATCTAGTCTTCTGCTTGAAATAAGATTATTTTTCTTACCTCATTGGTAGATTATTTTGCTTGTTTCAAGCAAAAACTTACTTAATTTTGACTTCTTTTTTCTGAAAACAAGACAATAATTTTTACTTGTCTAGAAAATCCTTCTTGATTTAAGAATTTTTAGATATTTTGGCTGGAAACAAGACAAAAAATCTTAGCTAGAAAAGCATGTTTTGCAGTGTATGGCAGCCAGGTAACAAATGATTTTAAGTTGACTCAACAAATAGCTAATGGTCTAATCAGCGTGACTCCTCAGCTCTCAGCGGAACATGTTTTTGATGCGTATGAGCTGGTCAATGTTCTCTTTGAGTTTCAGAGCCACCTCTCGGATCTCAGCGGCGAACGAACACCCCGAGCCTTTCTTCAGCCTCTGAGCGCTGTCTTTAGTGAAGTACGAGTCCAGATCCGCGACGAAAGCCTGGACCACGTGAGTGTTTCTGCTCAGAGCGTCGATGACGTCAGAGTTTTCGAGCCGCTCCATCAGCTTCAGGACGTCTGCCGCGTCTGCGCCGACTCCGGGCTCCAGTCTCCAGAGGTGCTTCATCCCACTGATGATGAACTTCAGGCCCTCCTCCACATCCACCATCTGGGTCTGATAGCTCTGGAGGATTTTCTCCACCTTCCTCCTGGCCAGAGTCTTTTTGACTTTCTTGTTGATGGCGACTGACACGCTGGTGATGACTCCGGACACCGCCCCGCAGATGCCGATCCCCGACACGGCCAGCCAGAGTCCGGAGGTCACAGGCACCAGAGCGATGCCAGCAAATATCGCCGCTGTTCCACTGGCCCCAACGGTGATGCCCGTGATGTCTGCGATGCGCAATTTCTTCATCTTCTTGTCCAGTTCGTCAGCGATGCAGTTGATCTGGGTGATGAAGTTCATCATGCTGGTGCCGCGGTCGAACAGAACCCGCTGGTAGAGCTGAACTCCTGATCGGATCCGATGAACCGTCTGAGCAATCAGTCTAGAAGAGAAAGCAGACGGACGCTGAGACGGCTGTGTTTGACAGAAGAACAGAATAAAGCGTGCGGGTTACCTGCTCTGATCCTCCTGCTGCTCAGCATCAAACAGATCATCCCAGCCTACAGGACAAACACACAAACATCCAGACTAAAAAAGTTACTTTGGAAAAGTCCACCCAAGTCGAGTCCGAGTTGAGTCTGAGTCTTTGTCCAATCGAGTCCGAGACGAGTCTAAAATGGGCCGAGTCGAGTCCCAAAGGGCTGAGCCCAAGTCGAGTCCGAGTCCAATGAAACACTACTGTTTTTTAGTATCTTAACATTGTTTTAACCTTTATATAACACAATGTCAACTGAAATGTAACAAAAGCTAACTACAGTCATGTAGCAGAAGTTGTGGCTGACTTGATTTATCTATTGTGACATACAGTGGGTACAGAAAGTATTCAGACCCCCTTAAATTTTTCACTCTGCTATATTGCAGCCATTTTCTAAAATCATTTAAGTTTATTTTTTTCCCTCATTAATGTACACACAGCACCCCATATTGACAGAAAAACACAGAATTGTTGACATTTTTGCAGATTTATTAAAAAAGAAAAACTGAAATATCACATGGTCCTAAGTATTCAGACCCTTTGCTCAGTATTTAGTAGAAGCACCCTTTTGATCTAATACAGCCATGAGTCTTCGGCCCAGTCTGAGGTCCTGAGCGCTCTGGAGAAGGTTTTCGACCAGGATATCCCTGTACTTGGCCGCATTCATCTTTCCCTCGATTGCAACCAGTCGTCCTGAAAAACACCCCCACAGTATGATGCTGCCACCACCATGCTTCACTGTTGGGACTGTATTGGACAGGTGATGAGCAGTGCCTGGTTTTCTCCACACATACCGCTTAGAATTAAGGCCAAAAAGTTCTATCTTAGTCTCATCAGACCAGAGAATCTCACCATCTTGGAGTCCTCCATGCGGGCTTTCATGTGTCTTGCACTGAGGAGAGGCTTCTGTCGGGCCACTCTGCCATAAAGCCCCGACTGGTGGAGGGCTGCAGTGATGGTTGACTTTCTACAACTTTCTCCCATCTCCCGACTGCATCTCTGGAGCTCAGCCACACTGATCTTTGGGTTCTTCTTTACCTCTCTCACCAAGGCTCTTCTCTAGGAAGGGTTCTGGTCGTCCCAAACATCTTCCATTTAAGGATTATGGAGGCCACTGTGCTCTTAGGAACCTTAAGTGCAGCAGAAATTGTTTTGTAACCTTGGCCAGATCTGTGCCTTGCCACAATTCTGTCTCTGAGCTCTTCAGGCAGTTCCTTTGACCTCATGATTCTCATTTGCTCTGACATGCACTGTGAGCTGTAAGGTCTTATATAGACAGGTGTGTGGCTTTCCTAATCAAGTCCAATCAGTATAATCAAACACAGCTGGACTCAAATGAAGGTGTAGAACCATCTCAAGGATGATCAGAAGAAATGGACAGCACCTGAGTTAAATATATGAGCATCACAGCAAAGGGTCTGAATACTTAGGACCATGTGATATTTCAGTTTTTCTTTTTTAATAAATCTGCAAAAATGTCAACAATTCTGTGTTTTCTGTCAATATGGGGTGCTGTGTGTACATTAATGAGGGAAAAAAATGAACTTAAATGATTTTAGTAAATGGCTGCAATATAACAAAGAGTTAAAAATGTAAGGGGGTCTGAATACTTTCCGTACCCACTGTATTTCAGAGTGAAGCAGCTTTTAGAATGTGAAAAATTATAGGGCAGGACTTGATTTAATTTGATGTTATATAGTGAATGAATAAATTCAAGGGTGGGGAGGTAGATTGGATGGGACCTAAAGAGCAGAAAATACACCTTAGAGCTTTCGGACAGACAGATAGATAGATCATCATCATTAGTATTGGCCAATATAATATATCATATAAAGGTATACCAATACTGCTACTGGTGTCTCTATTAAATGCATTTTTCCTTAATTTTACCCATTAATTATAGTCATTCAACATTACAGTATAATTGAAAGCCAATATTTTTTTAACATTTAATAGGCTCTGAAATATATGACAACTTTTAATTTAACCCTTTAACTGTCACGCCCTATCTTGAACATAGATGTGAACATTTAATCCAAAGTTAAATTTTTATAATTCATGGACGAGAACATTTTGTAGTATGATTTTGATGTACATTTTCCACGGTAATGCAATGTCTGATTTTAACATGGTTTTCAAAGGATGAATTTTGAGATTTAAAGTTTTCTACTGATATATAATTTCTTATGAATTCTAAAGTGTGTTAGAGAAAAAGGCAATGAAGAAATATTTTTTTTCCTACATAATTTGTAACACAAACCAGTGGTCAACTATCTATTTAGGAGTCTTAGACCTTTCCAACGATATATAGTTTGTCATGATTAGATTAGGATTTATTTGTAAAATGGTGAAGTAAACATAGGCGCCCCACTGAGGGGACAATTAAGGGGTTAAAGAACTTTAAGTTGGATTTCAGTAAGTTGGCTTTGCCGATTTAACAAAAATACACATTTTTGACAGAATGTATGCTGTTTGTGTTAACAGCTAAAATTCTTTAAAAAAGGATAAAAAAAAGTTCCTAAAGATGCACAAGGGTTAAAAGGACTTGAGGAACTTTCAGATGTTTGAGCTCCTACCTGCCCACAGCCCACTTTTATCACGCAAACCGCCGCCTGACTCCTGATGAGACAAAATCATCATCAAACCCGCTGTCGGCATCACTCATGGAGATATAAGAGAGAAGAGAGATGCTTTACCGTCAAATTGGATGAGAAACACGTCCCCTTCGCTGCACAATCATCTCCATCCTGAAGATTCACAAATAAATTACTACACTGTAAAACGTTTCAACTTAAAAACTTCAGTTTAGCAGCTGCCATACAATTTTAAGTTAAATCAACTTAAAAATACAAGTAATTTGAAGTGAGAAGTTAATTCGACTTAAAAATACAAGTCATTTTAATTAATGTTATTGTAGTGAGTTGAAATAACTTGAAGTTTTAACACATTTTTTTGAAATTGTTTTTTAGTTTTTAAGTTGAAACTAGTGAAAACTTTTTACAGTCGCTCAATAAATACAAAATAAAGCAGCTTCTGAAAGTATTTGGACACTTCAGTGACATACAATTCTGAATGTTATTAGTCAGTGTTGGGGAAAGTTACTTTTAAAAGTAATGCGTTACAATATTGCGTTACTCCCTAAAAAAGTAACTAATCACGTTACTTAGTTACTTTTTATGGAAAGTAATGCGTTACATTACTTTTGCGTTACTTTTTAAATCTGGGCAGGACTTGCTTGTTTTTTTGAAATATAAAAACGTTAGATTCTTAGCAAAAGTAAAAGCCCTATCACACCAAAATGAAATAAAGTGAATAAACCTAAGGCTAAATGAAAATTAAATTGACGTCTGTACAGTAGAACTGTAGAAAAAAGAAAGTTCAACACTCTCCAGCAATGAGAAAAAAAACGTTTTGCTTATTAGTACACTGCAAAAAATGTTTTTCTTACTTAGATTTTTGTCTTGTTTCCAGCCCAAATATCTAAATCTTTTTAAATATCTTAGATTCTTAAAAATTTTCTAGACAAGTAAATAATTATTGTCTTGTTTTTTTGAAAACAAGGCACAATTAAGTGTGTTTTTGCTTGAAACAATCTCCCAATAGGGTAAGCAAAACAATCTTGTTTTCTGTTTGAAATAAGATTTTTTTGCTCACCCCATTGGCAGATTATTTAGCCTGTTCTAAGCAAAAACTCACTTAATTTTGACTTGTTTTTTCTGAAAACAAGAAAATAATTATTTACTTGCCTGAAAATCCTTCTTGATTTAAGAATTTTTTGATATTTTGGCTGGAAACAAGACAAAAAATGTAAGTAAGAAAAGTATTTTTGCAGTGTACGGTTGACAAACAAAAGGTCGGTTGGATCAACAAAAGGTCAGCAGCAAAGTCATTGGTTAATAAAATGGGATTAAATATTTAAAGGAAACAAAAAAGTAACTGCCGTTAACTCAGATATTTTCTTGGAAATTAAAAAAGAATGCGTTGCTTTACTAGTTACTTGAAAAAAGTAATATTATTACGTAACTTGCTTTACTTGTAGTGCGTTACCCCCAACACTGGTTATTAGAGACAAAATATAGCTAACGAAATTATTTCTGAAGAAACTGTCAATTTTGAGAGAGAGGTTTAAATGCTACACTGTGAAAAAAAACGACTTAAAAAAGTACGTAACATTTTATGTTTACTCAACTCAAATATCTACGCTTTCATGTAGTACAACTTAACATTTCATGTTGACTAAACTTAAAATTTGAAGGCAGCGCAAACACTTTTTTTTAAAGTTGAAACTACTTTTTTTTTTACAGTGTAGTCTAAAACAATACAGCTATGGCTCAGAGAGACGCTTTTGCATCAGTAATGAATATGAAATGTTTAAAAGAGTAAATTATGGAGTAATATTACCGATTCGATTGCACTAAGATGACTATCAGATGAGAAGTCACTCAACTAGAAATGATCTGAATAGTCTGCAGCTGCTTATAGCTGATATTGAATTTGTCTCATATTTCATGAATTTTGCATCAATGTTTCTGTTCATTACGGTGCAGCTGCTGTATTGAATAAAGAGCTACAGAAATAAACACAACATTCAGATGTTCTGAAGCATGTTAAATGTGTGTAAATATGTTTTTCTGCCGCTGTGTGCATGTGTGTTTTGTTTTGTGAGACCTGATGGTCATCTGGCAGCACTAAGACCTCCACATACAGGCTCTGGTCTGATTCGCTTCTGACGGGTTCCTGGATCTCTCCAACATTTTCATGTACTGGAGTAACATCACATGAATGTCTGGAGAGACTGTCTTTGCCAGGTTTTTTAGGAACTGGCTGCAGCTTCACCTGAGACGAAATAAAAATGAACATTCAAAAGCAATAATGAAAACATTTTAGTGCGACTAATGAACAGTTTTTACATATCTTTCTTGACTCATGTAGATTTAAAATGCAAAATAATTATTTTGGTTTCCAAATGATAATTGGATGCCAGAGACGGAGAACATGATGAGTTCATGTCAGCATTCATTTCTTATCATATACAACTGTAAGTACACTACTGTTCAAACGTTTGGTTCATCAAGGACACTGCTTTTCTTGCTTAGAATTTTGTCTTGTTTTCAGCCAAAATATCAAAAAATTCTTAAATCAAGAAGGATTTTCTAGACAAGTAAAAATAATTGTCTTGTTTTCAGAAAAAAGAAGTTAAAATTAAGTGATTTTTTGCTTGAAACAAGCAAAATAATCTGCCAATGGGGTAAGCAAAATAATCAAGTTTTCTGCTTGAAATAAGATAATTTTGCTTACACTGCAAAAAATGCTTTTCTAGCTTAGATTTTTTGTCTTGTTTCCAGCCAAAATATCTAAAAGTTCTTAAATCAAGAAGGATTTTCTAGATGAGTAAAAATTATTGTCTTGTTTTCAGAAAAAAATAAGTTAAAATGAAGTGAGTTTTTGCTTGAAACAAGCAAAATAATCTAGTCTTCTGCTTGAAATAGGATTATTTTGTTTACCCCATTGGCAGATTATTTTGCTTGTTTCAAGCAAAATTTTGACTTCTTTTTTCTGAAAACAAGACAATAATTTTTACTCATCTAGAAAATCCTTCTTGATTTAAGAATTTTTAGATATTTTGTCTAGAAACAAGACAAAAAATCTTAGCTAGGAAAGCATTTTTTGCAGTGTACCCCATTGGCAGATTATTTTGCTTGTTTTAAGCAAAAACTCACTTAATTGTGGCTTATTTTTTCTGAAAGCAAGACAATAATTTTTACTTGTCTAGAAAATCCTTCTTGATTTAAGAATTTTTTTATATTTTGGCTAAAAACAAGACAAAAAAAAAAACTAAGTAAGAAAAGGATTTTTTCAAAGAAGCAGTTCATCTGAACTTTTTATTCACCTGTGAAATGTGTGATGTTTTCCACAAAGAAAAGTGCTGCACAACTGTTTTCAACATTGATAAAAATCAGAAATGTTTGTTGAGCAGTAAATCAGCATATTAGACTGATTTCTGAAGGATCGTGTGACACTGAAAATTCAGCTTTGATCACAGCTGTAATGAGGAGTCTGCTGAGTGAGATCCAAGTGCAATTTTATTTAAATAATAATCAGGGTACCACAGGCAGGGGTCCATGCAAAGGTCGAGGCAGGCAGCTAGCAAACTAAGGATAATCCGTAGACAGGCGTGGGTCAAAAGGCAGGCAGAGATCAATCAGAATCAGCAAACAAACAAGGTCAACAACAGGAAAACAAACATGGGAAGAAATGCTCAGAAATGTAGCCACAGCAATACAAGACTTTGCAAAGAACTGAGTGTGAGTGTGCAAGTGATCAGCCAGGAAAAGGGGTTATGGGAAATGGAGTTTGTGGTAGAGTTAAGAGTTTTAGTGATGGTTCCCTCTGGTGGTGAACCACAGAGGCTTGATTTGTGACAACAGCAATCAATTACATTTAAACAGACACTCAAATAGAAAACTATTAGTTATTTTAAACCGTAATAATATTACACAGTTTTACTGTATTTTTGATCAAATAAATGCAGAAAAGACTTTATTCGGAAACATTAAGACATCATTACCGACCCCATGCGCTTGAGTGTTGGCTTCTTCTGAACAGAGCATGATCCTCCTGTGGGACAAATACAAACCAAACAAAAAACAATTACATTAACAAAGACACATGCTCACCTGGGGGGTGTTGCATAAAACAAGTTTACTAAATAAGCCAGGCTTATTTCAGTTAGTCTAAATTATTGTCATTTGATTTGGCTTAAAATAAATCAGACTAACTGAAATAAGCCTGGCTTAGTTGGTAAACTTGTTTTATGGAACATCCCCCTGGTCTTTATGTTTAAACACAAGAGCGTCAAACATGCAGCTCTACATGGTTAAGAGGTTCATTGATAAGTGTTAATGTGACATTATTATAGTAAAAAAAAAAAAAGAAATCAGTGCCCTGCAGAAAATAAAAGTTCATTTTCTTTGTTGTACAGCGAATCAAAGATAACAAAGGGTTCCTTTACAATAATAGTACAATTATTATTATTATTATTATTATTATCTTCTGTGATAATATGGTAAGTGTTGTTGTAATGATGTGCAATCTGACATTATCAAGTAGGCTATATCCCAAATCACACACACGCACGTTGATTTATTAGTCTTTAAACTCAAAATTCCAGGCATTATAATTTGTAGACCGCAAAAATGCTCCTGTATGCTGTTTAAATTTATATAATTTAATGTTGTTAACTAAATCTATATCACACAAAGTGTTCCGTTTCAGATATCAGCATAACACATTTAATAATAATTTTCTACAAGTTCAGTAAAGCAATAAGTGACTTACATTTTAGACATAATATTACTTGCTTTTGCTCAATTTTGCCAACAAAAATAGTTCCAAACAAAGATCACAGCACTGTTTTGCGTCTCTGAGCAATGAACAGTGTTTGCTTATTGAATGAATGAGCTTTTTGAACAAATCGTTTGATTAAAATGATTCAGTAATTCACTCATTAACACAGTCAAATGCTTTGTTCCTGAATGAATCAGCCATTTGAATTAATTGGTTGAATTTCAATGACTCACTCATTAGCAGTCACTTGCTGCCACCTACTGGCAGTTTTAATTTCACATTTAGATTATTTCAGATATCAGTACTCAACATTTTATGTTAAAAACAAAACATTAGGCCTATTTATGCATTTGTAACTGCAGTTCAAATGCATTCATGGCCCTTCTGAGATACATTAAATACATCTAAATGCTAAATCTAAATTAGAATTTAGAATTATTATTATTTTTTTTATGTTGGAATGAAAGAGACTACGCACCGAAATAAGTGCTTCTTATTCTTATCCAAAAATACGAAATGGAAGAAAGAGTTAAAACCAAACACAATCTTGCTACTCAAGCTGTGTGTGAACATTTTATATATGTTTATTTGCATTTACTTATACTTTTACATTCAATACTTAGTACGTTTAAGATATATAAAAAAATACATTTTTTTGTACTTAAGTGCAATAAATAACACATGCTTTAAGACTTTTAAACATGCATACATATTACTCAAGTAATATTCTAAACGGTGACTTCAACTTCTACCAAAGTCATTTTCTGGTAAGATATCTGTACTTTTGCTGTAGTATGGCTTTCAGGTACTTTATACAACACTGCCAATAAGATTCAGCTCTATAGTGTCATATTTCTGTCTGATGTTGAACTAACCCGTCCTTCACAGGCTCACATTGAATCTTATACAAATGCGACACTTCCTCAGAGCATCTTAAGAGTTCAAGCACCTTTAGCAGAAGAACATGTTGCATATGCAACCAGTTTTTAAAGAATCTTTGCTTTATGTCTAAAAATAACAGAATTTGTTAACATAATAACTTAAAGAGACAAATCACCCAAAACTGAACATTCTGTCATTCTATCAGTTCCAAACCGGTGTTTCTTTCAGTTGTTGAACACAAAAGAAGATATTTCAATGAATGTGTAGCCAAACCGTTGATGTAGAAGTAGAGGTCATCATCTACCATCAACTGCTTGGTTACCTACTGTTTTATGGTGCTTAATTTCCTACACCTTCTACCTTATTTTGTTTATTCTCAGGTTAGGCAAAGAAAGTCAAATCTGTCTCATAAGCATCTGAAGTTTTAATACTTACAGAATAGGCCTCAGAAGACTTGTCCGTGGTCTGTTCTGCTCAAGTCTTTTGGCATACAGGCTTCTTGGTTATAAACGGGTATAGTTGTATTGTCTAGGTTAAATACTTTAAATACTAGTATATAAATAAGAAATAAAAACACAAATAATTTGCGAGCTTTGTTGGTCGAAGGCATCAATAGCAGGTCATCTGGCTGTTGCAGAAAATCAGCATCTGACCTCATCATCACACTTCAGTCTTTTATAGACAACATGAGTTCTGGAAATACCCTAAGGGTGTACTCATACTAGACCTTCTGAACCAAGCCCGAGTGCGTTTGACCCCTAAAACACGGTTCGTTTGACTAGTGAGGCCCGGTTGGAAGAGCTGGATAATCGCGCTCAGGCTCGGTTCAGGGCAATCGTGCCTAGTGTGAGTACACCTTAAGTAGATGTCTATATAAGACCCGTTATTTTTGCATTCCTCTTCTTGGGATTCTTCCCCGTTGCTGCCTTCTTCGCCTCGTCAACAACAGAACACCTAACGGTAATGTCTGAATTCCTTTTGGTTTTTCCTAATAAATGCTTTAAAACAACAAGTGTGGTGTTTTACTTAACGAACCACTTTCTGAATAAATCAAATACAATACTAGGCATGTTGTCTTTTTTAATAAACCACAAATTGCATATTTTTTTTTCAACACCCCAGTCTTGCACGTTTGTCCTGCGTTTACTCGTTTATCTCAAAACTGATGTATGGCACATAACCTTTCTTATTTTTGTCATATTTGCTTAGATTAGTATACACTTGTCCTGGCGGATGTCTGATTGTTTCTTAGCCACCTTGAAATATATTGGAAATGGAGGCATTTTCAACAGACGTCTACAAAATAACACATTGAGACCATGGTCTTCTTTAGCATTCACTAATTTTATCCCAAGAACAGGCAACAATAAAGGAAACTAAGCCACAATGTGCATGTTTTCTATGCTACTAGTTTCAAGTATATATTTAGATGCAGCAATTCTGAGTGTTGCTCAGCTCGTCTCTAAATCTAGTTTAAATCTAGACTAAAGACCCATCTCTTTGACCTGGCTTACACATAACACATTTAAATATTTCTAATATTCAAATCCGTTAAAGGATTGTTAGGCTGCATTAATTAGGTCAACCGGAACCGGGAACACTTCCCATAACACCTGATGCAAAAAAAATGGCATCTACGCTAATATTGTCTGTCTCCTGCTTATTCCGAGGTCAGATCCAGTCTGTATCCTGAACAGTTGGCCACTGCAGTTCCCTGATCCAGTTTGTATCCAGATGGTGGGTCAGTACATATAGACCCCCTCTACAGGTCTGTATGGGAGTATAAACTACTTGTTTATTGGTCAGAGGACAACTGAGCCTGGTTTCTCCCAAGGTTTTTTTTTCTCCATCAGTGTCACAGATGGAGTTTTGGTTCCTTGCCACTGTCCCCTATGGCTTGCTCAGTTGGGGACAACAACTAAATTGGGGACAAACAATTTATTAATTTGGAACTATTGATTAATTTCCTCAAACTAAAATTGTTTAAAGTTTCTTTTGACTTATTGATATATTACTTTCCCATTTGATACTGTAAAGTTGCTTTGATACAATTTGTATTGTAAAAAGCGCTACATAAATAAAGTTGACTTAACTTGACTTATTGTGAGTTTTAGCGTTTTTTTAATCCATTCAGCCGATCTCCACACTTTTAGCATAAATCTGATTAGACCGTTAGCATCTTGCTCAAAAATGACCAAAGATTTTTTTTTATATTTTTCCTATTTAAACCTCGACTCTTCCCAGATAGCACACGTACGTCTGCAAGATGTCTGTTAAAGATCTCTTGATCTGGAAAGCATCTGCTGTGTACAAACGTCTGGCAGACATCTGTAAGATGTCAGTTTTACATCCATTCTAAATCAGAAACATCTTAAAGACATCTAATAGAAGTCTATTTGACATGTGATAGGAAACGTCCAATAGACATATTGCAGATGAGCAAACTACGTCTTGCAGATGTCAAATAGATGTCTCTGAGATGTATGTGTACTCAGACTGACAGAAAATGAAAAGTTGCAATTTTTCAGGCTGAAAAACCTATGGATAGGAACTATACTCTCATTCCGGCGTAATAATCAAGGAACTTTGCTGCCGTGCCATGGGTGCAGCAGGCGCAATGATATTACACAGCGCCTGAAAATAGTCCCCAGCTAGGTAACTTCCATGGACCCATGGCACTGGAGCAACGTTCCTTGATTATTACCCCGGAATGAGAGTATAGTTCCTTGATTAACTGAATACTTCTTTGTTTATCATTATTTGAAGTAACAAAACCATGGTTCATTTGCAGTTACCTTGGCTACAAAAAAAAAAAAAAAACATGACTTTTTTGGTTTTATTTGTGGTAAAAACCATGGTTAATTTTTGTAAGGGAACGTAGAAACTCAGAGAATATTAAAGCAGATGCACTGGTGGTAAAAAAAGTATTGCCAAAAAAGTTTCACAGGATATGGACGTAGGTGACCTGAAAGTGATGCACAGGCTTCATCTCTGGCTTTTCTTTTCTCTGCGCCTGGACTGCTGTCCTACCCACAGAGCGCAGGTACTGAGTGTTAGGCTACATTTTCTTATTAGAAAAAACCGATGATAGTGAAACGGTAACACTTACTATAAAGTATCATGTGTTAACATTGGTGAATGTTTTAACTAACTTGAACTAACAATGAACAATACATTTGTTACAGCATTAGTTAATTTTGTTAATGTTAGTAACCAGTGTTGGGGAAAGTTACTTTTAAAAGTAATGCGTTACAATGTTGCGTTACTCCCTAAAAAAGTAACTAATTACGTTACTTAGTTACTTTTTATGGAAAGTAATGCGTTACGTTACTTTTGCGTTACTTTTTAAATCTGGGCAGGGCTTGCTTGTTTTTTATATAAAAACGTTTGTTTCTTAGCAAATGTAAAAGCACTTTCACACCAAAATGAAATGAAGTGAATAAGGCTAAGGCTGAAGGAAAATTAAACTGACGTCTGTACAGTAGAACTGTAGGAAAAGAAAGTTCAACACTCTTCAGCAATTAAAATAAATAAGCACAAATGTTAGTTCATCTAAAGTTTGGCTTATTAGTACACTGCAAAAAATGCTTTTCTTACTTAGATTTGTTGACTTGTTTCCAGCCCAAATATCTAAAAATTCTTAAATCAAGAAGGATTTTCTAGACAAGTAAAAATTATTGTCTTCCTTTTTCTGAAAACAAGTCAAAATTAAGTGTTTTTGCTTGAAACATGCAAAATAACCTTCCAATGGGGTAAGCAAAATAATCTTGTATTCTGTTTGAAATAAGATTTTTTTTCTTACCCCATTGGCAGATTATTTAGCTTGTTCTAAGCAAAAACTCACTTAATTTTTAATTGTTTTTCTGAAAACAAGAAAATAAGTTTTACTTGTCTAGAAAATCCTTCTTGATTATTTTTGGCTGGAAACAAGACAAAAAAAAATTAAGAAAAAGTAAGAAAAGTATTTTTGCAGTGTAGGGTTAAATTGGATCAACAAAGGTCAACAGCAAAGTCATTGGTTAATAACTGGTGATAACTCAGATATTTTTTTGTAAATGAAAAAGTAATGTGTTACTTTACTAGTTACTTGAAAAAAATATTACGTAACTTGCGTTACTTGTAATGCGTTACCCCAACACTGAACCTTATTTTAAATGGTTTCCAGTGAAACTATAACAATTAAGTGCTATTATATTCCTGCACAAAACTAATAGAGTCATATACAAAATGTTTTTACACAATGTACAAATATTAAAACATTATCACATGACAAAAAAACAAAAAAAACTTTTTTCGCTGTTGCCAACAACGTCCGAATTTGTTTTTGTCTTTTTTTCTAGCAAAGCTCTTTCTAATACGATTGCTCTCTAGCTATGCTCTTGCTAATACACATTATAAACATTTTCTTAATAAATGCTTTAAAACAACAAGTGAGTTTTATTTAGTAAACCACTTCCTCAATAAAGCAAATACAATAATAAAGTGTTATATAAAAGGAAAAGACATACTTGCAACAGGTGTATCGCATATTTTCCTCAACACAACATTCGTCAAAATGTCGTATTTGTGTGTTCAACAACTGAAAGAATCTCATACAGGTTTGGAACAGTTTGACAGCAAACAAACGATGACAATTAGAATTTTTGCATGAACTACCCCTTTAATTCAATGCAAAAAAACTGCTTTTGTTTTAATTGATAGGTTCAGTTTCTGTACTCCAGTCAGAACATGATGGTTTAATTGCCATGTTTTTCAAAAAGCACAATAAAATTTCAATAAACAAAAGTTCAAAAGTCAGTGACTGTCATTCAGCCAAACAATGAGAGATCATTCCAGAAGGAGTCCAGATAGATGTGTTATTGTCTCGCAGCACACATCGGTTCTCACTGACTTTTGAATTTCGCGAAATATTCCTTCTGGAAACTCTCGAAGTCTGCCTCGGTGAAGACGGACTTCTCCTTCGCTTTGGAGGCGGGCTGATCGGTCTGATCACAGGCGCGGCGACCCGAAATCTGCTTCATGATCTGAAGAAAACACACAATATTATCATGACATATGACCACCGACAGAGCATGACCTGATAAGATGTGAGGATTTGTCAGATGAAGCTGAAGGAGGTTCAGACCTTTGTCGATTCTCTGCCCAGTGTTTTAGAACCAGTGCCCAGGAAATAACTCAGATTTGCCTGCAGATGACTCTTCTTCTGCTTCTTTCTGTATTCGTCTGAGAAAAGCAAACAATTATCATGTGAGAATGAGAATCTGAAGCGTACAGAAGCAGAGCAGGTCATTACAGTAGTAATGTTCAAACTAGGGCTGCACGATTTGGGATATTGCGATTACTGAGGTCAATATTGCGATATGCGATTATAAAATTATAAATGGTATTGGGGGCACAAAATGGGGTTCATGAATTATGAGCTTCTAGAACATTTGACCTCTTAACTGAAGTTCTTTTCACAAATTGAACAAATTAAAACCGCATAAATAACCAAAAAATAAACAACACGGTTCTTTCTTAGTCTTATTAAGTGTAAACAATAAATGCAGCCATAATCAAAGTAGGCTACTCTCTTAATATTCAAAGTGCCAATAGAGACCGACTTTTTCAAGCATGATACAGAGCTATAGACAACTACACAACCTGTTATAGCTTACATGCTAATAACAGCCTAGATATGTCATGTAGCCTAATTTGCATGCATTGGGGAGTCGCTCTCTTAAAATTGCGGCGTCCGGGGAGTGAATTTCAAGGGGGCACAGCGTTGAGTTCAAAAAAAGTGGTTGCATTTTTTTGGGGAAATAAAAGGGTTTCTATATTTTAAGCACTCAGCCTACAAAAGCCATAAAACAGCTCCGCACACAACCATAGAGCAATACATAATAATAACAACAACAACAACGTAGCGGGCTGCGCAATGCTGACTGTTGTGACTGGCCATAATACCAGCCGGCAGCCAATTGAAATGCTTCTCTTTCGGTGCGCGTCTTTCTCCTCACAGAAGCAGACCGCTTCAGGTAAATTCTCTGAGATAATGAATCACGATTTTTGCCGAAAATCTGAACTGAAACCGTTAATTTAACAGATAAAAGAAGACAAATGATATGCATAAATTTGTGTTAACGTACCTGATGATCCGTTCTAAAAATAATGCCGTCTAGCTCGAATTTCGCCTAAAAACAGCATCAAAATCTCCCACACTTGCACAAGCAAGTGACAGCTCCAGGAACGCACACAGTAAGCCACAAATACATTCGCACAAAAGACATACTTAAAAATGGCGACACATGCTGGTCAAAACTGTAAATGTAATGAAAACACAGGCCAAGCATGTATTGATGCCTTTTACAAACTTACTGCAAATTACAAAGTGTAATGTACATATATTATGTTATGTATATAATATGAAGTGTGTATAAGACGTTTCTTTATTAATTGTAGGGCTTGTTTTGTGTTTTATGGAGGGATTAGCTGTTCATGCCAATTAGAGACCATAATAAAATAATTAATATACTAATGATTTTCTCTTTTTTATCATGCACAACGGGTCATCAATAGTAACAAAGCCTTGTTTGTGTCATATCATCAAGCTTATCACGTGACACTTTGCAGTCACAATGGCACGGTAGAACTGATGTGTCAGTTTCATTTCAGATTTTTCTGTAATCCATATTCATATTCATTAACTTGTTGACCAAAATTTTACATTTCTGAAATTCCAATTGTTAAAGGGGTCATGAACTGCATTTATTGTTTTTTAATGTTTCCTGGAGTGCACTTATAATGTTAATATGATTTTTACTTAAAAAAAAATAAAAAGTCATAATTTAGAAATAAATGGCAAGTTTTTTACCTGATTTTAGAAAAAGAACATCTTAAACTTAATTACAATTTAGAAATCACTGATCACAGGTCAGGCATTAGAATGAACACTGTTACTTACATGATGCAGCGCTGCTGTCGGATCCATATCATAAAAGTCTGTTTACAAAGCCTTGTTGAAACTGTGACTAAATTACCAAATAATCCACAGTGAAATCTAACTTTCTCATTCTCATGTCACTATTCACTAATACGTTGCATAAATTTGTGTTAACGTTGGTAGCACCAAAGATATGATGATTCAGACATAGGCGTTGGTCGTCTTCTGGAAAGGCTGTCTTTTGCTTTACTATGACATCATAATCACACACTTTTCTCATCAAGTCATTTTCTGACACTGGTTTCAATAAAAGCTGTATTTGGAATAAAAAAAGTTTTTAGTTCTGAAAGTTACAGGATATTCTTAGTACAATGACCTCTTATATGTCAAAAGCTCATTGGTAAATTTGATTTCTCAATACTTCTAAAGGGCATCTTTTGGGTCAATTCCACCCCCACAGTACCCCCAGTGAATTTTTTCCATTTCCAGCACTGGTTGTGGTTAGCCTACACATAAAAAAAAAGGTTGTTTGTTTGCTCTCAAATTGATGTAGAACGGAGCAGCAAAGTCTCCTGGGAATGGAAAATGCGTTGATGACGTGAACGACGATTGCTTGCCTTGCTAGGTCAGTCTATTACAGAAAGGGACAGATCCGCTATTAGCATTGGAAGGCAAAAGAAAGGAGAAAGGAGGGGCTGAAAAAGCCAGAATTAAGGATGCTTCCAAGTGCTTGAAAATCACAGATTTATTCAGAAATCCACGCCTGCCAACAAGTGATGGTAAATTGACAGAATAAACAACATTTAGTTCGAGTTCAGTGACGTTATTGCTAGACAGGAGCTACTAGAACAAGCTAGTTAAGTCATGTGTATATTACAGACGAATTAATGACAATAGTTTATGACTGACACTTGGATTTGACCATTTGTTTGTCAGTGGTCATTAGCAAAGTTCAGTTCTCTTTATAACATTAGCATTGCCACTACTGGTATAAATCAAGCTAAGCAATGAAAGGATTGTTTAGTAGCCTTACATAAAGTTAAAGTGCCCCTGAAGAAAGGACACTTATTCTGTGCCCCTGAGAAAAGGACATCTCTGTATATAATCAGATGTTAAATATAAGCCTGAGGGTTTTTAGAACTTTTTGAAACTGATTCTCTAGTAAAAACATATTCAAAGTGCCTGATTTTTAATTGCCTGTTTTGGGGTTGCCATTGTCTATACTTACTTTTTTAAATGTATATAGTCAACTATTCAAATGCTATGGGTCTAATACCCAGATACACTTGCATGATGCTTGCAATTTCCATCCACCCTCAAATATCTTTATACTGGACTTAAACATCTATAGCTTTTTTATAAATGTATTGAGATTTATTTGGCTGATTTGCCTGATATATATGTAATAATATCAGACAATATCAGAGGCCTGGGCCTTTACGAGAGCTAGAGTAAAATATGTATGTAGTTTATCATTTTATTTTGATAGTTTTACCTGTTAATATAATATAATATAATATAATATAATATAATATATAAAAGCTTTATTATTTATTTATTGTCTTTTTTACACCATGCCAGCACCAGGGCTATCTTCACAGCGATTACAAAAATGTACAATAATAACAAAAATCCATTTACCAAAAAATTACAAAAGACATTTCAAATGAATACAAGATAAAAAACTTAAAATACAATCCGGTAAGACATTTTTAAATAAATTATGTAAACATGTTTCTGAGTAAAACCGTTGCCTATTTATATTATAACCAGTACAATCCAATAAAATATGCTTCACAGTCATTTGGGATTTACAAGTTAAACACACTGGTGGACCTTCACCTTTCAGTACATACTCATGAGTGAGTTATAAAAGCTTTAAACTACACTTAATTGTCATTAATTTGCTTAGTGCCATCTAGTGGTCAGATTTCCTATTTCTGTTGGTTCTGGTGTTGGAACAGATGAAGTTCCACTCAACATAACACAGAACACAACATAATCTGATTTTAAAAAATAGACCTAGTATTAGATTTAGTGGACCTACATTTTCTTTGTGTTAAATTAATATCTGTAAGGTGGTTGTGGTCGAGGGATTTGGTTGGGCTGCTGGTGGGCTGTCAGAATATTCCCGGTGGATTTTAGTGTCCCACTCCGCCCCGGATCAGTACATCAGTGTTTTGCGCAGGTTTGTGGATGTCAGCATAGGTTTAAGAAGTTTTGAGCAGGCTGAATAGATTTGATCAGGGTTGATGATGTGTGAGCAGGTTTTAATTTCTGTACAGGCTTGAGAGTATCTAATGAGATTTGGAGATGTTTGGGCAGATTTTAATGAGGTTTTTGAGGAGTCTTTTGAGCTACATTCAAGAAATCTAAAAACTCTTCTTTTGTTCTTCCAACGTAAAACACCTTACATTGAGGATATTCAAGTCTATAAATAGCACAGGTAGTTACAGTTAATAACATTTCTAATAGAATAAACCTTATTTGTGTTTTCATCTTGTACCACATTATCACAATGAGTACAGTGATGACATTTAAAACAACCCTTAGGTTTATTCCCTAACCAAGAAATTTCATGGTTAGGCGGTAAATACTAACTTAGTACTAGTTTATCTCCTAAGGTTGTATTTTTTCTAAAACTAATCATTGGAGGAACTGGAAATGTATTTCTCAGCAATTCATCAGTTTTTTTTTTTTTCAAATTATTTCTTTATTTTTCAGCATTTGTACTGTATGTTGTTAAAAAATAGACTTTAGAAAATTTTCCATTCTTATTTTTCTTTCTAACAGATTGTCCCTTGTCATATTTTTTGCACGCATCTTAGCTTTTTGAATGGTTTCAAACGTAAACCCTCCATTTAAAAATCATTTTTGCTTTATCCTCAAAATCTTGCTCTTTATCACAAATCCTACGTAATCTTTGAAACTGCCCCCAAGGTATATTATCTGTATCTTTTTTAATTTCCACCTTCTGAGTTATTAAAGTGGAATATTAGAAGGTGGAAATTAAAAAAGAAAAGACAAAGATGGATTTTTACATACATGAATCTTTAGAAAGCCCACAGACAGAAATGCCAGCCTTCATGCTAGAAGTTTTCACCCTCTTAAGCTGATAAATAATATACTTTTGGAGCAGTTTCAAAGACCATGTAGGATTTGTGATAAAGAGCAAGATTGGGGTTAGTAAAACTATTTTTGAACAGAATGTATAAGTTTGAAACTATTCAAAAGGCTAAATACATGCAAAAAAAAAAAAAAAAAAAAAATTTACAACAAGGTACAATCGGTTACAAATAAAAATAAAAACAGAAAACACTAATAAAGTCTATTTTGTAACAACATACAGTACAAATGCTGAAAAAAAAATGTAATTATTGAAAAAAAAAAAAAAAAAAAGGGGGCATTCTACAAAGTGATGAATAGGTGAGAAATACATTTCCAGATCCTCCAATGATTAGTTATAAAAAAAAAAAAAAAAAAAAAAAAAAGTACAACCTTAGGGGACAAATTAGTACATAGCTATTTACCGCCTAATTGTGAAACTTCTTGGTTAGGGAATAAACCTAAGGGTTGTTTTAAATGTCATCATTGTGATAATGATGTACAAGGTAAAACATTCTTAGATTAAAACACAAATAAGGTTTATTAGACATTTTATTAACTGTCAAACTACCTGTGTTATTTATAGACTTGAATAGGTGTTTTATGCTGGAAGAACAATTTTTAGATTTCTTGAATGTAGCTATTTGAAAATAAAGGCTTTCTAATTGACAAGAGTGCCATGGTTATCATGAAGTTTTTTTGATGGACTGATAAACCCTAGACCAGAGAGCACCTTGACTTTACTACACCTGAACCCTGAGATGCACTCCGTATTATCAGACATTGCTTGAGGTTGATTGAGGAGATTTGGAGATGTCTGGGCAGGTTTTAAGGAGGTTTGAGCATTTTTAATGAGTTATGAGCATGTCTGAGGGGGTTTTGAGTAGGTTTGAAGAGATCTGTTCAGGGTTGATGATGTACAAGCAGGATTTAACAAGTTCTATACAGGTTTAAGGTTGATTGAGGAGATTTGGAGATGTTTGGGCAGGTTTTAAGGAGGTTTGGGCATTTTTGAAGAGTTATGAGCATGTCTGAGAAGGTTTTGAGTAGGTTTAAGGAGATCTGTGCTGGGCTGATGATGTATGAGCAGGTTTTAACAAGTTCTGCACAGGTTTGAGGTTAAATGAGGAGATTTGGAGATGTCTGGGCAGGTTTTAAGAATATTTGAGCATTTTTGAGGAGTTATGAGCATGTCTGGGGAGGTTTTGAGGAGGTTTAAGGAGATCTGTGCAGGGCTGATGATGTGTGAGCAGGTTTTAACGAGTTCTGCACAGGTTTGAGGTTGATTGAGGAGATTTGGAGATGTCTGGGCAGGTTTTAAGGAGGTTTCAGCATTTTTGAGGAGTTATGAGCAAGTCTGAGGAGGTTTTGAGTAGGTTTGAGGAGATCTGTGCAGGGTTGATGATGTGCAAGCAGGATTTAATGAGTTCTGCACAGGTTTGAGGGTGTCTGAGGATATTTGGAGATGTTTAGGCAGGTTTTAAGGAGGTTTGGGCATTTTTGAAGAGTTATGAGCATGTCTGAGAAGGTTTTGAGTAGGTTTAAGGAGATCTGTGCTGGGTTGATGATGTGTGAGCAGGTTTTAACGAGTTCTGCACAGGTTTGAGGGTGTCTGAGGAGATGTCTGGGCAGGTTTTAAGGAAGTTTGAGCATTTTTGAGTAGTTCAGACTCACCCAGAGCAGACTTGATGTGTTTGTCTTTGACCGTGTTTTTGCTCCGCGTTGATCCTCCGGGTCGCTGCAGCTGTCGGATCCGCCTCTTAACGCCCTGTTTATCGGTGCTGATCTGCTCCATCAACTCTGACTTACAGAAGCTGCTGCTCTTCTTCTGTTTACGCTTCACTCCATCTACAGGGAGACGTATATAACCGCACTTACACATGCTATACATAAACAAACACAGACTTTACGACAAACCCGACCAACTAATTACCTTTCTCGTTGAATAATTCAAGTCCTCTTCGGACCACGGACGCTGACATGATCAAACCGATGAATAAATATAGATAAAAACGAAGTACAATGAAGCGTTCAGTATTTTCGTACCATGTGAATTCCGCGTGTGCGTCACAACAAAAACTCGATCAGAAACACGAGCCGCCGCAGCAAAGTTCCGCCTGAATCAACGTTGTCACCGAGAAGGAACTTTTCAGTAAATATTTTATCGATTTAGTATCCATTTATAACGATCAGTTGAGTGTGGTCCAATAATTCATTCTTGCTTTCTACTGTTTCACTTTCATTGTTAAAAAAGCTTTTGCAATTGATATAGCAATGCATCAGTTTTCTGACCTTTAAAAACTTTTTCTCTAATCGGTTATTTTTGTTGACCTCTGCTGTCATAAAGGAGTTTCAGATTTACACGTCAAGTGAGCGTTTAATAAAACTGTAATGAGCACGAGTAGTATGGCAAGCCATTTGACCATTATTCATTCGCAGGATATGAATTCTTGATATCAACAATTCAGTTTTCACTGGTTAAAATTATAATTGTGGATATCAGAAATTGGATTTTTACTAGTAACAATGGCAATTTTTGATATCAGGAATTATTTTTCAACTAGTAAAAACTATAATTGTTGATATCAAGAATTGTATTTTCACTAGTTAAATGTCACCATAGACTCCCATTCAAATTTAACTGTTGATATCAAGAATTGATTTCTTACTAGTTAAAATTTCCATTTCGCATATCAGAAATACAATTCTCACTAGTAAAAACCTTTATTTTTGATATCAGAAATTATAGTTTTCAGTAAATATTTTATCGATTCAGTATCCATTTATAACGATCAGTTGAGTGTGGTCCAGTATTTCATTCTTGCTTTCTACTGTCATTGTTAATAAAAGCTTTTGCAATTGATTTAGCAATGCATCAGTTTTCTGACCTTTAAAAACTTTTTCTTACCGATCATTTTTGTTGACCTCTGCTGTCATAAAGGAGTTTCAGATTTACACATCATGTGAGCCTTTAACAAAACAGTAATGAGCACGAGTAGTATGGCAAGCCATTTGACCATTATTCATTTGCAGGATATGAATTCTTGATATCAACAATTCAGCTTTCACTGGTTAAAATTATAATTCTGGATATCAGAAATTGGATTTTTACTAGTAACAATGGCAATTTTTGATATCAGGAATTACATTTCCACTAGTAAAAACTATAATTGTTGATATCAAGAATTGTATTTTCACTAGTTAAATGTCACCATAGACTCCCATTCAAATTTAATTGTTGATATCAAGAATTGATTTCTTACTAGTTAAAATGTCAATTTCACATATCAGAAATACAATTCTCACTAGTAAAAACCTTTATTTTTATCAACAATTCAATTGCTACTAGTGACAGTGTTCATTTCTGATATCATGAATGGGATTGTTGCTAGTAAGAACACCATTTTAGATATCTGAAATTACTCTCCTAATTATTGATAACAGAAATATATTTTCAGATATCAGAAATAAGAAATGTAACATGGTTAAATACATTTACAGATATCAACAATAGACATTTCAACTAGAGACAATTGAAATCTTGATATCAGGAATTGGCATTTTCACTAGTAACAATGTCATTATTAATATCAGAAATAAAGTTTTTCCCTAGTAGAATTGTATTTCTGATGTGTGAAATTGGATTTTAACTAGTAAGAAATCAATTCTTGATATCAACAATGAATTTTGAATGGGAGTCTATGGTGACATTTAACTAGTGAAAATACAATTCTCGATATCAACAATTATAGTTTTTACTAGTTTAAATTCAATTGTTGATATCAATAATTTACCTTTTTACTAGTGGAAATGTAATTTCTGATATCCAGAATTATAATTTTAACTAGTGAAAAATGAATTGTTGATATCAAGAATTCATATCCTGCGAATGAATAAAAGTTAAAACGGCTTGCCATACTCATACTCGTGAATGTCTGTCTCAATCATTCTGTTCTCCTTCTTAGCTTGTGATACTGATAATCATCCTGTGATTTCAGTAGCTAATTGAGCTCATGGGTTTTTTGACAATGTGTTGTAATGACATAGTCCCTGACCGGTGTTTGTTTTCCTCTGTCCAAACTTTCAACACAGAAATGTCAAAACGAAGGAGATTCTGGAGCAGAAACGCCTGAGTTTCTTTTTTACTACTCAAGCGCTTGTTTCATTTCTGAGATTTTGGAGACTTAAAACATGCGTCTGGAGTCTGTAAGTTAAAATGCTTTTTGTAAAATCTCTCTTGTGTTAAATCTCCCTATTATCTTTAATAATAATCAGTGATTAGTTATTCAATATTTACTCTGACAAATCTGACAAATATTGCAAATAGGCATGTTTCAAATGTAAATCATTTTAAAATACATTTTTAAACTAGGTTTTTGACTTTTATTTTACTGCTAATTGTGGTGTAAGTGGAATAATAATAATAAAAAAAACAGACCGACGAATTATCATGCATTACACAATCTCAAACAAGTGTGAAACTTCTTATGAGGTCTGTCTATGATAACAACACAGAAATAATTTTAGGCTAAATGTAAGAGCTGTTGTACAATACGAAAAGACATTGCAATTAAACATGATGTACAGAATAGCACACATTTGTAATGACACGATGCGTAATATCGGATCTTTAAATAGATGTTGTTCAATAATAATACAAAAATTTAATATCGCATCTTATCTAATGAAGCGTCGGCAGGGGGCGCCAGAGCGACAATAATATTAGACAGATATTCTAATATAAAATCACAAAAAGTTTGACTTAATATGCTGTTGGTTTTTCAGGAACACTTTCTTAACAAAGGGTAGGCTAAAAAAAAGTAAATGCATTCAAATGTGGACGTAAAAAAAAAATATATAGGCTATATATATAAGCCTATATATATTTTTTAGCTCATATAATAAAATAATCATAATTGTAATGACTCAAAGTTATCATAATGTGGTAGTATTTTTGAAAAGTAGACATAATGTTGTGTGTTGGACTATCAGACTATTAGAAAATATAGGCCCTTTAACATCCCCTCTCTAGTTTTATAAACATTTAACGTCACTGGCTGCTATAAAAAGATTGCATGGCATGTTTTTCGCGACTGTGATGGAAATTTCAAGGAGATAAAGGGGATTTTTAGAGCAGCTCTTCTGGGAGAAGTAGACGCGGTTTCTACAGAAGCGAGAAACAGACCGCAAGGTTGTTTTTTTTTTTTTGCCATTTAATTCTCTTCAAACGAAAACAGAGAGACAGAATGAAAAAGGAAACTCTTAATCTCGAAACCCCTGAGTAAATCAGTGATCTAAAATTTCTCTTGTGGTGAGATGGAGATGAAGACAGCAGCAGGTCAGTGCATTCATTCATCTAACCTTATTTCGGCTGCTCTTCTTCAGCCGCCGATTAAAAGGGCAAGAGAGATCGATTATCAGCAGAAATGGCGCTGCAGCCTTTATACTGACGATGGTGTTTGATTAGATGATGGAAAAAACAGCAAAGGACAGAGAGAAGGATGTGACAGCGAAGGTGTGAGTGATAGAGGATGTAGCAGCTCCTTTTTCTTGTAAACACATAATGTGTGTGTGTGTGTGTGTGTGTGTGTGTCTGTGTGTGCATGGTTTAGACATTTTGTGGTTCTTGGAACAAACGAGATAACAGCTTTCTTGGACAGTTATTTGCGTCATCAGTGGCTTTACTATTTTTAATTTTTCAATAACGTTGGTTAATTAATGATCACCAATAGCTGATGTGTTCGCTGATAGTTGTTGTTCTTGTGTGTGTGTGTGTTTGTGTCTGTGTTTGTGTTAGTATTTTCGAGCTGTGGTAAAACCACAAATTTTTTTTTCCGACCTCAATCTCTAGATCACCAGTATCCATCCTGTTTTACTTTAGGCATGCTCAACTTTATCTGAAACTCTTTCGCTTGTGGTTGATAACGGGGTTCTTTGGGGTTTGACTTCTTGTTAGAAGTTAAACTGGTTTTGTGTGAGGGGAATGTGAGCCTGTTTGGTTTACCAGCGCTCGTCATTAATGCTTTTGAGTTGAACGAAACACTTTTACTGGCAGTAGAAACACCGTAGGGTTTGGATCAGCTGGGCCTGAACAATCCCAGATAGCACGCGTATGTCTGCAAGATGTCTGTTCGAGATCTTCTGATCTGGCATCTGCTGTGTACAAATGTAGTTTTACATACATTCTAAATCATAAACATCTTATTGACATCTAATAGACGTCTATTTGACATCTGATAGAAAACGTCCAATAGACGTATTGCAGATGAGCAAACTTCATCTTGCAGATGTCTTGCAGACGTCAAATAGATGTCTCTAAGATGTACATGTGCAGACACATACGTCTGCAAGATGTCTGTTAAAGATTTCTTGATCTGGAAAGCATCTGCTGTGTACAAACATCTGGAAGACATCTGTAAGATGTCAGTTTTACATCCATTCTAAATCATAAACATCTTAATGACATCTAATAGACGTCTATTTGACATCTGATAGGAAACGTCCAATAGATGTATTGCAGATGAGCAAACTTCATCTTGCAGATGTCTTGCAGATGTAAATGCAGACATTAAATAGACGTCTCTGAGATGTACGTGTCCTATCAGGGAATAAACCAGACTAAAATAGTCAGTCCTACAGGGATGGGGGAAGCGTACATCACAGAGACGTCTGTTTGACGTCTACAAGACGTATTTAGAGCAGTGGTTGTCAAACTGGGGTTCGCAAACAAAATGCTTAATTCTACCCCAATGTAAAGTAACATTAAAACAAAGCATGTATTTCTGACAAGCTTTTATTATACAACAGGAAAATGGGAGTGCCATAAAGTGTCAAATGACCTCATCTCTTGCGGTCAAGCAGTGCATATGATAGGATGCCCGCAGAGTATGCTGCTTTAGCAAATCGCGTTGCTCTTCATTGCGCCTTTAAAATAGATTTGTAGCACTTAATAGCAAAGAACAAATGTTGACACATAATGTACATAAAGATGGATTTAAGAAACTCTTTTCGATACAGAAACGTGCCCTGCGCAAGTTATTTTTCATGTTTTAAATACGAGCAAGAACACAGTTTTCTCTGAATATCTAAACGATTGCAAATGTTGATTTTATATAACAGTTAAACAAAAAAGTAATATCCCAGATAGCACACATACGTCTGCAAGATGTCTGTTAAAGATCTCTTGATCTGGAAAGCATCTGCTGTGTACAAACGTCTGGCAGACATCTGTAAGATGTCAGTTTTACATAAATTTTAAATCATAAACATCTTAAAGACATCTAATAGACGTCTATTTGACATCTGATAGAAAACGTCCAATAGACGTATTGCAGATGAGCAAACTTCATCTTGCAGATGTCTTGCAGACGTCAAATAGATGTCTCTAAGATGTACATGTGCAGACACATACGTCTGCAAGATGTCTGTTAAAGATTTCTTGATCTGGAAAGCATCTGCTGTGTACAAACATCTGGAAGACATCTGTAAGATGTCAGTTTTACATCCATTCTAAATCATAAACATCTTAATGACATCTAATAGATGTCTATTTGACATCTGATAGGAAACGTCCAATAGATGTATTGCAGATGAGCAAACTTCATCTTGCAGATATCTTGCAGATGTAAATGCAGACATTAAATAGACGTCTCTGAGATGTACGTGTCCTATCAGGGAATAAACCAGACTAAAATAGTCAGTCCTACAGGGATGGGGGAAGCGTACATCACAGAGACGTCTGTTTGCTGCTTTAGCAAATCGCGTTGCTCTTCATTGCGCCTTTAAAATAGATTTGTAGCACTTAATAGCAAAGAACAAATGTTGACACATAATGTACATAAAGATGGATTTAAGAAACTCTTTTCGATACAGAAACGTGCCCTGCGCAAGTTATTTTTCATGTTTTAAATACGAGCAAGAACACAGTTTTCTCTGAATATCTAAACGATTGCAAATGTTGATTTTATATAACAGTTAAACAAAAAAGTAATATCCCAGATAGCACACATACGTCTGCAAGATGTCTGTTAAAGATCTCTTGATCTGGAAAGCATCTGCTGTGTACAAACGTCTGGCAGACATCTGTAAGATGTCAGTTTTACATAAATTTTAAATCATGAACATCTTAAAGACATCTAATAGACGTCTATTTGACATCTGATACGAAAAACGTCCAATAGACGTATTGCAGATGAGCTCACTATGTCTTGCAGATGTAAATGCAGACGTCAAATAGACATCTCAGAGATGTTCGTGTGCTATCAGGAATTAAGTGAGCATTTTACATTTTAAATGTAGCCTTCAATTTAAACACAATATTGTTTGTTATATTTTCAACAAAACAGTAGTTGTAACAAAATCCAGAACAGAACTGGTGTGCATCTCCAAGCAACAGCGGCGTTTTGTTAATGAAGAAATCTGTAGCTTTGAACGATTTGGAGAGTCAGTAAACTACATTTATTAATATTAATATTGGACAATATTTGGCCGAGATACAATTATTAATAATTAAGTTTTGATATATTTATGGTAGATAAAGATTTACAAAAAATCTTCATGGAACATGATCTTTACTTAATATTCTAATGATTTTTGGCATAAAAGAAAAATTGATAATTTTGACCCATGCAATGTATTATTATTGGCCATTGCTACAAATATACTCTTGCTACTTAAGACTGGTTTTGTGGTCGAGAGTCACATATTAATAATACACTTAATTAAAGATGCCTTTATAAAAAGTAAAAATTAATGTGTAAATCGATGTAAAGGGGGCAATTTGATCTCTTAATGAAAAAGGTGTGACTTAAGTGGGGGTACTCAGAAAAATGTTAAATGCCCCAGGGGGTGCACCACTGTAGAAAGTTTGAGAACCACCATTTTAGAGTGTTTTAGAGTGTCAGATGTCAAATAGATGTCTTTAAGATGTTTATGATGTGGAATGTATGTAAAAGTTTGTACACAGCAGATGCTTTCCAGATCAAGTGATCTTTTACAGACATCTTGCAGACATGCTTTCTGGGACAGATACCATAAACTTACTAAACTAAAGAATTTTGCCTAAATCATTTTGGAGTCACGTAGTTTTGTGACATGCATTTGACCCTGATTCTGAAGGCGGATCGCTGCAGGTTTGGTTCGGGGTTCAGCGCATCTGTTGAATGATTGAATTTAAAACTGGTTTAATGCAATTGTAGGCAATTGTGAAAAACTGTGAAAGTTTCTCTGGTTTCAGTTTCGTCTGAATCTGCGAGTTTGGCTGAAATGACTGAAAACAATCTAATACTAACGTATGAAAAAAGCCCAACGAAACTAAGCCTAACTGACTTTCATATGTTCAGTATTAAAATAACTCCATGTTGTTGATATGCAGATGTGTGTGATATAAATGGGTGTTTCTAAACTATGAGCTCAGTGCATTCTGAACTGATTGTTAACATTTTCATTAGTGCCACATCAGTTAATGAACTAGCATTTTATGTGTCCAAAATGCAAAAACATATGATATTTTGGCATTAGTTGACAAAGAAAGTAGCTTGATTGAAATGACACTCAATAAAATCTCAAGCTCTTCACTAATGTTGTTTTCCATGCAGGTAAAAGAAGTACACTAGCTTCTGAAAAAACTAATTTAGTGATAAGTGTCTTTGATGTTATAGATTTAAATAATTAGTTTAGATCTGGCAAAAATGTAACCACACTGTTTAACCCTTTAACTGTCATCTAAGTTATACAAATAAATCCTAATCTAACCATGACAAACTATATATTGTTGGAAAGCTCTCCTAAACAGATATTTGACCACTATTTTGTGTTAGAAATGATGTAGGAAAAATTAAGAGATTCATTTATGACAAGAGTGCACCTCAAAAAATCAACTTCATAACAGGAGTTCTGACCTTTATCACACTTTAGAAATCAGTAGAAAACTTAAAATCTCAAAATTCATCCTTTGAAAAGCCTTTTAAAATCAGACAATGCATTACCATGGAAAATGTGCATCAGAATCATATTTCAAAATGTTTTCATTCATGAATTACAAAAAGTTTGAATAGTGCATTTTCACGTCTATGTTTAAACAAGGGAGTGAAAGTTAAAGGGTTAACTAACTAGCAAACTCACTCGCATGATGTAATAACGGCAAACGTACTGGTAATTTTCTGCCAGGACATTATCCAGTAATTTTTACTGATATTTCCATTAACCCTAAAGCCCTTGGCAATGAAGTTCAAAATTCAAATCAGGTGTAACATCTGTAAAAAACAGAAATGAGAAAATTCCTTAATACTGATTTTATATTACAGATTGGAAAGGGGAAACCATAATATTTGCCTATTAGATCAGCGCTGGACAAACCAGCATGATCAACTGCTCACTGCATTCAGACACTTTCACTGTTCTCCATTATAACATTTAGCTTTTGAAGTCAATGCAACTGTAGCTGCTGCATCATAAGCAGTGTGTGCTTTCTCTCATGTCCACTCCCATCTTCATTACGCTGAAGGAAGAGTTGCATTATTCCTAGTATTTGAAAGCAGAAATCACACTTAGTCGCGAAACTGATGTGTCATCTGAAGATTACAATCTGATAGAGGGAGACATTTAATGCGTGCGGTGCGGATGAACCCTGATTATATGATTCAGCTGCATCGTCACTTTCAGATAATAAATGTAAGATCATTCTGTGCTGGTATACCTTCACTGTTTGTATGAAATAGATATTATCTAGTTCAGCCGCCCCCTAACTAGGTTTGCTCTTCATGGTATCCATCCCGTGTGGTTTTAGTTTGACCTTTTAAGGCTGTCTGCACCGATTGGCTGAGGATTTTTTTTTCTATTATGGTCAGAATGGAAAAAATGTAAGAAACAGGCAGTGGACCATTTCTTATTTTATCTTGTGGATCACATCACCCACATCATAAAACAAATATATATTCCATCCAGCCACGTCACCTTACCATTATTTCTGTAGCGCTTTTTACAATACAGCCTGTCAAAGGAGCTTTGCAGTGATAAACAGGAAAATAACATTTTTGCAAACTCAACTATGGAGGTCTGGGGTGATGTTAGAATTGTGTTGTAATAAGACCTACAAATGAAACTCATTATATTCACTGCAAAGTTTGAAAGAGACATAGATGTGTGTGTTTTCTCTGTTTTGTAGGGATGGACATTGTTAAATTAGACCTAATTTGTTGCATTAAAATTTGTTAATATTTTACTGTAGATTAGGGGTGGGTAATTGCATTGCATTCTTTGTCTATTATTCATGCAACAATACGCAAAACAAGATGTTTGCCTTAGTAAGCATTGCTATCGGGTCATTCCCGATACTTTCCAAAACTTCCCCGGCTCCAATTATTGATTTTGCAAATATTTTTTCTGAGCAAAGATAGACATGTATAGTGATGAAAGCCAAAATATCAAATGTCATGGATGAGTGTTTACTGAGTTTTGTAGAGAGGGGTCAAAATAGCAATTTTCACCTGAGATTCAGAGTCAAGTTACAGGGGGGTAAAAATTGCTTAAGAAAGATGGCAGCATTATAATGTTATTTTTACACAGAGATTGGTAGGTCTGTTAGTAAAATCTGTTGACTTCTGAAGTCTTTGTTGCATTATGCGCCAATGGTGACCATTCAAAAATGGGGAAACAGCACTTTTATAATTTTTCTCCAAAGTTTGCATGTCTGAAACTCAAGAGGTATTAAAGATATTTTAATGCCCCTTTAGATATTGGCTCTTATCAAACTTTCCTTTCGGCATCTTTATTTTTAATAAAGTGTCTCACTCATGCAGGTTTAATCTCAGTGTCACTCATTTTAGGTTTAAATGTAAAGTATGTTTTCCATTTTTTATCAAATTATTTCAAATATCAGTTTTCAATGTTTCAATGCATCTGTAACTGCATTAAACAGACCTATAGTGTCTTTCTGTTTGAATTGATTGATTAAATGTAAGAATTTGACACAAAAGATGATGCATACATTTAATTAGGTTAGAAAAAAATGGCCTTATGAAGGCATAACTAACCACTGCACACAATATGAAGAATATCAAACGCCAGTCTTTGACTTTATGGCACACCTCTAAGATAAAAAAAAAGATATTGTTAACCCTAAGCAACTTCCCACTTTATCAACTTCCTAAAAGATCACACTATTTGGAAAAAAAAGTCAGAAGATGCTTATAATAGCTGGATCTGGACAGTCTAGACATTCTAAATTGAATTATACACGCAGAGACCCATAGGAGGAGTTTTAAACAAACGATTAGTCATTCAGAGAACTTCACATTTTATTTTTTAATAAGAAAAATGTAAAGAGGTCTGGACCCCAGTGACCTCATAGGAGGCTGTAAAGCAGCTCTAAAAGACATTAATGTCATTATTCAGATCAAGTTCAGCATTGGATCAGTTCAGATCAAGTTCATTGAATTTTGAAGCGAGATCCATTCACTGTAAGCAGTTGATTCAGTTCAATTACAGCTTTGATGTTGCATGATAAGATTCAGCTGTAATACAGAAGATCATAGTTCAGCCTCATTTCATTCATGCGTTTGTTCTCATCTGAGGATGTCAGTGTGCTTATGTCGACAGATTGTCTGATGTGGCTGGTGAATGATGTCACAACACATGCAATAGTTCTACTCAAAGATGGTTTTACTAAGAATACCAATGCCAGTCATGAGGTAATGGCAAATATGTGTCAAATGCATCTCATGAGTGTTTGGAGTGAGCTGTGCTTCCATATTAGGTCCATTCACTGGAAGGAGAGCGCTTATAAAGGTAAGGGTAAAGCATCAGACCTGCTGCTCAGAGAGAGTCAGACGAGGGTTAAGATCATAGTAGTGATGCTGGTTGGAATCAGATGAGCAGATGTGTGGTATTAGGTCAGTGTTGTAGGGCTCTAAAGCAGCTGTTTCGCTTCTGTCTTTCTACATTATCCTCCATCTAAATCTCAGGATGGCAGCGTACATTAGAAGAGGTTAGGGTTAGAGGTTAATTTCTGTAACTGATAAGGCTGTCGGCTTCACGGAAACGTTCTACTCTTAACAGAGGAAACTTCAGGTTTTCTGAATAATGGACCTGCTTATCTGGAAATCACATCGACTGATATCAGCATTAACCGACATGGACGAATCAATCAGCTACTGATGGAGTTTTGTTTTTCTGAAAGGGTGAAATGAGAACTTCACACCTGTTTCTGCTGCTCGGTTCACACTGACGTGAGAAGAAGAAGAAAAAAAACAGGTGCAGTCCCTCAGATGTGTGGCAAACCTTCAATGATGAGAACAGAGATATAGAAAATAGACAGAGCGATAGACAGGATGATAGATAGATGATAGATAGATAGATAGATAGATAGATAGATAGATAGATAGATAGATAGATAGATAGATAGATAGATATTTACTAGATTTGTAAAGGGGTTTTAGGAACACAACCACAAACTGTGGTCACTTCTCTCATTTAAAGCTTCTCGGAAATGAGAGGCCCTGAACACACACACACACACACACACGTGTTTCTATCGGTGGGTTCTTTAGTGTGATGGACAGGAGTGTGTGTCTCCTCCTACATGTCTCATTTCCTGCCCTGAGCTTTAGAGTAATTGTCACCGCAAACAGCCCAGCACTCGTTTAATCCATGACCTGTTTCACTACCTGTGTGTGTGTGTGTGAGACAGGAAGAACTACGAGTGTGGAGAATCGCTCTTCTCTTTTAACCCTGCGGTGTGTGATCGCACTCACTGAAGAGATCATGAGCGAGTGACATCGCGACTCTCAGCGCTGGGACGTCTCTGCTCCACATGTAAGTACAATTACTTTACTTTTATTCACTCTTTCATTCACTGGGTGCTTACACACACCTGTCACACAACGCTTCTGCTTGAACGCTTGGGTTTTTAGACAAAAACCAAGATCTTTTCAAAGATTTTTCTTGTTGTAGAGGATGATTTGAAATGAATGAACATCTGATAGTGTAGTGAAGAAGCACTGTCATCCTTACACACTTGTCCCTTCAGTGGTGTTCAAAGCTCAAATATATATCATTTTTAAGTGTTATGTTAAACACAGTAGTGTTGATACTTTCCTTCTTTTGTCCGTTTTATTGATTATTATTTACAGTTCATTCAAGCAGGAGGAAAAGAAAATCAAACACTTTGAATGAAAATATTTGTGAGCACACATTAATTGTAACGCGTCCCGCTCAGGCCGTTCGGTTATGCGGTTAACGGCGTTTATCGGCGTTATTCTCGTGCTTTGATCACACTTTAGAAGCTGTGTGTCTCATATCTCTGAGTCTGTGGGTGATGATCTGTGTATTTGCTCTTTCTGTCTGTGGCTTTGGGTTTTTCCACCTGACGAATGTGTGAGCGTTCGGGGGAGGAAAATGAATGCCAAAGCTTTATTTGTCATGCTCTGTGCCTTTGCCGAGAAAATAAGCAACAACACATGTGATGAATGTAAGTCTCTCTGTCTCCTGCAGATTTCCAGATGCATGCTGGGAGGTAAACACCACCATGCAGACTCTGGCTATGATGATGAAGATGATGTTGATGATGATGGTGGTGGTGTCATCCCATCCAGCTCTCGCAGATCAAAGTACGAACTCATGATGGGCTTTGTGTTTGTGTAAAAAAAGGGTAAAAAGCAATGGTCCTAGTACTGAGCTGTGCAGTGTTGGGGGTAACGCAAGTTACGCGATCACATTACTTTTTAATTTGCAAGAAAATATCTTACTTTTCAAATAAGTAACGGCAGTAACATTTCCCCCCCGTTTATTGATTGAAAGCTCTCCTTTCAAGATGTATTTATTTATGCATTAATTCATCTCAAAACTCACATGATAATAATAATAATAACAATGCAATAATATGTTAAATAATACAAATATCCTTTATGTATTTAATATCATTTTATTAACCAGTGTCTTTGCAGCTGACCTTTAGTGATCAAATGCAAACATACTAGTAATCAGAAATGAACATTTGTTTTCCTTTTACTGCTGAAGAGTGTTCTTCTGCGTTCTGTCGTACACAGATGTGAATTTACTTTTCCTTAAACCTGAGGCTTTTGGTGTGAAAGGGCTTTTGCATTGCCAAAAATAGAACTTTTATCTAAAAAATGAACAAGCAAGCCCTGCGCAGATGTAAAAAGTAATGCAAAAGTAACGTAATGCATTACTTTACATAAAAAGTAAAAAGTAATTAGTTACTTTTTAAGGGGAGTAACTCAATATTGCAATGCATTACTCTTAATAGTAACTTTCCCCAACACTGGAGCCATACTGAACTCGTGATCAATAAGATAACTCTTTATTTACCGCTCAGTCAGATAAGTATGATTTGTTAAAACGGATCTCTTTTAATAGTATAGAATGAAAAGCCGATACCTACACAGAGCAAATGTTAAATTCACTTAAAAATAAAGGTTTCTCAGTTGGTATTGACGGTTCAATGAAACACCTTTTAACATCCAAAAACCAAAATGTCTTTAAAATGAAAAAAAAAGGCTTCTTATGAACTGTTTACTGTATGTTTATTTGAGGAACTAAAAATGGTTGTTGTGGCTTCACTGTGAAAACACCCTTTTTGTAGCCCTTATTTTAGCTCGAATTTCTCAGATCTTGATCTTTCTGCAGGTTTAAGGTGTTATAATGATTACCATGACACCTTCAAATGTGTCTGGAACACCTCAAAGCTGGACGTGATTCCTCCGGTCCGACCCGAGACCAAATGCAAGATTCATGTAACGGTTAAAAAGGGGTAAGGAAGAATGTTTAAAGGGTTTTATGTTCCTTTCTCCTAATTCTACCATTGAGTTAGATTGTAAGGTATAACTAGAACAATAAAATCAAATGGGTATGTGCTTCATTTTTATGTGTGAATGTGAAATTCTTCCATTTATTTGATCTCAGACTTGATTATCCAAAGGACAGAGAGCTGTCTGCAGACCCGACGCAGCCTCACATACGCTCTGCCACCGTGGTTTTTTCAAGCAAGGTAACTGATGCCACGTGTTTGTGTTGGTTTTGACATGTTAAACTACAGATTCACCGAGTAGTAAACCAAACAGATGCATTATTTGTTTCTCTTCTGCTGCAGCGAGGTATGATAATACCAGGGGCCACATTAGGTCACGAAGTCCACTGTGAAAACTACAAAAATCCTGTGGATACAATACCAGAACATGTTGTAGAAAACAGTGGTGAGTCAAATATAAAAACTCATCACTCATATTTGAAGCAGGAGTTCATGAGTGGCTCCATTCTGACATACTGATCAGCGCTGAGCAATCATGTTGTGTTTTTGTGTGCAGTAGTGAAAGTGCCTCCTCCTCAGGGAGTGCAAGTTCACGGGAGCAATATTTCTTGGAGTATTGTTTCTTCAGAAATATACGAGTCGCAAGAGTATCAGCTGCAGTACAGATCTGCTGCTCAGAGCTGGAAGGTGAGCACATCAACCTCTCATCTCAAACTTTTTCTCCACTATAACAACACACACAACATGCAAAACACCACACATCTCTCGCATCTTACAGCACACAACCAAAAGATGATTAGTGCGTACGCCACACAGTTTCACACGGATGTCAAACATCCGGGAATTTGTGAATGAATGTGCATTTTTGAATGCCACTGCTGAGAAAAAGAAATGCTGTTTTGCAGAAATGTTGTTTTACAGTTGCAAACTGTTAATGTGCTTGTAGTTTTGCAGACTCGGTTAAGCGATTGTAAAACAAACTGTAATGGTTGAAGACACGGCAGATTCAGAACCGTCTCTATGTGATGCTCATCACAGCGGAAATGCTTCATTGTGTCAATGTCTGTGCAGGATGTTGAAGGTTCGATCAAAAATACTCAACAAAAATATATGGTGCTGCCAGAGGAGCGTTTGGTCTTGCACCAGGAGTACGTGGTCAGGCTGAGAACCAAAAAGGAGGATCTGCTCAATGCCGAGTGGAGCGACTGGAGTGAAGAGTACAACTGGACGTCTGCTGTGGGTCAGAAGCCACCTTCTTCAGGTAACACAGACTCTACAGAGATCCTCTCGCTGGAATCGTCTGTGGCAGGAATCACGCTCACAGGAGTCACTCTGTCCATCATATTAATCTGCACCATTCTCATCAAGAGCAAGAGAATCAAAAGGTGAGTGTGACGCTGCTGATACAGGATGAGACCCCTCAGACACGTTCACACCACAACAATAACTATTACCACAATGATAACCATAACCTATAATGACAACTAAAAGAATAACTTTAATGATAACCATAACAGTAACTCATATAATGATAAATATAACAATAAAGATAACTATAATGACTATAATGATAATGATAACTTATAATGACAACGCTAACAATAACTACAGTGATAACCATAATAGAAACAATAACAGTTATTTTAAATATAATGACAACAATAACTATAATGATAGCTGCTTTAAAACTAATACCGATACCGATATCGGTAAAACTAATACCGATAACTATAAAATATCTAGAATGTTAACCATAATAATAATAATATCTAACAGTAAATATAACTATAATGATGCTGATAACTATATCTATAATGATAGCTATAAAATATCTATAATACTGATAACTATTAAACTAATACTGATACCGATATCAGTAAAATTCATACCGGTAACTATAAAATATCTAGAATGTTAACCATAATGATAATGAAAACAATAATTAACAATAAATATAAATATAATGACGACAATAACTATAACTATAATGATAGCTATAAAATATCTATAATACCGATAACTATAAAACTAATACCGATAAAACTAATACAAATACCAATAAAACTAATACCAATAACTATAAAATATCTAGAATGTTAACCATAATGATAATGAAAACAATAACGAACAATAAATATAAATATAATGACGCCAATACCTATAACGATAGCTATAAAATATATATAATACCGATAACTATAAAACTGATACCAATACCGATATCAGTAAAACTAATACTGATAACTCTAAAATATCTAGAATGTTAACCATAATGATAACAATAACTAACAATAAATATAACTATAATGATGCCGATAACTATAACGATAGTTATAAAATATATATAATACCGATAACTATAAAACTGATACCAATACCAATATCGGTAAAACTGATACTGATAGCTATAAAATATCTAGAATGTTAACCATAATGATAACAATAGCTAAAAATAAATATAACTATAATGATGCCAATAACTATAACTATAATAATAGCTATAAAATATCTATAATACAGATAACTATAAAACTAATACCGATATGGATACAAGTATTGGTAAAACTAATACCGGTAACTATTAAATATCTAGAATGTTAACCATAATGATAAAAATAACGATACCGATAACTTAAATGCTAATGATAACAATAACGCTAACTGTAATGATAACAGTAACTTAGAACGATAGCGATAATGATAATAATTACTAACAGTAACAATAACTATAATGATAACAGTAACTGTAAAGATAACGATGCAAATAATAACAATAACAATGATCAGAATTACAATAGCCATAATAATAATAATAACAAACAAAAATAACTATAATAACAAGTATAATAAAATGATACAACAGTAAAATCATCTTTAATAATTATAACAATAACAGTAAATGTCTATAAAATAACTTTATGCTAACTAGAGCAATAATGATAACTATAATAATAAAAATTAACTGTAGTGTAATGCAATTGTAAATGATTTATTTCATGTCAGGTTATGCAAGACATCTGTTATGAAGTGTGTATTTGAGCACTGAATGACGGTCATGAGCCACAGGATTGTGGCTTCTTCACCTTTCAGGGTCCAGAAGAACAGTTCCACGTATATTCCTGATCCCTCCAAGTTCTTCGGTGACCTGAACTCGAGCCAAGGAGGGAATTTCACGGTGAGTCCCGCGCGTCAGATAATCAGACGTTAGCTTCCGTTCCGTTCTGTTTGTCCTGACGTTGTGTTCTCTTCTTCAGTCTTGGCTGGGTTCGATTTTAACGCACGAGAGCTTCATCAAAGTGGACGCCGAGTTCATCAGTCCGGTCGAGGTCCTGAAGCTGCAGGATTCCCGCGATTCCCGCGGCACGCACAGAAACAGCGGCGCTCTGCAGGACAGATGGGACGGCACCGCCAAGTCCTCCAACTTCTCCAACTCCACCTACTTCCTGTCGCAGAGTTCCAAGGGGCCGAGCGACACTCTGGAGCCCTGCTCGGTGCACTCTTCCTACGGGCCAGCAGGGGGCGGCAGCGGCTCCGAGACTCTTCCGCAGCGCACCGCTGAGGAGAAGGACGCCGAGGAGCTGGAACTGTCTCTGAAGACGCTGGAGAAGCTGCGGCAGGACACGCAGAGCCCGGATTCTGGTTTCGCCGGCGGAGCCGAGGACAGCATGGAGGAGACGGAGCTGCCCAGTCCTCTGAGCTTAAACCTGTCGCCTCACCTGCCCCTGGACCTCCCCGCGCCGCAGCCCGGCAAACACCCGCTCCTGGGCCTTCAGCGCACCCATCTGCTCCTGGGACCGGGCTGCCCGATTCCCGGATTAGACCTGGACCTCCTGAACCTGGACCTCAAGAGCTCCTGTGGGCTCCTTGAGCCCTCTAGTGGCGATTACATGCCAGTGAAGAACGTGCAGAGCTAGCGTTGAACGCTGGACAGCAGTGAATCTCGCACAGCTCAGTCTGTGACTGCAGCGAGAGCGAAGAAGCTTGATAGTGAGTTTTGAGTATGAACAGAAGCGCTATCCGTCACCTGCTCACCCTCAACACACAGATGTTTCTGCTGGAGTGTCTGCTTTTGGCCATTCGATAAACCTCAGCTGTACAGAAAGAGTTTCAGTTCAAGCTTCAAACACAAAGCGTCATTGCTTTTGAAAGACTAGGATTATACAGTGTGATATGCAGTTTGATTTGCACTTTCATTGCATGGGAAAAAGCAGCGTGAACATTCTGCTAAACAACTCCGTTTGTCTTCCACACGAGAGAGAGAAAGCCACACAGCTGCTGGTTGCACAAACCTGCTTAGACTAGTCTTAAAAGTTAGCCATTTAATTTTAAGTAAGGTAGATTGGACTAATTTAGTGCTATCACGATTAATCGCATCCAAAATAAAAGTTTATGTTTACATAATAAATATACACAGTACATAAATATATAGTATGTATATATAAATACACACACGTGCATGTATATATTAAGGAAAAAATCTAATCTAATCTAAATTGTATACAGGTATAAATATATATGCACATAAATACTTTGTTTTAATATACACATGTAAGTGTGTGTATTTATATTTACATAATAAATATACAAAGTAACCACACATATAGTATGTAAACATAAACTTTTATTTTGGATGCGATTAATCGTTTGACAGCCCTAGACTAATTTGAATCTGTGAATTAAGACTGATTGCCACTTGGTTTACTGCTAATTGGTCAAATGTGACCCTGCACCACAAAACCAGTCTTAAGTCGCTGGGGTATATTTGTAGTAATAGCCAAAAATACATTGTGTGGGTAAAAATTATTGATTTTTCTTTTATGCCAAAAAATCATTAGGATATTAAGTAAAGATCATGTTCCATGAATATATTTTGTACAGTTCTTACTGTAAATATGTCAAAACTTAATGTTTGTAAGTAATATGCATTGCTAAGAACTTAATTTGAAGAACTTTAAAGGTGATTTTCTCAATATTTACATTTTTTGGCACCCTCAGATTCCACATCAGTGGAAAACTTTTTTATTCAGCTTTCATGTGATATATATTATAAAAATATAAAATATAAAAATTTACCCTTATGACTGGTTTTGTGGTCCAGGGTCACAAATTACTGCTGAAGACTTAAACTAGTGGCTGGGTTTTTGTAAAGGCGTGACGTTAATAATGGCATAAATGATAGGAGAAGTTACATTTTTGCCGGTTTATTGCTCAGCGCAAAGTCTTGATGTTTACTGTGGTATACTTTGGCAACTGCATGACTAATAATAGTTTGGGATAGTGTGAGAGTCACTCCTGATCTCAGTGGGTTTGTGTGACGCAGATACGGTCGCCCGCGTCACTCAGAACAAGCACAGGATCTGTGGACGAAACCAGGTGATATACAAAGGACAGCTTCCTGTTTTTTTTTCACTAAAATTCTACTGTGCAGTTTATATGGTTAAACTGTGTAGAAAATAACATTCTATGGCTGAACGTTATCATAATATATAAATTGCTATTTATAAGATGGGAGATTAAGGCTAATATGAGACAGAAACACAAAGGCAGAAGTGATATGTTCATTTGCGTGGCTTGCACTCATTTCGTTTGTTGGTTTTTATATGCCTTTTTATCATGTGTCTTGGATTTTTGCATTCAGATGTATGCATTTAATGTGTATGTGATGTCTGCTGTTTTGATGAATGTAAGAGATGCCAGTAGTTCTCACTGATTGCAATTTGCTGCTAAATATTATATTAAAGCATATGAGTGTTTCTGATCTGCTCATTGGCTCCAGTTATTGAGTATGGTTTATTAAAAGCATTTTTTTGATGGACATCCAACAGCATCTGTTTGTTAGTGGCACTGAGATGAATGAGAATGACGGTGGATAGATTTATAGATCTATGAGTGTTTTCACGTAAAAGTATTAGAGTTTCACTGCTGTGCATCAGATTCTAGATTAGGTATGCCATAAAATGTGTTTAATAAAAAAATAAAACATAAAATAAATCAAATTGTGACCCTGGACCACAGCCAGTCATAAATTGAGGTTGAATAAATAAGCTTTCCATTGATGTATGGTTTGGCCGAGATACAACTATTTGAATGTCTGGAATCTGAGAAATATTGAGAAATTGGCATTTAAATTGTCCAAATTAAATTTTTAACAATGCATATTACTAATCAAAAATTAAGTTTTGATATATTTATGGTAGGACATTTACTAAACATCTTAATGGAACATGATCTTTACCTAATGTGGTTTTGGCATAAAAGAAAAATGGATCATTATGACCCATACAATGTATTTTTGGCTATTGCTACAAAAAAAAAAAATGCTTCTTGTGGTCCAGGGTCACATATGAGAAGCAAAAATACAGTAGGTTTTTGTTGCAAAACAGAAACGGAAATTGCAGCAACTGATAGGAATTTGGTGAAAAGTTAATTTGGGGGGTGACGATATTGTTATGCTGCAATACTGAATGTTGAATATTTTTTGGTTAAAAATATATTTTTTTCAAATTAAAGTGTTGCTGTTCCAGTGTAGATTTCTTTCATTGGCAGATAAAACATATAACAGATTACATCATTCCAGTTAGACGCCTGAAGGTCTTTGAGAGTTTTACTCCAGTCTTTTCTGTTTGAGGTGCTTAAGCAAGAAGCAACTTAAGTTCCTAAAGGAAAATTAAATTGATGTCTGTACAGTAGAACTGTAGAAAAAGGAAGTTCAACACTCTTCAGCAATGAGGAAAAAAACACAAATGCTAGTTAATATAAAGTAAGTTTTGCTTATTAGTACACTTGAGAAAATGCGTTTTTGTCTTGTTTCCAGCCAAAATATCAAAAAATTCTTAAATCAAGAAGTATTTTCTAGACAAGTAAAAATGATTGTCTTCTTTTTTCTGAAAACAAGTCAAAATTAAGTGTTTTTGCTTGAAACAAGCAAAATAATCTCCCAATGGGGTAAGCAAAATAATCTTGGTTTCTGTTTGAAATAAGAATTTTTTGCTTACCCCATTAGCAGATTATTTTGCTTGTTCTAAGCAAAAACTCACTTAATTTTTACTTGTTTTTTCCTGAAACCAAGAAATGTATTATTTACTTGTCTAGAAAATCCTTCTTGATCTAATTTATATATATATATATATATATATATATATATATATATATATTGGCTGGAAATGAGACAAAAAATGTAAGTAAGAACAGTATTTTTGCAGTGTACGGTTGAATTGGATCAAAGCTCAGCAGCAAAGTCATTGGTTAATAAAATGGGATTAAATACATAAAGGAAACAAAAAGTAACTGGTGTTACTTTTTTTGAAAAAGTAACTCAGATATTTTCTTGGAAATGAAAAAGTAATGCGTTACATTACTAGTTACTTAAAAAAACACACTGCCTGTGGTTCAATGGATCACAAGAAATTCAGAAATGCCTTTGTAGTGTATTCCAAACTGATGCATCCCAACAATGTTTTTCTCAAAGAAAGAGCTGATGCATTTTTACTAAAAACATCTACAACTTTTTGTTTGTTTGTTGTGTTTATTTAAATGTTTGTATCTTTTTCTTTCATCATGGGAATGCCTTTCTTGGTCAGTCTCTGCTGTATTAAAAAATCAAGGTATTTTGTAGGCTGTGGAAAAAAAAATTGTGGAGCGCGTATTAAAATGCATGAACCGAAGTGGCAAACGGTAACACCTGAACACATCATGCGTCAAGAAAGCGCACCGTGTCCCAGAGGAGCGTCGTCTGCGCACAGGTGAGAGCCGACCGAGTGACGTCACGGGCGCGCGCAGGTGAGCGCGCGTTGCTGGGTGTTGACGGTTGTTAAGAGATCCGTTATTTGTATTCTCACACAATGCCAGCAGATCCGCAGCCATTTAAATGAAAACTGAGGCTGTCCATGGACTGTCCTCAGATCAGCAGATACTCCACTGGAGCCGATTATTGATCCGCGGCGGACTTTGGACTGACAAACACAACGACTCGCTGAGCGATTCCCTCAAAACATGTGAAGAACCGAACATGTGTGCCGTCTGAATCCTGGTAAGAACCACCGAACCGGGACCGAGAGTCTAAAGGGAGCCGAAGATGAGCGCGAGGTAACGGTTCAGTTCGTGATGGAGCTCGGGAACGGATTCAGATCGGATCCGAATCGAGAGAGCGACACCGCCACCGTGAGAGAACCGCAGTTATATAATTAAATGAGATTATAGATACCACTGCACAACAACAACTGTGAAATATTCCTGTGAAAGATGTGTTTGTGCCAGTATTCGTGTGTTTTATGTTTACCGCAGATTCCTCGCGCCGATCCGGATCCGACCCATAAAAGCAGGACGAGCTTCCCGAGATGGCTGATTGGCCTCATCTTCACCATCATCATCCTCGTCTTGGCAGGATCTTCATCTCTTCTCTGGTATTTTCTGGGTGAGGAAAGAGTCAAAGCGTTCAGCACAATATAGTGTCTACACTGCCAAACTAAAAACTTAGTAGTAAGTTAGTTTCACATAAAAAATGAAAATTCTCAAACCTGTATGAGTTTGTTTCTTCTATTCAAACACAAAAGAATGGTATGTTGGTAAGTTGCTGGTAGCCATTGAAAAATTACTATGGCTACCGTCAGTGTTGGGGAAAGTTACTTTTAATGCGTTACAATATTGCGTTACTCCCTAAAAAAGTAACTAATTACGTTACTTAGTTACTTTTTATAGAAAGGAATGCGTTACGTTACTTTTGCGTTACTTTTGAGTTACTTTTTAAATCTGGGCAGGGCTTGTTTGTTTTTAATAAAAAAGTTTGATTCTTAGCAAATGTAAAAGCCCTTTCACACCAAAATGAAATGAAGTGAATAAACCTAAGTCTAAAGGAAAATTAAATTGACGTCTGTGCAGTAGAACTGTAGGAAAAGAAAGTTCAACACTCTTCAGCAATGAGAAAAAAAGCAAATGTTAGTTAATATAAAGTAAGTTTTGCTTATTCGTACCTTGCAAAACATTTTTTGTCTTGTTTCCAGCCAAAATATCTAAAAATTCTTAAATCAAGAAGGATTTTCTATACAAGTAAAAATTATTGTATTGTTTTTTCTGATGGCAAGTAAAAATCTTGCTTTCTGTTTGAAATAAGATTTTTTTTTTTGCTTACCCCATTGGCAGATGTTTAGCTTGTTTTAAGCAAAAACTCACTTAATTTTGACTTGTATTTTTCTGAAAACAAGAAAATAATTACATTTACATTTAGACATTTACATTTAGTCATTTAGCAGACGCTTTTATCCAAAGCGACTTACAATAGAAGCAATCAGAGCAACAAGAGAGCGACAGTGTAGAAGTGCTGTGGCAAATTTCAGTTAGATAAACACGATAAGTCTTGCAAGGGTTTTTTTTTTTTTTTTTTTTTTTTTTTTTATATAAATATAGAAAACTGAAAAGAGTAGGAAAGAGCTAGTGTCAATTGGTCAAGTTCTGCCGAAAAAGATGGGTTTTCAGACGTTTTTTGAAGATGGCCAATGACTCAGCTGATCGAATTGAGATGGGTAGGTCATTCCACCAGCTGGGAACAGTCCACAAAAAGGTCCGTGAAAGTGATTTTGAGCCTCTTTGGGATGGCACCACAAGGCGTCGTTCATTTGCAGAACGCAAGCTTCTGGAGGGGACATAAGGTTGGATTAGACAGTTTAGGTATTCTGGTGCAGTGCCAGCGGTTGTCTTGTAGGCAAGCACCAGTACCTTGAATTTGATGCGAGCAGCTACTGGCAGCCAATGCAGTCTGATGAAGAGAGGTGTGACATGGGCTTTCTTCGGCTCATTAAAGACCACTCTTGCTGCTGCATTCTGAATCATCTGCAAAGGCTTGGAAGTGCATGCAGGAAGGCCTGCCAAGAGTGCATTACAATAGTCCAGTCTGGAGAGGACAAGAGCTTGGACAAGAAGTTGTGTATCCTGCTCTGATAGGAAGGATCTGATCTTCCTAATGTTGTACAAGGCAAATCTGCAGGATCGAGCTGTAGCAGCAATATGGTCTGTGAAGGTTAACTGGTCGTCCATCACAACACCAAGATTCCTGGCTGTCCTAGAGGAAGTTATGGTTGAAGAATTTAGCTGTATAGAGAAGTTGTGATGAAGCGTGGGGTTGGCTGAGATCACAATCAGTTCAGTCTTAGCAAGGTTGAGCTGAAGATGGTGTTCTTTCATCCAGCCAGAGATGTCGGTCAGACAAGCTGCGATGCGGGCAGGAACCGTGGGGTCATCTGGATGGAAGGAGAAGTAGAGTTGCGTGTCATCAGCATAGCAGTGATAGGAAAAAGCATGCTTCCGAATGACAGAACCTAACGATGACATGTAGATGGAGAAGAGCAGTGGTCCAAGCACTGAGCCTTGAGGAACTCCAGTAGCAAGAAGTTGTGACTCAGAAATTTCACTCCTCCAAGCCACCTTGAAGGACCTACCTGAGAGGTAAGACTTGAACCATTGGAGTGCGGTTCCTGAGACGCCCATCTTCATGAGGGTGGACAGGAGGATCTGGTGGTTGACTGTGTCAAATGCAGCAGACAAATCCAGTAAAATGAGTACTGAGGATTTGGATGCTGCTCTTGCCAATCTTAGGGCTTCAGTGACTGAGAGCAGGGCAGTCTCAGTTGAGTGGCCACTTTTGAAGCCAGACTGGTTTATGTCCAGGAGATGGTTCTGTGCAAGAAAGATTCAAGAGTTGGTTAAATACTACTCGCTCAAGTGTCTTAGCGATGAATGGGAGAAGGGATACTGGTCTGTAGTTTTCTAAAAGTGCTGGATTTAGAGTGGGTTTCTTAAGCAGCGGTATGACCCGAGCCTGCTTAAATGCTGTAGGAAATGTGCCAGTGTGGAGCGAGGTGTTTATGATGTGAGTAAGTGCTGGTAAAACAGAGGTAGAAATGGCTTGGAGAATGTGAGTGGGGATAGGATCAAGCGGACAGGTAGTAGGATGATTGGAAATAATAAGTTTGGAGACGTCAGTCTCCATGAGTGGAGAGAAAGAGGAGAGAGTGTGAGTATTTGATGTTGTGAAATTTGTATCAGTATGTGGTGTGGAAAATTAGTCGCTAATTGTTCTTGTCTTATTAATGAAAAATGTTGCAAAGTCATCAGCTGTAAGAGTTGATGTAGGAGGGGGAGGAGGAGGACAAAGGAGAGAAGAGAATGTTTTAAAAAGTGTGCGAGAATCGGGACAATTATTAATTTTGTTGTGGTAGTATGTTGATTTAGCAGTGGAGACATCTGCAGAGAATGAAGAGAGAAGTGACTGATACGCACTAAGGTCATTAGGGTTGTGTGATTTGCGCCACTTCCGCTCTGCAGCCCTGAGTCTAGAACGATGTTCACGGAGAACATCGGACAGCCAGGGAGCAGCGGGTGTGGTGCGTGCTGGTCTGGATAAGAGGGGGCAGAAGTTGTCTAGACAGGCTGATAAAGTGGAGCAAAGAGTGTCAGTAGCAGTGTTAGTGTCCAGTGCTGAGAACTGAGAGGGTGGAGGAAGTGCGGATGAAACCATAGACGATAGACAGGAGGTAGAAAGTGTGCGTAGATTACGCCTAAAGGTGACTTGCGGTGGAGTGCGTGTTGTGTCTGTAGCCAATGTGAGGTCAGAGGTGATAAGGAAGTGGTCTGAAGTGTGCAGCGGAGTAACCAGAGTGTTGGCAGTTGAACAGGTCCAATTGGTTACCTGATTTGTGAGTAGCTGTGGTAGATACTCGCATGAGGTCAAATGAAGTAAGAAGAGTATTGAAGTCTGTAGCTTGGAGTTTTTCTAGATGGATGTTGAAGTCACCAAGTAGTACCAGAGGAGTACCATCCTCCGGGAAGTGTGAGAGTAGCATGATTATTACATAATTATTTACTTTTCTAGAAAATCCTTCCTGATTTAAGATTTTTTTTTCATATTTTGGCTGGAAACAAGACAAAAAATCTAAGCAAGTGAAGTATTTTTGCAGTGTACGGTTGAACTGGACCTACAAAGGTTAATAAAATGGGATTAAATACATAAAGGAAACAAAAAGTAACTCAGCTATTTACTTGGAAATGAAAAAGTAATGCGTTACTTTACTAGTTACTTGAAAAAGTAATATTATTATGTAACTTGTAACACGTTACCCCCAACACTGGCTACCTTCAACTGTTAGAACAACTTGAGGGTAAAGTAAATACATTTGCCAATTTAGCTACAGGACAACATTTAGAATTGTTTGACTGCCATTTGCACATTATGTGAAATAGATTTTAAATGATTTTTAATTATTGTATTTATTTGTTTATTGAAAAAAATGTCATCTAAATAAAAAAGTTCGTCAAATTATAATCCCATTCAAAGGGATCCAGCTGATATACACTATATAACTGTATGAATTATGTACAGGCCTGCATTTCTAATCAAAGTGATGGCATAATAGTGATTAAATATGACCCTGGACCAATCATAAGGGTCAATTTTTTTAATTGAGATTTATACATCATCTGAAAACTGATTAAATAAGCTCTCTACTGATGTGTGGGACAATATTTGGCCGAGATACAGCTATTTGGAATTTAGAATCTGAGGGAGAAAATCGCCTTTAAAGTTATTCAAATGAAGTTCTTAGCAATGCATATTACCAAACAAAAATGTTAAAAAGTTTTGATATATTTATGGTAGGAAATGTAAGAAATATCTTCATGGACCATGATCTTTACTTAGTATCGTAATTATTTTTGGCATAAAAGAAAAATTTGTGACCCATACAATGTATTGTTGGCTATCGCTACAATTATACCTGTGACACTTAGAGTACAAGGTGTGGGTTCTGGAGCCGCGGCTGGTTCAGCAGTATACAGCCAGCGTTTCCATACTGAATAAGAACTTCTCAGTGAGTCTGTCCAGTCATGAGAGCTCAGAGTTCAGAGCGGAGGCTGCGTCTGTGCAGAACATGGTGAGTCTGGACGAGGAGTAATTTTAGTTAATTTAATTTTATTCATTTTAGTTTGATATATTTTTTATTTGTTTTTAAAAATTAAACTAACTTGTAGGCCTAAATTGGATTTTAAAATGTTCAGTTGATGTTTATTTCATTTTAAGTAATAATAATTAAAAAAAATCTGTTTTACCTTTAGTTAATTGTAAACAGTGTTGGGGAAAGTTACTTTTAAAAGTAATGCTTTACAATCAGTGTTGTGGGTAACGCATTACAAGTAACGCAGGTTACGTAATAATATTACTTTTTTCAAGTAACTAGTAAAGTAATGCATTACTTTTTCAAATAAGTAACGCCAGTTATTTTTTTGTTTCCTTTAAAAATACTTTTCTTACATACAATTTTTTTCTTGTTTCCAGCTAAAATATTAAAAAAATCTTAAATCAAGAAGGTTTTTTAGACAAGTAAATAATTATTTTCTTGTTTTCAGAAAAAACAAGTGAAAATTAAGTGAGTTTTTGCTTAGAACAAGCTAAATAATCTGCCAATGGGATAAGCAAAAAATAAAAAAAATAAAATAGAAATATTATTTCGTGATTATTTTGCTTACCCCATTGTTTCAAGCAAAAACACACTTAATTTTGACTTGTTTTCAGAAAAATTTTTTTTACTTTTTTTTAAAATTTTTTAAAATCCTACTTGATTTAGGAATTTTTAGATATTTTGGCTGGAAACAAGACAAAAAATCTAAGTAAGAAAAGCATTTTTTGCAGTGTACTAATAAGCAAAACTTACTTTAGATGAACTAACATTTGTGTTTTTTTTTCTCATTGCTGAAGAGTGTTGAACTTTCTTTTCCTACAGTTCTACTGTACAGACATCAATTTAATTTTCCTTTAGCCTTAGCCTTATTCACTTAATTTCAATTTGGTGTGAAAGGGCTTTTACATTTGCAAAGAATCAAATGTTTTTATATTTAAAACAAACAAGCAAGCCCTGCCCAGATTTAAAAAGTAACAAAAAAAGTAACGCAAAAGCATTGTAACGCATTACTTTCCATAAAAAGCAACTAAGTAACGTAATTAGTCACTTTTTTAGGGAGTAACGCAATATTGTAACGCATTACTTTTAAAAGTAACTTTCCCCAACACTGATTATTATACAGTATTACGTTAGTCCCTAAAAAAGTAACTAATTACATTACTTAGTTACTTTTTATGGAAAGTAATGTGTTACATTACTTTACGTTACTTTTTTGCTTTACTTTTTAAATCTGGCAGGGCTTGCTTGTTTGTTTTTAATATAAAAAGTTCAATTTTGAAATTTGAAAAATGAAGCACAAATGTTAATCTAAAGTAAGTTTTGCCGATTAGTACGGTTGAATTAGATCCGCAGAGGTCAGCAGTAAAGAGTATGTTTAATAAAATGGGATTAAATACATAAAGAAAACAAAAAGTAACTGGAGTTACTTTTTTTCTTGTAAATAAAAAAGTAATGCGTTACTTTACTAGTTACTTGAATAAAAAGTAATCTGATTACGTAACTTGCGTTACTTGTAATGCGTTACCCCCAACGCTGACTGTAATAACATGGTCTTGATGATTTTCCAGAGAGTAGTAATGCTCAGATACACAGAACGTGGATTATTGTTATTATTCAACGGCTCTGACAGGTGGAGAAGCTGCTGAAGTCCACAGACCTGTCCAGATACTTCAACTCCAGTGCGGTGTTTGCGTTTGGGTGAGGAGCGTCACTCTTCGTCCGTCTGTGTTTGATGAGCTGAGATCTGCAGGATCTTCACGTGTTCCTCTGGTTTTCCTGTAGAAACGGCAGTGTGGTGGCTCATTTCTGGCTGCGTCTGTCGGTTCCTGGCAGTCATGTGGAGGCGGTGAACGTCCGACGTCTGAACGAGAGCGTGTTCAGAGAACTGCAGTGCTTCAGCGACGCTCAGCAGATCAGCAGATATGAGGGTTTCCATCTACTGCTGCCGTCTCTCTCCTTCACCGGTAACATCATCAGAAGCATTCACGCTTACATCATTGTCCGGCACACCCTTGGCCAATTCTCTAGTGTTCACTTGTTTTTACTGCTTTGTGTTGATTTGTGTTTTTCACTTTCCAGAAACCAACCCCAAAGTTATAGATCTTTTTGAAGCTACATTTGGTATGATTTTGTTTTCCTTACTCTTTGTTTTTCTTCTTGTTTTTCTTTCTTTCTTTCTGTTTCTTTCTTAATTTTGTAGTGTGATTTTCAAAACAATAATTCCAAGGTTTTAATTTGTTTTAATGCATTGTGATCACATCCTCTTTATCAGTATTGAAATAATAAAGTGGCACTTAACAGCATTAAATCACATTTGAAAATGACTTTATATTATTTATTAGATCGTACAATTCACATCAGATTTCATATGTGACCCTGGAGCACAAAACCAGTCATAAATCACTGGGGTATATTTGCAGCAATAGCCAAATATACATTGTATGGGTCAAAATTATTTTTTTTTCTTTTTATGCCAAAAACATTAGGATATTAAGTAAAGATCATGTTTGCTTAATATCCTAAAAGACAAAAGATACACAAAAGATACCTTAGATTCCTACCGTAAATACATCAGAACTTAATTTTTAGTTTTAATTAGTAATATGCATTGTCAAGAACTTTGATTGGACAACCTTAAAGGTGATTTTCTCAATATTTTACTTTTTTTTGCACCCTCAGACTCCAGATTTTCAAATAGTTGTATCTCAGCCAAATATTGTCCTATCCTAACAAACCATAACATACATCAATGGAAAGCTTATTTATTAAAACAAATTACCCCTGTGACTGGCTTTGTGGTCCAGGGTCACATTTACTATAAAGAAAGAAGAACTAATTCACTTAACGATCAGAACAATCAATTTGTTGGGTTTGAACTGGCAAATCAATAGATTTAAGAAACTTCAGGCATGTGTTTGTCTTGTCTGGATGAGATTGATAGTTAATGTGATTGTTAAGTGAATTGACTTTGTACATCCACCAAAAACCACTAAAAACATTTGTATAAATGTGTAATTCCATCACTGTTTCCCCAATGGATCCTCTGCAGTGAATGGGTGCCGTCAGAATGAGAGTCCAAACAGCTGATAAAAACATTACAATAATCCACAAGTAATCCACACCTCTCCAGTCCATCAGTTAACATCTTGAGAAGACAAACGCTGAAACTAATCCATCATTAAGATGTTTTTTAATTAAAATACGAGTCCATGATCCACAATAGCGCTTCATCCAGTGAAAAGTCCATCTCCTGTTGTCTCTCACATCAAAATCCAGACATATATTGCAGTTTTGGCTTGTAAACGGTGCTTGATCTGTGCAGATTTCTCTCCTGATTCAGACCAGAACACTTTTTCACTGGAGGAAGCGTTATTATGAAATATTAAAAATGTCTTGATGGATTAGTTTCAGCGTTTGTCTTCTCAAGATAACTGATGGACTGGAGTGGTTTGGATTGCTAGTGGATTATTGTACTGTTTGGACTCTCATTCTGACGGCACCCATTCACTGCAGTGAATCCATTTTTGGGTCAACTGATTCTGCCGTGCTTTACCTGTTTTATCTGACCGTCTGGAGACGTCTCTAGCGTGAGACTCGTCTGTCCCGAGGGTTGTTTCTCCTGAAAGCCTCTGTCTCCTCACAGACTGCTATCGCTACACGTCTCTGGTCTCCGCGGAGCCGGTGGTCCTGGAGGGGCCGGACACGCAGCGCTCGTCGTGTCTGTGGCACCTGAGGGCCCCTGCGGGCTCCCGGCTGGAGCTCAGGGTGGAGTGGCTCCTGACCGAGTGTCGCGACCGTCTGATCATCTACGACTCGGTCACGCCGACAGACTCTCGCCTCATCACCTCGTGAGACTCGCACTTATTTATCTGTGGTTCGCATCAAGAGCGTCAAACCCAGTTTCTGAGCGTGTGTCTCGTCTCTCTCTCAGTCTGTACGGCTGCAGTCGATACGAGCAGACGGTGCAGCTGCTGTCGTCCGCTGACTGGATGACGGTGGTTTGGAAACAGGGTCTGTACAATTACAAGGATCCGTTTTCACTGAGCGCACGAGCCTGGCCGGACCAGGGTAATCCATCACTTATGAAAATAGGCTTATATTCGATTTTTTATTATTATATTCTAATCATTTTATTTATTAATTTTATTTTCTGGTGTATTTTGTGTAATATTCAGTTGTTTTTGCAGGTATTTTATCTATATTTTAAATGACGCATTGCATTTTGTTGTGTTTTTGGGCTCAAGGAAATGTCTGTAAACTATGGAGTCAATCCAGGGCTGTATATATTTGCAACAGAATTGAAGTATTGCAAAACAAAATTTTGCAAACGAGTATTGAAGTATTGAGAAATAAATAAATGTGCTTTTTGCAAACAAAAATAAAGAATTGCAAAATAAAATGTTGTATTGTGTGAAAAAAAATAAAGTTTTGCCAAAAAAAATAAAGAATTGCAAAATATAAATTAATTTATATTTTGGAGTCCCTCGACTCAAAACAGTGTCAGAAAGTGAAATGCAAGGGAAAAGGCGTTGACTGAAACGCAAAATAAAAGCAGCGTTGCAAATAAATTTGTAGATATGGCAATGGAAAATATGTGTTGCAAAATCATTGCTTTTGCTCCGTTTCATTTATATTTTGCAATTCTTCATTTTTGTTTGCAAAACTTATTTTCTTATTGCAATAGATAATTTTATTTTGCAATTCTTTATTTTTGTTTGCAAAACTTATTTTCTTATTGCAGTAGTTAATTTTATTTTGCAATTCTTTTTTTTTTGTTTGCAAAACCTATTTTCTTATTGCAAGAGTTAATTTTATTTTGCAATTCTTTATTTTTGTTCGCAAAAAGCATATTTATTTTTTCTCAATACTTTAATATTCGTCTGCAAAACTTTATTTTCTTTTGCAGTACTTCAATTATTTTGCAAGTTTATGTGGCCCTGTTTTGCTTCCATAGTAAACCTGTCCAGTTTCCATTTTTCTACAGATTTTTTCTTACGATGTGAAATTGTTGCAAATTAAATGTAGATTTCATTACATCACTGTAATTCTTTTGTCTGGAGTGTTATTAAGTGATCTTGTGGTCGTGTTTTTGTGTTGCAGATTGTTCCTACAGCATTGTATTAGAGCAGACAGATGATGTCCAGGGCATTTTACGGACGCCCTTCTACCCCAGTTATTACCCTCCTGACACCAACTGCAGCTGGATCTTCACTGTAAGACTGTGTTTAACTGGACTTACACTCTGTAAAGTCAACCTGAAATCAGTGTTCGATTTGAGGGAGGATTGGGGGTCCCGGACCTCCCATAACCATTAAGGGACCCCAAAAAAATGAGACGTGCTCACATTAAAACATATTTTCCACTAATAAGTCTAAAAAAAATACATTTTCCCACATGCATTTTTCCCATTTCACACAAAGAGTGCCAATTTTTTTTGCAAAAATCACAAATGTGATAATGATTTTATACAACAGTTCAATAAACTAGAAGTTAATAGTAAGAGACTTACGTTTTAGACACCAGATTGCCTATTTTCACTCTATTTCTCCAACAAAAATGGTTCCAAACACAGCCACAGCACTATTTTGCATCTCTAAACATCATGACTGTGTTTCGTTCCTGAATGAATCAACCGTTTAAATGATTCGGTTCAATCGCAAATGACTCTCTTATTAACAGTGACTTGTTTTAATTTCACATTTAAAGCACCTTTTCTTTTTTAAAAAATGATTTCAAATATCAACATTCAACATTTTAGGATTAAAAAATCTAAACAATTATTTGCAGGTTAAATGCATTCATTGCATTAAACAGTGGGTAAAAATAAAATGCCAATTTAGATGCAGCGCCTGTGTTTCCTCTGCATTGAAAAGATCAATTTTGTTGATAATGATTTAATTTTTTTGGTAACAACCTAAATGTCTTATTATTCTAAGTGACTTTATTGATTAAATATAAGAATTTTATGCACAAGAATTTTATTCGAACACTGCCTGAAATCAGAATTATTAAGACTCTATTAAATTTCCAAAATGCTTGAGTTATAGATTTTCTGTAGCTCAAACAGTAGAGCAACAGCAGTTGGTGTAGAATGATTTTCACTCAGAAACTGCAATACATTTCACAAATAATTACAAAGAAATAGCAAGTGACTAATTCACTGTGAAATTTACATCATCAAAAAATAATGCTTGCAGTGCATGAATGTGAACTGAAGCGTAAAGCTTGCAAAAGGACACAAAAGCACATTGTTCATTTGACTTGTGCACTCTATTCCAGATCCGCTGAAGACATATGATGCTGTTTCAGTTGTTTTACAGTTTTTTTCAATTGCTAACAAGCGTTTACCAATACTTAAAGTACTTTTTCTAAACTCTTAACACAGCAACACACCTACATCACACAATTAGCCAAATAGTTTATTTTTTGTCCAAAACCACATTTTTTTTAAAGAAATTCAAACTCTACATTTCAAAATGCTTAATACATTTTTCTACATATACTAACTTTATAAAAACACAGCAAACCTTATTCAAAACCGAGTCATTCGGTCAAAACTTTAGCGTTAGTTTCTATCCAACAGAAACATATAGTCAATCACAGCACAGTGATCGTCAAAATACTAACAGCTGATGGCTTTACAAAAACTGCATTAGTTGTCATGTTTCAGTTCTACCTACATATAATAGATAATATACAGTATTTTTCAATTGCTAACATACTTTTGTCCAATCTATAGTTACATTTTCAAAACTCTAAACACAATTAGCACAAGATCCGTCTGTTGTGACCATACCATTAACACAATTTGTGTTGTTTTCAAACAATATGCAGTCAGTTACCATGTTTCTAAAATTCAAACATTTTCTTTTCATACAAGCTTACCCACAACCAAAATCATGGGTCTTTTCAGTCTTATTTGCAAATGCTTAAACACAGCATGTCAGAAATGAAGACCTAATGTTTCGAACCTTAAATACAGTATAAAGCCTCTATTTCTGCAACAACAGCAGCTCAAAATGATTGAAAATATCTCTATATAAAATATTGTAACAACTTATAAGCATATTTAGGTAACAGATCAATGAAATATTTAGAAATAGCTGATTCCAGTCTCAATTGGAGGAACAGACAGGTGTTACATCAACAGAGTAAAAAAGACCTCTTTGAATTGGTTCTGTGGATGCAAAACAACACAAAGAATCAGAGAGAGAGAGAGGAAAAAACTGGGAGAGGGAGAGAAATAGTTATAGTTGTATTAGAAAAAGGGAGAAGAGGTAGGGGACAGGAGTAAGAATGTGTGTTGGACTGTGCATGTGAAACCTATGAAAGCTTATTTCATAACTGTGGGTAACTGTGACTTTTTTTTATCTCGCAATTCAAATTTCTATTCTTGGAATTGTGAGTTTACATCTTGCAATTCAGACTTTATCAGAATTGTGAGACAAAAAAAAGTCACAGTTACCCTTTAAGCTTTATATTCTGTGGCAAAATTGTAACCAAAGACCATGTATGTTGGAATTTTTGTTGATCACTGCATCAGCTACCATCCATATCCAACCCCTACCCACTAAAACACACCTACAGCACACAATTAGCCTAATAGTTAATTTTCTGTACAAAACCACATTTTGTTTAATTAAATTCAAACTCTGCATTTCACAATGCTTAATATCTTTTTCTACTTATACTAACTCTATAAAAACACAGCAAACCTTATTCAAAACCGAGTCATTCGGTCAAAACTTTAGCACTAGTTTCTATCCAAACAGAATCATATAGTCAATCACAGCGCAGTGATCGTCAAAATACTAACAGCTGATGGCTTTACAAAAACTGCATTCAATTCTACCTTATTAAAATTGAATCCATTATTGATTTAAATTTGCTTTCATTTTTCAGTCAGCTTTTTGTTTTAAGTTTGCTTTCAACTGAAACCCATTTTACATTTTAAAGTGTTGCATGTGTTCTTTCTTGTCAACATATATCTAAAACTTTGAGTTGACTCATTACTTTACAGAATGTACAATAGAAAAAGATATAACCTATGCAGAAATTCAGTTGGAACCTTGACTGAAATTGCTTTCCAGTGGGTGATGGTTGGATGTGGATGGTGTCCCCATGGAAGCTGATGCAGTGATCAACGAAAATTCCAACATACATAGTCTTTGGTTACAAGACGGAATATAAAGGGTAAAGGGTATTCTTGGAATTGTGAGTTTACATCTTGCAATTCAGACTTTATCAGTATTGTGAGAAAAAAGTCACAATTACCCTTTACCCTTCATATTCCATGGCAGAAATAAGCTTTCATAGGTTGCACATGTATAAGGGAAACAACAACATAAAACTGCAAAGTTCAACACATATTCTTACTCCTGTCGCCTACCTCTTCTTCTCCCTTTTTCTAATCCAACTACTCCTCTACATCCTACAACCATTTCTCTCCCTCTCCTAGGCATTTTCTCTCTTTCTGATTCTTTGTGTTGTTCTGCATCCACAAAACCAATTCAAAGAGGTCTTTTTTACTCTGTTGATGTAATGAAAATAGCTTCAACACCTGTCTATTCCTCCAGTTGAGACTGGAATCAGCTATTTTTTTTTTAAACATTTCATTGACCTGTTACCTAAATATGCTTATCAGCTGTTACAATATTTTATATAGAGATATTTTCAATCATTTTGAGCTGTTGTTGTTGCAGAAATAGAGGCTTTATACTGTATTTAAGGTTTGGAGCATTAGGTCTTCATTTCTGACATGCTGTGTTTAAGCATTTGCAAAGAAGACTAAAAAGACCCATGATTTTGGTTTTGAATGAAAAGAAAATGTTTGCATTTTAGAAACATGGTAATTGGATATTGTGTGAAAACAACACAAATTGTGTTAATGGTATGGTCACAACAGACGCATGTTGTGCTAATTGTGTTTAGAGTTTTGAAAATACAACTACAGATTGGACAAATGCTTGTTAGCAATTGAAAAAAACTGTAACAAAATGTGGTTTTGGACAGAAAATTAACTATTTGGCTAATTGTGTGATGTAGGTGTGCTGCTGTGTTAAGAGTTTAGAAAAAGTACTTTAAGTATTGGTAAACGCTTGTTAGCAATTGAAAACAACTGTAATATGCATGAGCTGTAATTGCATATGAACCAAATTCTGTGCATGTGTGCGTTCAGGTGCCGTCGGTGGAGTTCGGTCTGACTCTGTTCTTTGAAGGGTATGAGCTGAACCGCGCCAGTTACAGTCAGATGTGCACACAGGGCAGATGGAGCATCCAGAACCGCAGGTCAGTCCATCAGACCCCTCACCGCATTTGGCCACATGTGTGTCTGAGTGTGACGGCAGTGTGTTTGTGCGCAGGCTGTGCGGGGTGCGAGGTTTACAGCCGTTCGCGGAGCGAATCTACCTGCTGTCGAGCACCGTCACTGTGTCCATGACGTCAGAGGTTTCGCTCACCGGCCCGGGTCTGCAGGTTCACTACAGCATCTTTAACCAGTCTGATCGTTAGTACACCTCTGCGCTTCACTCACTGTGTGCATTCAGCTCTTCTTAGTACTTACTTCTTAGTCTATGTCTGAAGGGATCATGAAATGCAGTTTCAGATTTTTACATTGTGTTTCTGGAGATTAGTTTATTATGGAAGCCCATTTCATGCCTTAAAAAGTCAACAATTATGAGATACAAATAGATAGTTAAATTAAGATATTCAAGCAGCTTCTACAAAAATCCCATAGAAGAATATGTTACAGGTGCGCATCTTGAGACAGAACAATGATGCTGACATATTTTAAGATATTTCAGAGCAAGATATTATCAGCTCAATTAAACATTTTAGTCTGGGACTAGCCTTAAGCCTTGTTTGTGAAACCAGGGGTAAAAGAACATTAGGTCTTCATTACTGACATGCTGTGTTTAAGCATTTGCAAATACTAAAGACTAAAAAGTCCCATGATTTTGGTTTTGGGTAAGCTTGTATGAAAAGAAAATTTTGCATTTTAGAAACGGTAATTGACGGCATATTGTCAATATAAAAGTTGTAATTCGAGATAAAACATTAAAATTATTAAATAAAAGTCGAAGTTATGACTTCAAAAAGTTGATTTAACCCTTGTGCCACCTTACGGACATTTTTGTCTTTTTCAGATTTTTCTTTTCTTATCATTTTGCCTGTGCTAATGCTATCTGCTTACTTTTTGCCACTGGTGTGTATTTTTATTAGAATTTTAGTAAATCTATTTTAAGGTAGGTACAAAAAATTACTCCCAGGAACTTAACCCTTTAACTGTCACTCCCATTTTTTAACACAGACATGAAAACGCAGTATTCAAACTTACATTTTTATAATTCATGAACAAAAACATTTTGTTAATACAATTTTGATGTACATTTTCCATGGTAATGCAATGTCTGATTTAAAATGATTTTCAAAGGATGATTTTTGAGATTTTAAGTTTTCAGCTAATATATAATTTCTTACTATTTCTAAAGTGTGATGGTTTTTTCTTGTAAAATAAATTATTTAAAAAAAAATTAACTTCCATATATTCTAGATTCATTACATGTAAAGTAAAACATTTCAAAAGTTTTTTTATTTTTTATTTTGATGATTAGATCATACAGCTCATGAAAGTCAAAAATCCAGTATCTCAAAATATTTACATTTGAGTTTCATTAAATGACCATCCCTACAGTATAAATTGTGGGTTTTTCTTGTTCTTTGAAACCACTCTAATGGGGAAGACTACTGACTTGGTAATGGTCCAGGAGACAATCATTGACACCCTCCACAAAGAGAGTAAGTCACAGAAGGTCATTACTGAATGGGGTGGCTGTTTACAGAGTGATGTATCAAAGCATATTAAATGCAAAGTTGACTGGAAGGAAGAAATTGGGTAGGCAAAGGTATACAAGCAACAGGGATGACCACAAGCTTGACCATACTTTCAAGTAAAGCCGATTCAAACACTTTGGAGAGCTTCACAAGGAGCAGAATCTTCAGGAAAAGGACTACCAAGCCACTTCTGAAACAGAAACAATGTCAGAAGCATCTTACCTGGGCTAAGGAGAAAAACAACTGGACTGTTGCTCAGTGCTCCAAAGTCCTCTTTTCAGATAAAAGTACATTTTGCATTTCATGTTGAAATCATGCTCCCAGAGTCTGAAGGAAGACTGAAGAGGCACAGCATCCAAGCTGCTTGAAGTCCAGTGTGAAGTTTCTGAAGTCAGTAATGATGTGGGGTGTGTATCGTCTGCTGCTGTTGCTCCATTGTGTTTTGCCAAGTGATTTGGAGCACTTTCTGTTTCCATCTGCTGTCAAGCTTTATGGAGATGCTGATTTCCTTTATTGGCCAACCAACATGCCTGACCTGAACCCCACTGAGAATCTATGGGATATTTCGATCCAACAATATACAGACGATCTGAAGGCAGTGCCTTCCATGCCACACTGATGCTGTCATTTGTGCTAGGAGCAAGTCATTTGCTGTAATATGTGCTGCAGACCAAGTATCGAGTGCATAAATGAACATACTTTAAAGAACTTGAACTTTTCTGTTTTGCAGATTCGTTTTTTGATTGATCTTAGGAAATATTCTAATATTCTGAGATACTGGATTTTTGACTTTCATGAGCTGTAAGCTCTAATCATCAAAATTTCAAAAAAAGAATGTTTTACTTTATATGTAATGAATCTAGAATATATGAAAGTTTCATTTTTTTAAATAAGTTACAATAAAAAAATTAACTTTTTCTCGATGTTCTAATTTTTTTGAGCTGCACCTGTGTACGCTATGTACATGCAAGCAGACGAGGACAGAATATGAACAATGCGCTGAGTTGCACGTTAAGCATTTTCTATGGGAAGAATGAGTTTATAAAGTCATTAAATCAATTTCAACTTGTAAAGTCAGAATTTAGACTTTTTATATTGACTTAGTACATCATAATTTTGTTTTAATAAGTCATAATTTCAACTTTTACACTCGGAATTATGACTTAAGTATGTCATAATTTCACCTTAGGGCATGATTTTTTGAGATACTGGTGATATTTTGAGATACTGGATTTTTGACTTTCACAAGCTATAAGCTCTAATCATCAAAATTAAAAAAAAAAACATTTTAAATGTTTTACTTTACATGTAATGAATATATGAAAGTTTCTTTTTTTTAAATAAGTTACAGTAAAAAAAATAACTTTTTCACAATGTTCTAATTTTTTAAGCAGACGAGGGCAGAATATGAACACAATGCGCTGAGTTGCACGTTAAGCATTTTCTATGGGAAGAATGTGTTTATAAAGTCATTAAATCAATTTCAACTTGTAAAGTCAGAATTTCGACTTTTTATATCAACGTAGTACATCATAATTTTGATTTAGTAAGTCATAATTTAAACTTTTTAACTTGTAATTATGACTTAAGTATGTCATAATTTCAATTTAAGGCGTGATTTTTTTTTCTTACCTGGCGGAAATGGTGTTCCATAGTTTATAGCATAATTGCACTAAAAATGTTTGTAAAAGTGATATTTTTCCTGTGATTGATAGGCAGACATGAGTTGCTCAGAACCTTATTGATTTCACACAATGATGAAGGATGTTCAGGGCAGTGAGGGGAAATCATATCATTAAGATTTCAAATCCAGGTGTTTCAAAAATTAAGCATTTGTATTTTAACCTGAGAAGTTGCTTTGATTTCTAAACTCGCAGTGTGTTTTTATTGCATGAGCTCTCATTTGTATAAAAGTCAAGAACATTTTGATGGTCCATTTTATCTCATATGACGACTGCATGTGTGTGTGTGTGTGTGTGTGTGTGTGTGTGTGTGTGTCAGCGTGTCCCGGTCAGGTGCTGTGTAACATTAACGGTCTGTGTGTGCCGGCGTGCGACGGTATCGCCGACTGCCCCAATGGCCTGGATGAGAGAAACTGCGGTAAATCCCCATGTTCACTGCACGCTGCTCGAAAACACATATGACTAATGCAATGACATTTCTACCTAATTCTAAAGAAATGAAGTGAGGAAGTGAAAATGTGAACACAGTGTGGGCAGAGACACCAATATCTCCGTAAATGAGTCACTCAAATTATGCAAGACGAAAAAACAAAGCATCGTATGGAAAAACCTCTTCACTTAAAAAAGAAACAGCTGAAGCGGTCTTAACTAATGTTATTTGAATATGTGTGTGTGTGCAGTGTGCATCGCTCAGTTCCAGTGCTCAGAGGACAGTCAGTGTGTGGACTACTATAAAGTGTGCGACCAGCATCCAGACTGCATCGAGGGCAGCGACGAGGACAACTGCACACACGGTATCTCACACAACCACTGATGCTCAAGATATTTCCCCTGACCCTCACACAAACACTTGCTTATTTAGATATGAATTAAAACAATTTGCATGTTTATTAACCTGTTTTCTATGATATTTGTTTCCCGCAATGTAAAAAAAGCCTAATTTCCCTCACACACACACACACACACTCATATTCCTATGATTATGGGGACATTCCATAGGCATGGTTTTTCTACTGTACAAACTGTTTTCTATGTCCTTAACTTACCTTACACCTAACCCTACCCCTCACTTTCTACAACTTTAAATTTTCAAAACACTTATTTTCTCATGAGGACCTAAAAATGTCCCCATAGGTCAAAATGTACTGGTATTACTATACTTGTGGGGATATTTGGTCCCCATAACGTAGTGAATACCAGCACACACTTACTCACACACTCATCTATGGGTGAAACAAACCTTTATAAAAAACAAAACATAAAAATATTTAAACAAAACAATACAATTATTTATGTATATTCCAATTGTTTATATTTATTTTATATAAATATTTTAAATTATAAAATTATTTATTTTTGACATTACTTCCTGAGAACTCAACATATTTAACCCCTAAACTTCTCATGAATTTAATGCAGTACAAAAGTATGAAAACAATGTACAAATACTTTATATGCACTATATATAATTTCTACACTTCCACAAATAATTCAGAACTTTTTCCACCTTTATTGTGACCTATAACTTGTACAACTCAATTGAAAAACAAACTGAAATCTTTTTTTCTGTGGAAACTAAAAACAAAAAAAACAAAATAATGTGGTTGCATTAGTGTACACACCCTTAAACTAATACTTTGTCGAAGCACCTTTTGATTTTATTACAGCACTCAGTCTTTTTGGGTGTGAGTTTATCAGCATGGCACATCTTGACTTGGCAATATTTGCCCACTCTTCTTTGCAAAAGCACTCCAAATCTGCCAGTTTGCGAGGGCATCTGTTATGCACAGCCCTCTTCAGATCACCCCACATATTTTCAATTGGATTCAGGTCTGGGCTCTTGCTTGGGCCATTATAAAACTTTAATCTTTTTCTTGTGAAGCCATTTGGCACAGTTCATAATTCCCTCCATCTTGACTAAGGCCCCAGTTCCAGTTGAAGAAAAACAGCCCCAAAGCATGATGCTGCCACCACCATGCTGCACTCTGGGTATGATGTTCTTTTGGTGATGTTCAGTGCTGTTTTTGCGCCAAACATTCCTTTTGGAATTGTGACCAAAGAGTTCAACCTTGGTTTTGTCAGACCATAACACATTTTCCCACATGCTTTTGGAAGACTTCAAATGGGTTTTTGCAAAATTGAGCCGGGCTCGGATGTTTTTCTTTGTAAGAAAAAGCCACCCTTACCCCACAGCCCAGACATATGAAGAATACGGCTGATTGTCGTCACATGTACCACACAACCAGCACTTGCCAGAAATTCCTGCAGCTCCTTTAATGTTGCTGTAGGCCTCTTGGCAGCCTCCCTGACCAGTTTTCTTCTTGTCTTTTCACCAATTTTTGAGGGACGTCCTGTTCTTGTTAATGTCACTGTTGCACTATATTTTCTCCACTTGATGCTGACTGACTTCACAGTGCTCCATGGTATATCTAATGCCTTAGAATTTTTTTTTACCCTTCTCCTGACTGATACCTTTTAACAATGATTTCCCTCTGATGCTTTGGAAGCTCTTTGCAGACCATGGCTTTTGCTGTGAGATGCGACTAGGGAAATGTCAGGAAAAGCATACTAGAACAGCTGAACTTTATTTGGGGTTAATCAGAGGCACTTTAAATAATGGCAGGTGTACTGACTCCTATTTAACATGAGTTTGAGTGATTAGTTCATTCTGAACACACCCACATCCCCAGTTGTAAAAGGGTGTGCACACTAATGCAACCACATTATTTTAGCTTTTTGTTTTTATTTCTCATTGAATAAAGATTTCAGATTGTTTTTCAGTTGAGTTGCACAGGATATAGGTCACATAAAAGGTGGAAAAAATTCTGAAGTTATTTATAATGGTCTGTTTTTTTTTAAATCACATAAACCTGACATTTTAACAGAGGTGTGTAGACTTTTTATATCCACTGTGTGTGTTTGTGTGTGTGTGTGTGTGTGTGTGTGTGTGTGTATATATACAGTATATATATATATATATATATATATATATATATATAATTGCAATATAATTCAGGTAACAACACAGTATTAAGAATCAGGCTCCCTCTAGTGGCATGCAGAGAAATCACTAAATTAAATATAAATTAATGTTAAAACACAGTGCAATTATTTTTTTAATTTAATCTTTACTTGAGTAAAGTTTGTGTTGTTATTATTATTATTACATTTACATGTACAGTACTGTTTCTATTTAACTTTTAGGTAGAACACATTTTAATTTAATCATTATTCAAGTTTTGCTACTATGCAAGTGTATTTTAATGCTATGGTATTTTATGGTGGTACTTGGAATAAAAAATTTGAGAGCCACTGAACTATATGTAAACATTTTTTTATGTGAAATGTGACCCTGGACCACAAAACCAGTCATAAGGGTAATATTTATTTTTTTAATTGAGATGTATATATCAATTGAAAGCTGAATAAATAAGCTTCCCACTGATGTATGGTTTGTTATGATAGGACAATATTTGGTCGAGATACATCTATTTGAAAATCTGGAATCTAAGGGTGCAAAACCGCCTTTAAAGTTGTCCAAATGAAGTTCTTAGCAATGCATACTACTTATCAAAAATTTTGATATATTTATGATAGGAAATTTACAAAATATCTTCATGGAACATGATCTTTACTTAATATCCTGATGATTTTTGGCATAAAAGAAAAAAACAATCATTTTGACCCATACAATGTATTTTTGGCTATTGCTACAAATATACTACCTCAGCGACTTATGACTGGTTTTGTGCTCCAGGGTCACAAATATTTTATTCAGCTCAGTACAAAATAAACAATAACACGCATTTTGTATAATTCCTCTTATTTTGTTAAAATAATTAACATTTTGCAGATTCTGCAAGGTGTATGTAAACTTTTGACTTTAACTGTAAATATATACCCTGTTATATATACAGTGTATGTATATATATATAACATAAGTCTGTGTAATGTGCCCATTTAAAGATCTAAATAAACGTGTGTTCAGGTGTACCGTGTTCTGACAGGACGTATGTATGTGGAGATGGAACATGTCTGAAGAAGCCAAACCCTGAATGTGACTTTGTCACAGACTGTCCTGATGAATCTGATGAGAAATACTGTGGTAAGCACTGTAAAAAATGCAAATGCATGTTTTCCACTTTACAAAACATTTTGTGTGTCAAATACTAAAAAATGCTCTTTTCTTGAAACAACATAAAACCCCCTGTCAGACCAACAAAATTGCCCCAAATGTTGTTCTAACTAGTCAAACACAGTTGTCTGAACAAAGAATTTCGTATTGTTGAAATGTTAAGGCTTTGTGGTTTCCCAGCATGCATTGCAGCATGAATAAATTAAGCAGTTACTGTTATAGGATTATTGTTTTGCTGTTTACTGACTTAATTTAAACTTTTTGTTGTCATTTTGTCATTATTGTTAGTTATTTGCTGTACTGTGATCTAAAGTCCCTCATCTTTTTAACATTTGTTAATTGCAACCGTTCTTGAGGTCTGTGGGTCTAGTTTTGAGGCCTAGAGTATGTTCAACCACTTACTTCCGTTTGCTGGATATCTTAGTCTTGTAAGATGTTTCACAAACAAAGACAACGTTGTCTGCATATTAGACTGAGTTATCTGTGAAGGATACTATAACAATTCACTGTTTGCCATTTGTAAATAAACAAATTGACACACACCAAAAAATACTGATACATAAATAATTATTTTAATTACCCCGGTGACAGTAATTGTTTTTTCAGTAGCTGTGACAAGACTTTTTCTATTAGCAAAACAAGACAATCAGCATTGCATGAACAAACAAATTTATGTTGGCTAAACAAAGTATCTTTACTAAGAAAAACACTGTTGAGAAGCCTTAATGCACCAAGTTGCCCTACTTTTTTAAGTTTTCTCAACTATTTATTTTTTACAGTGAGGGTGTGTGTGTATTAGTGTATAGTGTGTGGTGTGTGTTGTGATCACGTTCTCTCTGTAGACTGCGGTCTGCGGCCGTTCAGCAGTCGTGTGGTGGGCGGGGCCGATGCGGTGGAGGGGGAGTGGCCATGGCAGGCCAGTCTGCAAATCAGTGGGCGACACATATGCGGAGGGGCGTTAGTCTCCGCCCAGTGGGTGGTGTCTGCGGCTCACTGCTTCTATGATGATGGGTGAGCGTCTGCGTCTGCGTCTGCGTCTGTCTGTCTGTGCTCCTTCCGTCCCGCTGAACGCGTCTGTCTGCAGGTTCTTCTCTCCGTCCGTGTGGACCGTCTATCTGGGCAAACTGCGTCTCTATGGCAACAGTCAGACGGAGGAAGCCATCCGCGTGGCGCACATCCACCTGCATCACTACTACGACGACGAGACGCACGACTACGACGTGGCGCTGCTGCGTCTGGCGCGGCCCGTGTGGTCGGGGACTCTGGCTCATCCGGTCTGTCTGCCGCCGCAGACGCACCAGCTGGAGGCGGATGTGCTGTGCTGGGTGACGGGATGGGGAGCGCTGCGGGAAGGAGGTATCACCTGCACAAACATGCTCTGTTCATGAGCCTTTGTTCTAGGGCTGCACGATTAATCGAAGGCGATTGTCATGCGCATGTTGTTGTGTAATCAGCAGTAAATCTCCAGCACCTGTGTTCAGGTGGAGCAGCATGTACTACACAGAGCCGTACTCCACAGAAAAGACACGCTGAATCGCGTTCACTATCGCAAACGATTTAATCGGGCGATTATGAAATCGAAAGAAATCGTTTGCGATAATGACAGCTGTTTGCGTAGCTTCTCAGTGAGCTACGGCTCTGTTTAGACATGCTGCTACACCTGAAATCATGTGAAAATATCACATTTAATAACGTTTTTACTCCAAACTCACCTTATAATATACTATTTATATCAGTCGAGTGTTTGAAATAAATCTTTCTGTGAGATAGTATAGCTATTTACACAGAATAAAGCACGAATAGTATTCTAAGCAGTGATGAAGGCGTTGCATTGTTATATACTGCATTATAAGGAAAATTATAATGAGAAGAAGTCAGATAAACCATATATTGTTGTAGTCGTTGGTTTATTAGTCACGTTGAATCAATGACAGCAGTTAAATCTTGTTTATTCAGCTGCAGCGATAGCAAAGATGCGTTTCGATTTCACTTCTTCTGGTGTATTTTGAGTTTCCACGTGAGAATGAGAGCGCCCTCTGGCCTTCGGATGAAGATTTACTAAACACAGAACAGTGCTTTTCTAAAAGATACGCATGACAATCGCAGCTTTCGATTAATCCCGATTGCGATTTCACTTCGATTAATCATGCAGCCCTACTTTGTTCCTTGTGCACTTTTAGAACGGACAGCTCTGACTCCAGAACACCTGCGGTGTAGACCAGTGTTAATTTTGACAGCAAATTTTGATGTAGTTTTAGTCATAGTCTTTTGACTAAAATGCCATTTTTAGTCAGTTTTAGTCTAGTTTTAGTCGACGATATGTGGCCCTAGACCAGCGGTTCCCAACCACGATCCTGGAGGCACACCAACACTGCATGTTTTCCATGTCTCCTTAATCAAACACACCTGATTCAGATCATCAACTCATTAGTAAAGAATACAAGAGCTCAAATGGGCGCTTCAGACAAAGGAGAGTTGCAAAATGTGCAGTGTTGGCGTGCCTCCAGGATCGTGGTTGGGAACCGCTGGTCTAGACCACAAAACCAGTCTTAAGTCGCTGGGGTATATTTGTAGCAATAGCCAAAAATACATTGTATGGGTCAAAAAAAAAAAAAAAAAATGATGCCAAAAATCATTAGGATATTAAGTAAAGATCCATTAAGTTCCATTAAGATATTTAGTAAATTTTGTACCGTAAATGTATCAAAACTTAATTTTTGATAAGTAATAATTTTTTTTTGCACCATCAGATTTCAAATAGTTGTATCTCAGCCAAATATTATCCGATCTCAACAAACCATACATCAATGGAAAGCTTATTCAACTTTCAGAAGATATATAAATCTCAGTTTTGAAAAACTGACACTTAAGACTGGTTTCGTGGTCCAGGGTCACATATATCATAAGATTTTAGTCGACTAAATCTACAATAAATTTGGTCGGCTAAAACTTAAAGGGTTTAGTTGTGATGCAAATGCTTTTAATAAGAATTTCTCTAAAATTTCCAAACTCATTATATAGGTTTGATATAAAGGTTTTATCATGATAAACACACACATTTAATATTAAAATGAAATAAAACCACTTCTTATAAAGAACATGGTCTTCTTTTGAATGTAATCCCAATGGTTATATCGGCTAATGATGCATTCTTTATAGTCACTTGTTTAACATATTCTTCATTCTTTCAAACAGACATTTATTTCTATAAATTAATTTAGATTCATCTTTAGGGCTACTTAAGTGATTCAGTTAATAGCAGTGTGTGGTTTTCTGTCTTTCTTTTGCTGCTTAGTTAACATCTATCTGTGACTCGGACAATAGACACTAAATGTGGCTGCTGTCCCTTTAAAAACGAATGCAATGAATGCAATGCGCTGATACACTTTCTCCCTACTGTTTACGTTCATTTAAGACGTAATCGGCTGTGTTTAGGTGAATACTCGTCAAAATGGACAATTTGAGATAATTTTGTGTGTATTTCTCAGAGTGTGAGACGTGTTTTCTGTGTGTTTGCTTCAGTGTCTGCGCTCAGAAAACAAGACCGAATTGAGTTCTCTCTTGCATCGTCAAATTTATCCATATGTCTGCACTTCTCCTACATATTGACACTTTTGAACGTTTTATAAGATGTGCAGCAAGTGTATTTTAGCTTGTGTCCTGCCGGTTTGTACACCTACTATGCAACAGTTTTTTCTGAATGAATCTCTTTCCAAATCGTCCCTCCCTAACTTTTTCGTCTCGTTTTTATTCGTTGACGAAATGCCAGTAGATTTTTGTCATAGTTTTCGTCATTCAAGAAGAATTTTAGTTCGTTATCGTTTCGTTTTCGTCTGTGAAAAAAATGTCGTTGATGAAGTTAATGACGAAAATTATTCGTCAACGACAATAACACTGGTGTAGACATGTCCAAAACTAACACATAGGCCTGCGTTTTAGTTCATTTTTGTATGCCTTTTACTCGCTAACTTCCCTCCATCTCATTTACGTTTACTTTGCATGAGTGCCCTCTACTGGCAATGGGCTGAATAGGAACGTCTTAAAGGAGTAGTTCACTTCCAAAGCAAAAATGTACAGATTATGTACTCACCCCCTTGTCATCCAACATGTCTTTCTTTCTTCAGTCATAAAGAAATGTAGTTTTTTAAGAAAACTTTTCAGGATTTCTGTCCATATAGTGGACTTCTATGGTGCCCATGGCTTTAAACATCCAAAATGCAGTTTAACCCTCTGGCCCTCTTCAGCGACTTTTGACTGAAAATTTTTATATTTAAAAATGTAAAAAATCGGAATGAGATGACACTTGGTGACTTTTGTTACATTAGCAATGTGAACACACAAAAAAATCATGGACATGATTCAGGCATTTTAAAGGGTCAAAAAAATAGTCACACTTGCCTTCTTCGCGACATAGGAAATGAATGGGAAATACAAAAAAAATACGAAAACTTAGAAAATCTTTTTGTGGTACAAACTACAAATCAGCCACTTTGCAGAAAACAAAGTGCACAGCTATCAGGGAGTGACACTAAAATATCAACAGTGCAAAATTGACACCCATGCACACACACACACACACACACACACACACACACACAGAGAGAGAGAGAGAGACAGAGACCCATTGAAATGAATGGGTAAGACTGAAACAGAGCAAATTTTGAGTATATGTGTAATAAAAAAAAAATACAAAAGACTTTCTCTCACTTTCACATGCATCCCCCACACACAGAGAGACAGAGAGAGATGAACTGCTAAGACTGCAACAGGCCTGGTTTCTGATTGTAATCATAATACAAAACTTGATATTGATCTAACCAAAAATATCTCAAAATGAAAAAAGTAGTCTTTTAGAATGTCTAAATATATTTCTAAATGCAAAACCTAATAAAATTAAGAAACTGTCTAAAATAAAGCAATGGGAATCCAAAAGCCTCTGTATATATGTATATAGGGAGCTATACAGGAGCTTACATGACATTTTTTAATTTTAAGTTTTTAATTTTTTAATGCCACCAATGGCATAATTTTCAGTTCAAACTATTTTATTTTAAATGATTTTACTCTATTTTAATATGAAATGTTGTATTTATTGAAAAATAATATATAAATAATTAAATACAAAAATATAGATTAATTCCAATGGAAAAAAATAGCTTATTAAAATTGTATAAATATTGCATAATACCATAAAAAATCTTCAAAATTCTAAATAATAATCAAAAAATATTATTGAACAAAAATGTGTTGCATTGATTTTCCTGAAAAAACAGGAAAGTTAAATTTTAAGGCTTCGGTCACCTTTGTCCGCGAAGACTCCCAAATGAAGACGGCTAGATGCAGCTTCAAAGGGCTCTAAACGATCCCAGCTGAGGAATAAGGTTCTTATCTAGTGGAAAAATTTGGTTATTTAAAAAAAAAAATGTGTGTACTTTTAAACCACGAATGCTCGTCATGTCGGAAAACTCTTTTCTTCTTTGTTTTCCTACATCACTGTTTTGCCTTTATTTGTAAAGGGTGTTTGACCTTCTTTGCATGTTCACATGCACTTCTGTATCACCGTAGGACAATCCATTTGAACCTTCCTCATTCGCTTCACAAAGAGGAACGCACGTTAAAATGGCAGTGGGGGTTCCCCTGAGGGGAAGTGTTTAGGGAAGTTCACAAGTGTGTGTCTAAAAGTGGAGTGGAAGGCAGCCAAAACGCACCTTGTGAGTCAACACACACAAACTAAAAGACTAACAAATGAACATCCTGCCATCACTTGCTCATCCTCAGAGTGTTCCGAACCACTTTGAGTTTCTTGCTTCTGTTAAATGATGTTTTATTAACAAAGTTCGGGAGGAGCACTTTCAGATAATTAACCTTACAACTATTTCTAACCTGTAGGGGGCCTACTTGATGAAATCTAGCAAGTATGCATTTAGAGTGCATTCTTTCACTGCATGATTCAATCTATTAAAATGCATTCAGAATGATCACAGAATTCAAGATATAAGGGCAGAAAATTTATATATTTATATCATTTCATATAGTTAATCAATATCACACGAAGAATGCCGTTTTTTCCTTTAAAAATCAACATGATTACAAATGTGATATTGATTTTATACAACAGTTCAGTAAACAAGATGTTAATATTAAAAGACTTACGTTTTAGACAGCATGTTTCCTGTTTTTGCTTAATTTTGACAACAAAAATCATTCCAAAACACAGACACGGCGCTATTTTGCGTCTCTGAGCAACATGAAGGTGCTTTGTTTCTGAATGAATCAACCATTTAAATGATTCGGTTCAATCGCAATTAACAGCGACTTGCTGCCACCTACTGGCAGTTTTAATTTCACATTCAAAGTATCTTTTCACTTTTTAAATGATTTCAAATATAGCTGCGTTATCATGTGTAAATGCATCTAAATGCCACTTTATATGCAACTTCTGCAGAGATGAATTTTGTTGATACTCATTTCATTTGTTTAGTAACAGCCTAAATGTACTATTATTATAAATATATTGATTAAATGTAAGAATTAGACTCAAATTTATTTTTTTCTAAATGCACACTTTAAAAGGCTTTATAAAAGGTAAACATGTCCCATAAAAGGTAAAAATCATTTTAAACCTTTAGGAAAAGAATCATTTTGATCACTACTGACCACACAGAAACTTTAGTTTTTGATATTCTTGACAAGTCAGCACAACACACATTATCATTATAATCATTATTATCATTATAATTATCATTATTGAGAAAATGCATTTAGAATGATCACATAATTCAAGATATAAGGGCAGAAAATTTATATATTTATATCATTTCATATAGTTAATCAATATCACACAAAGAATGACGTGTTTTCCTTTAAAAATCAGCATGATTACAAATGTGATATTGATTTCATACAACAGTTCAATAAACAAGTAACATTAAAAGACTTATGTTTTAGACAGCATGTTTCCTGTTTTTGCTTAATTTTGACAACAAAAATCATTCCAAAACACAGACACAGCGCTATTTTGCGTCTCTGAGCAACATGAAGCTGCTTTGTTTCTGAATGAATCAACCATTTAAATGATTCAGTTCAATCGCAATGACTCACTTATTAACAGCGACTTGCTGCCACCTACTGGCAGTTTTAATTTCACGTTCAAAGTATCTTTTCACTTTTTAAAGGATTTCAAATATAGCTGCATTATCATGTGTAAATGCCACTTTATATGCAAAATCTGCAGAGATGAATTTAGTTGATACTGATTTCATTTGTTTAGTAGCAGCCTAAATGTACTATTATTATAATTGACTGATTAAATGTAAAAATTAGACTCAAATAAATTTTTTCTAAATGCACACTTTAAAAGGCTTTATAAAAGGTAAAAATCATTTGAAACTTTTAGGAAAAGAATCATTTTAATCACTGCTGACCACACAGAAACTTTAGTTTTTGATATTCTTGACAAGTCAGCACAACACACATTATCATTATAATCATTATTATCATTATAATTATCATTATCGAGAAAATTACAGAAAATATCGAGTTATTATATTTTGTCAATATCGCACACCTAGTACCAGCATTCTTCAAAATATCTTCTTTTTGTGTTCAACAGAAGAAATAAACTCCTCCTCGATAGATTGGATGTTGAGATGTGGGCGTGGCTTTCAAAGTGTGGAGGGGCGGAGTTTTAGAGAACTAAATGATCAGAGAAATGCTGCATACTTCACCAAAGAGATTCACTGAAAGATCCAATTAGGCCAATAAAATGTACAAATAAACTATATACACAGATCTAAAAATAGATAGAAGTGAATTGACATTTCAATTTCATGCTGAATTTAAGGGCTCCTTGCAGTTTTACACCATCATATAAAATAAAAACTCTATGGTTTAACATTTAACAGCAAATAAATTAAGACAGCCATGGAATAGTATAGTAAATTTACTGTTGGCCCAAAAAAAATGAAATTATTACTATTATTATTATTTTTATTATTATTATTATTTAAAGGAGAAGTTCACTTCCAAAACAAAAATTTACAGATAATGTACTCACCCTCCTGTCATCGAAAATGTTCATGTCTTTCTTTGTTTCTTCAGTCGTTTCTTCAACATTTCAGGATGTTTCTCCATATAGTGGACTTCAATGGTGAACTTCCAAAATGCAGATTAAATGCAAGTTCTTTCATGAAGCTCTAGATGGCGCAGGCTAAAGGGTTGTTAACGTAGCTGATGATATTCACAGCCTTATATGACTTGGCACAAGCTGATTGGTTCACGCCAATGAGTTCCTTTAAATGGCTGGTTGGCAGTCATTGAAGCATTTCACAGCGCACTTTCAGAGTTTCAAACCCTCCACCTTCCCCAGCTCCACCTGTATAGATCTGCTATGGGTTGTTTTATATGCTGTTTGTGTATGTCTTAAACACTCACAGCACTGTATCGCCAAATGCTTTTGCAGTAGCAAGTTTCTGTACTTGCTTTCAGCAGCAGCAGCAAATCTATTTCGCAAAGACCATATACATTAATAGTGTCATATCCATTACCATGCTAAAGTCTTCCAAGAGTTGTCATGACAGAAATGCAGCTTCAAATGATCCCAAATGCATCTGTAATGATCCCAGCTGAGGAAGAAGGGTCTTATTTAACAAAACAATTGGTTATTTATAAAAAAATATATATATATACACTGCTGCTCAAAAGTTTGGGATCAGTAAGATTTGTAATGGTTTTTAAAGTTGCTTTTTATGCTCATCAAGGCTCCATTTATTTGATCAAAAATACAGAAAAAACTCTAATATTGTGGAATATTATTTCAATTTAAAATAACAGTTTTCTATGTGAATATATTTTAACATGTAATTTATTCCTGTGATACAAAGCTAAATTTTCAGCATCATTACTCCAGTCTTCAGTATCACATGATCCTTCAGAAATCATTCTAATATACTGATTTATTATCGTTGCTAAAAACTGTTGTGCTGCTTAATATTTTTCTGGAACATTCGATGCTTTTTTAAGGATTCTTTGATCAATAAAAGGTTAAAAAGAACAGCATTTATTTAAAACAGAAAGGTTTTCTAACAATATACACTACTGTTCAAAAGTTTGGGGTCAGTAAATTTGTATTCTTTCTTTAAAAAAAAAAAAAAAAAAAAATACTTTTATTCACCAACTATGTGTTAAATTAATAAAAAATGACAGCATAGATTTACGTTGTTAGAAAAGATTTTGAATAAAGTTTAACTTGTTATTCATCAAAGAATTCTGAAAATAAAAGTATCACATGTTCCCCAAAAATATTTGGCAGCACAACTGTTTCCAACATTAATATAATTCTAATAATAAATCAGCATATTAATGATTTCTGAAGGATCATGTGACACTTAAGACTGGAGTAACAGCTGATGAAAAATCAGCTTTGCATTACAGGAATAAATTATATTTTAAAGTATATTAAAATAAAAACCATTATTTTATATTGTTACAACATTTTGCAATGTTACCTTTTTTTTCTGTATTTTTGATCAAATAAATGCAGCCTTGATGAGCAGAAGAGACTTCTTTAAAAACATTACAAGTCGTACTGATCCCAAACTTTTGAGCGGCAATGTATATACAATTTATATGCTTTTTAACTTCAAACGCACATCTTGTCTTGCTCTGCCTGAACTGTTTTTTCCTGTTCAAGACAGTATGTCGAAAAACTCCCATCTCATTTTCTCCTCCAACTTTGCAATGTTGCTATTTAACCTTTTTTTTGTAAAGCGTGTTTGACATTCTTTCTATGTTCACTTTGTAAACACTGGGTGGATACTTCTGCGATTTTAAAGTTGGAGGAGAACTGTCTTGAGCTGGAGTACACAGAGTATGCATGCGCATCACAGAGCTAGACAAGACCAGCATTTGAGGTTAAAAAGTATATAAATTGCAAGCGGGTTTTAATATCAGTAGAGTCTAAGGTGAGTTAACCCTCATACTGTAAATCCACATTTACACTGATATTCTTTCACTTGAAGGGTCACATCCTTGTCACCGTTTTCACTCTGGTGAGTTTGCATCCCTGGGTGCCAAAACATTAAACCACTAAAACTGAAATCTTGATGCAGAATCTTGATTTTGTGCATCTGGTTCAGTAAGAGTAACTCCATTGGCTTTAAGGAATAATGTGAGACACTGAAGAACATGCATGATTAGAGGTTTAAAGTAGACATGCGCCGGTATTCGGTAATGCCAGCATAGTCATTATAACCGCTGCTTACATTTCTCCCGACGCTGATGCCAAGCTCGCAATGAACGAACTTCATGCGGCCATCAGTAAACAACAGACTGTTCACCCGGAGGCTGCATTTATTGTTGCGGGGGATTTTAATCACTCCAACTTAAAGACAGTGCTCCCAAAATTTCATCAGAACGTTTCCTGTCACACCAGAGGCAACAAAACTTTGGACCATGTCTATACAAACATGGCTGAAGCCTACACTGTGACCCCCCTCGCCCACCTGGGACAATCAGATCACCTTTCTTTGTTCCTCATCCCCAAATATTCACCCCTCATCAACCGTGTGAAGCCATCAGTGAAGACCATCAAAGTGTGGCCAGCGGGGGCAGACCTCACACTCCAGGACAGGTTTCAAAATACTGACTGGAGTATGTTTGCTTCTCAGGCCACATGTGGCTTTCACACGGACATAAACAGCTATACTTCCTCTGTTCTGGATTACATTAACACCACCGCAGACAGTGTTACAACTCAGAAGCAGATCACCACATACCCAAATCAGAAGCCATGGATGAACAAGGAGGTACGCCTCCTGCTGAAGGCACGCAACACAGCCTTCAGATCAGGAGATGCACAGGCCTACAGCGCATCCAGGGCAGATCTGAAGCGGGGCATCAAAAAGGCCAAGCACTGCTACAAGCTAAAGATAGAGGATCACTTTTCCAACTCTGACCCTCGACGCATGTGGCAGGGCATCCAGGCCATCAGTGACTACAAACCCAGCCATTCCACCCCGACAGACACAAATGCCTCTTTCCTGAACGAGCTCAATGACTTTTATGCTCGCTTTGAGAGAGACAATAGAGGATCTGCCACCAAGCTTACATCTACAAATATTCACCAGTCCATCACACTGACCTCCACAGATGTGTGTACTGCACTGAGCCGGATCAACACGCGCAAGGCTGCTGGACCAGACGGCATCCCTGGACGCGTACTTAGGGCATGTGCGGAGCAGCTCGCTGGGGTTTTTACAGACATTTTTAACATGTCCCTCGCTCAAGCAGCTGTGCCAACTTGCTTTAAATCCACCTCCATTGTGCCAGTGCCAAAACACTCTAAACCATCATGCCTTAATGACTACCGCCCTGTAGCACTCACACCCATTATCATGAAGTGCTTTGAACGGCTGGTCCTGGAACACCTGAAAAACTGTCTCCCGTCTACACTGGACCCACTCCAGTTTGCATACCGGACCAATAGGAGCACAGAGGATGCAGTCTCCATAGCGTTACACTCTGTACTCACACACTTGGACAATAAGAACACTCATGCACGTATACTGTTTGCCGACTTCAGCTCGGCATTCAACACCGTCATCCCCTCCAAGCTAATCACTAAACTTGGAGATCTGGGCATTAACACCTCACTCTGCAATTGGATTATGGACTTTCTGACCAACAGACCTCAGCATGTTAGGTCAGGCCTCACTTGCTCCACCACCATCATGCTCAACACTGGTGTACCACAAGGCTGTGTGCTGAGCCCTTTCCTCTACTGCCTCTTCAGACACGACTGCAGAGCCTTGAATGGATCAAACACCATCATCAAGTTTGCAGACGATACTACGGTGATCGGTCTCATCAGCAGCAACGATGAGACTGCCTACAGGGAGGAGGTCCAGCACTTGGCTACATGGTGCACAGAAAATAACCTGCTCCTTAACACCACCAAAACTAAGGAGCTGATTGTAGACTTCAGGAAGGAGAGAGGAGGCACACACGATCCCATCCACATTAACGGGATGGCTGTTGAGCGTGTCTCCTGCTTCAAGTTCCTGGGGACCCGCATCTCAGAAGACCTGTCCTGGACCACCAACACCTCCAGCCTGGTCAAGAAGGCCCATCAGCGACTCTTCTTCTTGAGGACACTGAAGAAAAATCAGATGTCCCCAGCCATCCTGGTGAACTTTTACCGCTGCACAATAGAGAGCATACTAACCAACTGTGTCACGGTCTGGTATGGAAGCTGCTCTGTTGCGGAGCAAAAAGCACTGCAGCGGGTGGTGAAAACTGCCCAACGCATCACTGGGACTCCGCTCCCTGCCATCAAAGACTTGCAGAGGAAAAACTGCCTGCGTCGTGCACGCAGTATTCTTAAGGACTCCTCTCACCCCGCCCACAGACTGTTTTCTCTCCTGCCTTCCGGCAGGTGCTTCAGGAGCCTCCGGACTAGAACCAGCAGACTGAGGAACAGCTTCTTTCCTAGAGCTGTCTCCTTACTGAACTCTGCCCCTCATTGATTCCACTGCTTCTCCTTCACACCTTCACTTCCCTCATCCTCCTCATACCTCTTTAATCCACCATAACCTTTGTATTTGCACTATTAACTTGTATTTGCACTACATGATCACTCATATGCACTAAGGGACTTAAAAACCACCTAAGGGACTATTCTAATGCTCATTTGCACTACCTGTCTGTCTTCACTCTCAATCATTGTATAATTGCAGCATATATTATAGTGCAATTCACTACTCAATCCACTGCACTGATACCTCGGATGAACATCTGATCAAAATTTCACCTGCAGTATTTAATATTCTATTCAGTATTTAATATACACTGCACTTCATTGCACATTTTACTACATTGTAAATATCCCATTTGTAAATATCCCATCTGTAATTCCTGCCTATAGTACATAACCATCTGTATATTATGTTCATAGTATGTATCCATCTGTAATTATTACCATAGAACGCTTTATCTACATTTAAATTATTTAACTTATATCCTGCACTTTACTGCTTATTGCACTTCTGGTTAGACCTAAACTGCATTTCGTTGCATTGTACTTGTACATGTGTAATGACAATAAAGTTGAATCTAATCTAATCTAATCTAATGCGATATATCATGATAATGAATATGCATGGTATTTAAAAATACCAAAAATATATATTTTGTAAATTATTCTGATTTTGAATGCATTTTAAGAATACTTTTCCCATTAACTGGTTAAATGCACAACACCCCTGTAAGCGGCGTCAAAGACAAGCACCTTGCAGAACGCATGAGAGATGCTCTGGATGAAAGTGAAAGTGCACATTCGCTCTCTGACAGCAGATGGCGCTAAGCTGCAAATGCCACATTACCACAGCAAAAAAAGCAGCTGCACTACTTTCTAAAACATATTTAAATGATTTAAATAGTCATTCAGAGTTTTGTATTTGCAGTGGTGTTCATCACAGCACCAAATACTGTAATATTTCGACTCAATAGGCTATTTATTTGAACACTTTTCACATTTTAATCTGGACTGCAACATGCCCTAGATATTGTTTGAAAGTGTATTCTAAGTGATTCTTTATTGTTGCTGGGAAAGGTCTAAGACTCCTAAATAGACATTTTAAATTTTTTTGTATTACAAATTATGTAGGAAAAATAATAGATTAATTTATGACAAGAGTGCACCTCAAAAATCGACTTCATAACAGGAATTCTGACCTTTGTCACAAAAAGACTTCCTTTAAGTTATTGAGACTTCCTCTCTCAAAATCTCAAAATTCATAATTTGCAAACCATTTTAAAATCAGACATTGCATTACCATAGAAAAGGCACATCAAAATCATATTATAAAATGTTTTCGTTCATGAATGATAAGTTAAGCTTAAATACTGCATTTTCACATCTATGTTCAAAAAT